>OY986042.1:5624289-6224289 GCA_963920215.1 Nineta flava
TAAAAAAAATAACTTTATTTAAAGTTTAGGATTTGTTTTCATATGATTTTATTTAATAAATAAAATATTAACAAAGCATTTTGGTAGATAATTTTAGTTTTGTTAGATTATGAATACTAATAATACAATTAAAATATAATACACATTTTGAATTGCCGCCTAAATTAAAATGTATAATAATAATAATAATAAAGCCCTGTGGCACTCTTTATAGAGCAGAGGCCTCCCTCTGTGAAGAGGGGTATTGGTTGGGATCATCTAAGTTTGATCCTGATTTCCTTTGGCTTGTTTCCCCATATTTTCATGAAATATTCCATTCCTAGATCTTTTCCACCATTTCTCTCCATTAGGACCTGTTCTTTGCATCTCTTGTCCAAAGACTACCACATATCTTCCTTATTTCGTCTGCCCACCTTTTCTTTTGCCTTCCCTGGTTTCTTTTCCTGTATAAGGGTGTCCACTCTGTAACTTTTTACTCCACTTACTTTCATCTGTTCTTATAACATGGCCAGCTCATTTGAACTTTAACTTCTTTATTACCTTCTCAACCCGTTTTGTTCTTAATTTGCTAGTTATATCTATATTTCTGATTCTTTGTTCTTTTCGTATATTCAACATGGATCTATGCATTTTATTTCGGGTGCTAGATATTTTATTTTCGTTGGCTTGAATTAAAGCCCACGTTTGGCACCCATAAGTTAAAGATGGCAAGATACAGCTTTGTAAAACTTTGGATTTTACAAAATGAATATAAATGTATAAAAAATGCGAATCAAAATTATCATAAATATCAAGAATAGGTTTTTTTCAAGAGTATTGTACTTTTATCATGCTCAAACGAAAAGATTTTCTCCCACTATGAAATCGATATCATTGATTGTTATTTAACTGTTTTATATTATTGACTATCCATCCATTGTTAGTATGTTTGCCTGCCGGTTATGTTATCCTAACGAAGGTGACTAGCGTTGACTTAATGTGACTTTAAAGTAATATTATTTGTTATATTATCCTAATGCTTGATATCAAATATATTACACATAATGGCTGGGGAATAATTCCTAGAACTCTGACATCCTAGATTGTCTAAAAATTTAAAAAAAAATTATTTTTCATAACAATGTGTTTTATTATTATTATTATTATTATTATTATTATTATTATTATTATTATTATTATTATTATTATTATTATTATTATTATTATTATTATTATTATTATTATTATTGCAATTATTATGAAAATCAAGTATTATTTGAAGAAAATTTAAAGTGGAAAATTTTATAGAGAGAATTCGCATAGAGAGAAAATTAATGTTTTTTACACGAACGCATGCACAAATCCAATAAGAAAATAAATAATGTTTATAAACAGAGTTTTGACTATTTAATTCATATACGATGGATCATTAATCATTTCTTTTTGAAAGCCATTCGATATTAAAGTCAATGAATTATTAGAAATAGATATCGAATGATTAACATACGTGATAATAACAATATGCTTTTTATTAATGAAAATGAAGTTAAATAAAAATATTGAAGAAATTTTTAATTTAATGTTAAATAAAATATCATTGTAAAAATATATGGTTTTCAGACTTTTCTGAGTGGTTTCAGCTTAAGAACTGTCTTCCTTCCAATATCAATATTCTAGGATAACTAGAAGTACCATAGAATATTGTTGAATCAGTCATTCCCTAAAATGTCCATTTTTTGTGGTTAAGTAACTTGGAAACTGTAATGTTGATACGTACCGCCAGATGGTGGGTCACGCTACGATTTAAATTTGGGTTTCATAGATTTTTTGGTCTTTAAAGCAGTTATATTTGCAAATATTTTTCATTAGGTTTATGGAGAAACTGTTCGTAGAAAAGTTCTTAGTTTATTTATTATAACGACCAACTTTTATCTGGAGGATTTTTTCGAAAACGACATGAATAACCTTCAGATCTGTTATAAAATTTGGAAAAATATCGTTACATTTGTGGGCATGTGTACCTAAATCTAGAACACATTCAATCGGTGAAGAAAATTCAACTGAATTTAAATTTTAAACACTTTTGATATATTTGAAATATATTATTAAAATACGAAAAATACAGATAGTATTTATTTGTCAATAAATCTAAAATATAAAAATTGACTTTTCAAAATATTAGAAAAAAATAATATTCTTAATTAACCACCTTAGGGGTGATTTTCTAAAAATCCTTTGACACCTCTAAGCTGTCTAAGGAACGTATTCTCCAAATTTCATGTTTCGTATTCTCCTAACTTCAATAACTTCAATAACTGAAAGTTTCATATTCTCCATAAGATCACGTATAATTTGATACAGTAATATGGATTTTTCTACCCAACCCAACATTCTAAATGTTGTGAAATTAACTGATTTCTTTATTGTAAATATCCACACCATTTTATTCGGTTTAAAGACATTTCATCAATTTGCGCCAATCATCAAATTGAAAGAAATATGCCATACGAAAAAACTTAAAATTGCATGGCCCGGTGACTTTAAATTAAAGCGTATTCATAGTTCTTGAAATAATAAATCTTATGCCACAATACTTGAAACAAAAGCTAATTAGTGTTTGCATCTATAGGTGCGTCATTATAAATCGAATTTTGAAAGTATTTTCAGCATTTTTCACCCAAAGTGACCCAAACTACTAAATCGTTATTTCGAAATTCTCTCTTAAGGACAAGAAATTTGTATGTAGACTAGGATCTGGTTGGTTGTGCGACTGCGGCTGACTTTGATAGGAACTATGCCGATATTCATCAGGAGTTTGTGGACATAAACTACAGAAAACCTTCACAAGCATAGCCGGTTACTTTCGTTCTTTTCCAAACGCCGAAAGTTTACACAAGTAACCGCTCCATGAATTATTTCTTTTATTTTTTTTGAATTAATTTAATTGACAAAGTTTCGCCGCTGAGAATCGAACCAGCAATCTACCAGTTTCGAGAGTGACTTAATCTCCCGAACCAGTTTCTGCCATCTTAATAACTCCCCACATAAAATACATCTAAAATACATTCGGTATAAGTTAATTATTCTTCCTATATATATATATATATTATATTCACCAGATATTTTCTCACATTTATTCAACTTTATGTGTAAGTACTCAACTAATGGTAAATATGTGGTAATTCTGAACAGTGCTTTACTTGTTACATAAATGTTTCAAGCTTTCTATGAATATGAATTAATTTCATATTAATATTTTATTAAACAATCATAACTTTTAGTTAGAATACTTAACACGGTTGGTGTAGGTAATGGATAGATATCTATAGTAGATTCATAAAATTCTACCAAATTTAAAATTAAATCAATTTTTCCCAAATCCATGAAAGGACGCTTAAAATTTGCAGTAAATTAAAGCTGTAATTTTGGCATGGCCATACGTATAACAAACCACCAATTCAGTTAGAAAACAAAATATTTATTTTTATACCCAGTATATGTAAATATACAAGGTATAATAAGTTTGATCACGTATCTGTAACGTTTGAAAATATGAATCCTTGACATAAATGCTTGGCATGGGTGTTCATAAAATGGCCTAATTCGGCGATTTCCACATGTCCGTCCGTCTGTGAACAAAATAATTCAAAAACAAAATGAGATATCGAGCTGAAATTTTGTATATGTGTTCTAGAACAAAAAAGTAAGGCACGTTCGTTAATGGGCAAAATCGGTACGTGTTTTCCCCCGTCAGGGAGGAAAATATACATATATGAAACCGTTAGAGATAGAAGAAAAATTTTCAACTAAAAATCTTCTTTTTTGTATAATAAACTTCTTTTTCTCTATATAAATAAACAACTTTTGTTTGAAAATTTTTTCATAAATACAATAGTTTTCTCATCATTTGTGATTAAATGTTCCTCGGAAAGCGAATTTGTAACAATTCCATCTTTGATATACAACTCAGTATATACTGGGTATTCAAATAATTAACTCAGTTAGTCATTTTCTGAGGAAAGAAACGTGTTTCCAAAACTATAGTCAAAATAAAATTACAATTACAAAATTACATTCAATACAAAACTATAGTTACATGTTTATTTACGCAGTATATACATTATTGGGCTTTAATTCTGCAATGGTAATAATAATTTGTGTATAAAAGGCTACACATTATAATCAGGGATGTTGCGAATTCGAAATTTTTGAAATCAAAATATCACTGGTGGTATCACTGGTGGCTGATTCATTGAAACACTGAAACATATAATGTAAATTGTTGGCATAAATAAAAACAACATCCATATGATAACACGTGTAAAGAAGTTGTGATTTATTTACAATCTGAAATGCTAAATAAAACAAGCAACATCCGCATAAGCTCCGCAAAAGTTCCGCAAAAAGCATTGATTAATGCGTAAGTTCCGCGATTGCGAATGCGGATGCGAATATCCGCAACATCCCTTAATTATAACCTATACACACTGCAGGATACAAATACTTAAAACTTTGTTAGATTCAATTTCAGTAATAAGTTCGTTTCATGAAATTGAATATTATTAAAAGGAAGAAAGGAAAATTATTTTTTCTAATATAAAATAATGCTTTGTATTTTATTATATAGCTTTCATATAATAATATATTATGATACCTTTGATAGAATATTGAGGTAAAGGTGGTATTTATTTTTGATCATGTGGTTCAACAACATTGAATATCAGAAATGCTCGCATATTGTTCTCAGATGAATGTATTCAACAATGTTTATATATGTAGGTAATTTCAAATCCAGAATTCTCTCAAAATGAAACTATTTTGTGTAGTTGATCAAATTATTTCAAATTGTATAGGTAAATTGAGAGCAAATAACGTGTTCCAGTAAGAATTGTAACTTGGTTGTAAAATGTGATGTAAATTTACTGATTCTAAAATTAAGAAAATCCTTGTTACCATTTTTCCCCTACCGATTACGGCCATCATTTTAGAAATTTTTCTTTAATAACTTACTTTTTTGAGGGAAAACTAGAAAATTCAGAAACTTTTGTATAGAAAAACATATTCTTTTTTTCGATTTCTCAAGAAAGTTAAAAATTGAATTCTTTGATATGTTTATTTCTAATGAAAAATTTAGTTGAGGTAACACGTGCGGTTTTAAGTTCGTTAATGAATCTACTTATCCACTCCCAGCCCTATATGCTATTCAGGATTTCGATCAGCTAGGAACCGGTTTTTTTTAACAAATCAACTTAAATATGCGGCTTTGTCAAAAAATCTAATACCTGAATATCAAGGTTAGCTTCGATACCCTCACTGTAGTGACAATCGCCGCATGATCACAAAGGAATACCGTCAATAAATAGGTGAGCTCTTCACACACCTAATCCGTTCGTCAGCCAATTCAAATAATCCTCAGGTTAGATCATACCCTTCGTCAAATCGTATAAAAGATAGAACTTTTTCTATATCATTGTGAGACACGCATCAAATTAGCAACAAGCAACATATCTCTGAATCCATATCCCAGAGATAGTTACGATTAGCTAATTCATACTGATGATGACTACATTGTGGTCGAAATACGTGTTTATAAAATACAAACAAATGTTCTATGAATAGGAAAACATTATTTGAAATGTAGCTACTTATCCACTTTCAGCCCCATTCAGGATTTCGAACAGATAGAAACCATTTTTTTAACAAATCAACTCAAATATGCGGCTTTGTTTACGACATAGATCTCATATCAAGAACTAAGGTGAAAATGCAACAACAATTGAACTCAAGAATTAGCAAATTAGTTTTAAAGACCAACAAAACAATTTAACCTTTGTATCTGATTCTAAAACAGATGCACATAATCGCACATCTACCCTAAATATACCTGACTGTGATTTTAATAATATAGGAGAAGTAATTTATAAAGATTTTTGATGTAATTTTAAGCAGTAATAAATTAATATTATGCATGAATTCATCTCAAAATGAATTACATGTAATAAAGGTATACAAATAATTATTTATTGTAAATAAATACACATTATATGAACTCATTATCATTAATTATTGTGTATATACAGTACTGGAAATTAATAATCAAACACATTTTATGGATAATAATCCAAATTACATCAACCTAAAAAAATAGTGCCGATTTATTGAGGAAGAAACTTTCGAAAATGATAGTACATATAATGACTTCAATCACATAACTAGGCAACCTTACGAGACCCTGATCCTGTTCCGACCTTTTGTTCATGAATACTTTTTTTATAAAATTTCCAGCAACTTTTGTAGGAAACTTTTTTTGTATCTCCTACAGTTTTTTATCTCTTATCTCAGACCAGTCCAAGTGGCCGAGTGGTCTAAGGCGTTACATCTGCGTAGTATGCCTACTTGGAAACTGGGAGGTTATGGGTTCGAATCCCGACATCGGCAGTTTGTCAATTATTAAGAAAAAAAAAAAGAGGGCGATTAATTGACTAAACTGTCGGCGTATGGACAAGAACGAAGTAACCGGCTATGATTGAGAAGGTTTTCTGCAGATTCCTTCACGAACTCCAGATGGATATTCTCACATCGTTAGGCATCACAATGGACCTTATGGTCGAAGTGTAACCCGTCCAGGGCAGCCTCGACAATCTACCTATCTATCTACAGTTTTTTATGTTTATTTATAAATATATCTATATATATATATATATATATTATATATATATATATATATATATATATATATATATATATATATATATATATATATATATATACATAAATTAGAGTGCCTTACACAACTGTGAAACACTCGGATTGGTATGCTAGTAATTAGTAATGTGATTGTTGATAAAACATCTACCTAAATCTACCGTCATGATAATTAGATTTTGCTATGATTTTATTCATTTGATTTTTAGCAGAACATTCTGTATAAATAAAGACACATTGAGACATTTTCTATATATAAAATAAGCTTCTTGACTGAGGTGTATTTAGTAAAATAATTCAAAAAACATGTTTTTATAATAATCTGATTTAAATCAAATGAAACATACAGAGTAAGAATATATATATATATATATATATATATATATATATATATATATATATATATATATATATATATATATATATATATATATATATAATATATATATATATATAATATATATAATATATATATATATATACCTTTTAAAAAGGTAAACGAACGTAAATCTCATATATAAATCTTAATAAATTTTCAAAATTAATTTTAATATTCTTTATGTGAATGAATATACAAACAGTACCTATACAATTTTTTTTTTCGTAAAAAAACACTAGAGAAAAAAAAAATGTTCCGTTGTAAATTGAGTGCTTATTTTTTACGACTGATATATTTTGTGAACTTTCCACTTTCCTTAAAAAAAAAACGAACTGTAAAAATTTAAGGTGTGGTTTTTATACCATTGGTATTCCATTGTTTACAAAAAAACATGACAATAGCAATGACGTTTTTCAAGTTCAATATCAACAATTTATATAACCTGTGTATATGTAATCAAGCATTCATTATTGGTTTACGGAATAGCAGATATTATCGTAAAATATATCATCCAGTAGCAAGCATTTATATATATATATATATATACAATGCATACCATATTTTCTTATCAATATTTAATTAAAAATTCAATGACATTTGTCTATATAGTATCCGCCAGTTCTATCCTACTTGCTCTTACATAACCTAAATGGAATTTGACAAGTATTGTATTGTCACGCTTAGGTTATTTCTGTATAATGAATAATAATGTTGATATTTGACAACAAAAATAATACTGTCAATGATATGAAAAATTTGGCTCTTACGTCAGAATCGTCTTTGGTGTAGCGGTAAGCACGCTAGAATCGATATCTAGAGGTCCGAAGTTCGATTATGGTTGACGAGTGAATTTTTTCTTATCAATATATAATTATACCAGAATATATTATTATTCCCGTTTGGAGGTATATCATATATACCAGGGTATTTTAAGTTTAGTTTCGACTTTCGAGTTTTAGTCACGGCTGTCTGTCTGTCAACACGATAACTCAAAAACGAATAGATAACACCCGGGATACACCCTTCGGCCTACAAGTTTCATAATCACACTCTGGTGAACAATTTAGTAACTTCTGCTAGCAGGTTGATAAATTAAGCTCCGCCATCTGCCTAAGGAAAATATCCTTCGAATTTTATGTTTCTAACTTCCTTAGATTTGGTTGATTGATTGATTTGTGTTGATTGATTGATTGGTAGATAAATAGATAGATAGATAGATAGATAGATCTTGGGGTCTAAAAAGTATTGCACTTCGACCTTATGGTCCATTGTGCTCCCCCTTCTACTTCAGTCCGACGAGACTCGCTTCTTCCATATGTTAGCAATAGCCAGGAGCTTGCTTATCAGGTCTGCCTGAAGGTCCATAAATTCGAGTTGAGATGCACCGAATATCCTGTATCAGCTGTAACCTAGTGGCTCGCAGTCAAAGATAATGTGGCTGGATATTTCTTCCTCCTCGCCACACAATCTGTACATAATGGACCCGTTATGGAGTCCCATTGTGTACTGATGCTTTCACAGGGTATAATGCCCGGTAATGAATCCGGTAACCCTCCGCAGTTCCGGTAACCCTCTGCATCCCGTTCAGCCTCGGTGCATCGAGAGATAGCCTCAGTGTTGCACTCTGAAACAGTACCTTCCCGAGCTCTTGCCACAGTACTTTTTCCCAGTGATCACGATGTTTAGCATTTGACCACTCGTTGATCACCTGTTTACATGCATTCCTTGGAATTCCAGATTCGGTTTGACGAAGATGAATCAGGCAGGACATTTTGTATGTATAGATAAGTACGTTTTAAGAAAGAAACCACATTTTATGAGCCTGATTCATAGCGGTAGTATCAATCACATAGGGTATACAAATATAATGGTTGGCAGTCATCCTTATTAAAAAAAAAAAAAGAAAGAAAAAACTTTGTCTGAAGATGAAATTCATAGCATTTCTCAAATTTATTTTATCGATGTTTGTTGAATTTTTAATCAAAATGTAAATTTAAATACACAAAATATTTGTTTGTACCTCAATTGACTTTTATATTATATTCTTGTTAGTGATTTTTTGAATATTATTAAAATTTTTTTTTTAAATAGAAATACTGGTTTTTTGGGTTCACTTTTATTTGAATCACCCAAAAAAATGTATAATTTTGGCATTATTATTCTAGGTTAATACAATTAGGTAAGCAAGGTTGCACAAAATATGTCCATATATTTAAGACTATTATACTCCAGTGAACCAAATTACATACTTTTTATTCATATTTAAAGATTATCAATGAAATCAAAAATAATAATAATTTTAATCTTTATGAGATTGTAGTGTACTCACTACTAAATCTCAATTTACTTTCATATTTAGATACCATTGCGAACACACTACATATGCCCTTTGTTATTTCGGTAACTATATGTTATTACTTCATTAACTATCAACAAACTATTGTGAGAATATTTATCAGGCAAAATAAAGTTTGGTTTCAATCACAAAATTATCTTTCATAATTTTTATTAGATATACTTCAGAATTACTTGGCATCATCTCATCTACACCTACAAGTTTTATTCTTTAACAATACATTAGACAGCACATGTCGTACTCGTGAGATTGAGCCAATGATCGAAAAGTGAGGTATGTATTAAATTAAGTGTCGCTTTGACAGACGATAAAAAACCATAGATAAAAACCGATAACAACCAAGATAGTTGGAATGTGACTCAAATGTGTATACAGCAACTTTATACTACTCTGTATTTTTATACGTATGTGTGTGTAAATAGTAAAGTAAACAATTCACGCATTGATATTGAACTCAGTATATACAGAGTACTTTAGTAATAATTTTCACTGATATGTTTATATATATATATATATATATATATATATATATATATATATATATATATATATATATATATACAGGGTAAATCGAACCAGGTGCATAATAGCACACGCCTCCATATCTTTCTATGGTGCTCGCATCTTCCCGAAACAAACGGAGACCACTCGTGATTGGTTCAAAGATATGATAAACAACCAAAGCACTAAAAACAGAGTGGTAGGGAGTAATTCCCACCACCTACTACATGTTTCCCTAGCACTCCACTTCAAGGATGTGTTGAACGCTAGAGCGCTCAAAGTGGAATGCAAAAAAAATTGAAAATACATATGAGTAATTACAGAAATTTGAGCTGAAATTGTGGCAAAACTATTCAGTTTTAAAAAAAAAGTTTCAAAAAAGATGATTTTTTATAGCAAATATAAATTTCTTGTGGTTCTAATTCTTGCGGTTTCAAAGTTGGATATTTTCTCCATCATATTGGGTGTTGAAGGACGTTTACCACGTCTTCTGATACGGATAAGATTCTTAATTTTTGATATCTCATCAATCTTCGAGGTGTAGCAAAACTTTAAATACATTTATCTCAAATACACACAACTCTTTTTTGAAACAGTTCATTCAGAAAAAACAAATTTTTCAAACGACCGTTTGTGAAGGTTCAATAATCCACATATTTTTTAATATATGCGCGTTTTGCACCTTTCATATTCCACTACATTCTTTTGGAATATTCATTTTAATAATATATAAAATATAGAAGCTTGGAATAGTTGATGATATATTCTTCCGATTTATTTACAGAACAACAAACAATACACTTAAACAAATAAACCAACAGTGTTAAAATATGAAGGAAAAAACCTTTTAAAATTGAATAAAACATTTCTCAGAAATTTTGTTCTTGTGGTTGTTTTGGGTTTTGTGTTCTAACACTTCCAACTGGCAAAACACACACACACACTTTTTAACCGACTTAAAAAACAGAAACATCTTTGCAGGTTGATCGTTTATTTACAATTGAAAATAGGGATACTAAAACTGATGATGATCAATTTTTGAGTAATTTGTTGAGGGCTCTGTGTGTTATATATTTATATGAATTACTAGTTGAAAAAGCCGGTGCTGTCCAGGCTCCAAAAAATTCTTATAGAAAATTTATGTCAAATAATTATTTTTTCCAAGCCATTATGGATTCGAAACTTTCTTTTCGAATATTTCGAAAATCGTAACTCGAATAAAATTTTCGAGTAGATTTTAATTATTTATGGTTAAATATGGTACCCCCCTTGGAAAAATTTCAAAAATGCAAGAAAAACTTTGTATCTCCGATTTTATTAAAAATTATGTTTCTTAACCATTTTCGCCCAAAGAAAACGAAATTTCAATCTAATTGATTGTCCGATATGTAGTTTATATGATATTGCATATAAGTCCTTCTGGAATCGAAACAGTGGATTCCAAAATGCATATAGGTCGCTACTTCAAAAATCATAACTCAAATCAAATTTTCGAGTAGATTTTCATAGTTTATGGTCAGATAAAAATGGTCTGAAAATCTGATTTTCATTAAAAATGGAGACAAAATTTTTTTTTCGATTTTTTCGATTTTTCTTAAGGGAACCTCTTTTAAATAAATTTCAAAAATTAAGAAAAATTTTTTATCTTGTAGTCGTTTGTTACGACCTACATGATTAATTTTTGGTTTTATTTTTAAGTTGGTCATATTTTTTTTTATATTTAGTATTGAAATAAAATGATTTAAAATGATTCAGATCAAAAGCTTCGTTTGTCATAATTTAGTTTCGATTCTATTCACAAACATACACGCAAACATACATCGATTTCTTTTGCATTCAGAAAATTTATTGTAAAGTTTTTTTTTCCAATCGTTTTGTTTTTAGATTTATGTTGTTATCTGATTCACTTCGTACGGGTAATAAATAAGATTTTTCTGACATATTTTGAATTTATTGATTGTCGTATATATTAATATTCTTGTATTGACTGTTTTTGTTGTAATGTTTTATAATATAATATTTTTTGATAACTATCATGCCACACGATGTGTGACTGCCGCTGTTGTATGTGTGACGGCGTAAAATCCCAATACAAGTGCCTTTTTTTAAGGTTGTTCAGATCGTCTTTAAATTTTGGAAATATAGAACAAAACTCTTTAGTTTTATATAACCAGTCCAAGTGGTCGAGCGGTCTAAGGTGTCATGTCTGCGCAGTATGCCTACTTGGAAACTGGGAGGTTATGGGTTCGAATCCCGACATGGGCAGTTTGTCAATTATTAAGAAAAAAAAGGGGCGGTTAATTGACTAAACTGTTGGCAAATGGACAAGAACGAAGTAACCGGCTATGCTTGAGAAGGTTTTCTATCAGAGTCGGCTGCAGCCGCATATCCTACCAATTTCTAGTCTACACACAAATTCCTTCCACTCCACTCATATCCTCACATCCTTGGGCATCAGGGCAGTCCAGAGTATTCTCTACAATCTATCTATCTTAGTTTTATATATAACCAATGATATTCTTGCAAGAATAATAAGCTTAGCCTCCTCCTTCCATGTGTCCAGACTCCAGACATCCAAGCATGGCAAGGAGATGAATCTCGAAACCTCCTACAGGAGCCTTTCTGAGAGTAACATCTGCTGAATCTACATCGGATATGGGCCAAAAAATTTTGACCGTTAGCCAAACTTGATAATGGCGACTAACAAAGATATTGCAAACTTAAGATATATCTCTAGAATTTGTGTTTAGACACTGCCGACAGCTACAGGTTTACTATGAAGCCGAGAGCAACTTCAGAACACTTTATGATGAACTGTGGCACCCTGATACCAAATAAATCATACCCAAGAGAATACCAGACGCCTGACTAGGTGTCCAAACGGAACATAAACCAATAAATCCGCTCCAGATCTTACACTACCTAGTTAGTTGCTATAATTGACCAAGCGAAAAAATTTCTTAAATAAGAAAGCTTTTGGCACATTCCATACAGACATGCATTAGTCAAAATTAGTCCTGTATATATAAAAATTGCACTCCTGGAGAGTTAATCTTTTAAACAATTCGAACACAATGACTTGTGTAGATTAAATGTTATATAGCATAATTTTCCTACAAAAAAGGCTGTTCGATTAGTAGGACACGTTACGTCCAAATAAAGTCCAGTACTCTTAAAATGTTATAAAAACTTAATAAATTCGAATTGATAAAACTTAAAACTATGCAAACGTTATTTGAGAAAAAAAAGTGGTATTATTAAAGTTCGTACACTGGGCACGA
Source organism: Nineta flava (assembly GCA_963920215.1). Classification (NCBI taxonomy): domain Eukaryota; kingdom Metazoa; phylum Arthropoda; class Insecta; order Neuroptera; family Chrysopidae; genus Nineta; species Nineta flava. The sequence continues at coordinate 5,637,491 of OY986042.1, forward strand.
ATTTTTGACGTCATTCATTATTCATTTTCATGTGATTTGAATATATGACTCATCTTATTTTGATATATTGTAGAATCACAAATCGAATAACCGTAATATGTTTAGCTTTGGCTCGCTGCTTGTCCATTCGCAGTGTACACCCATTTTTTTTTTTTCAAGAAAAAAGATCATTGACTTTGAACAAAATATTTGTGTATCGTGTTTGCATTTAATTTAAAAATGCATGGGGTGTTTTTATTTGTTTATTTTTAATTTCTTTGCATTTAATAAATTACGGTCCCAACCTTCAAGAATAATAAAAAGGATATTATTATCCTTCAGATGGTATAATAGAGTTATATTTCGATTTAATGCTAATAAAATATAGTTTTCAATGAATAACTAAAATACTTGTTATTTCAAATTGTATTTTGTTTTTTTCTCCTTAAATTTCTTTGCCATGAAGTCTTTGTCGGATTTGAGAGTGTCCCTGTAATTATTCACTGGAAAAATTGAGTAAATATTCTAAATCATGTTGTGCATGTGTCCATCTGCTATACAGACGTCTGGCTATTTTAATTGGGGTAATCCTGTTGTTTCTCATGCAACTGAGAATGTACACTACCGTTCAAAAAAAAATGAACAGTCTCTCACAATTTTGATTATTCTTGTAGTAAATGTTTTTGTTTACATAAATTGTTTACATAAATAAAAAATATAAAACTTTCATTTCTTTTTTCACATTTAAAAAATTTACTACTTATCTTTGTTTATAAATAAATAATATACAGAGAGTTTGAAAAGTGAGGAGTTTTATGAAATGTAAGAAAATTAACATTTCAGGTCTGTTCATTTTTTTTGAACGGGAGTGCCCTTGAAACAATAATAGTTACTGTTTACGTTTATTCAATTTAGCATCGCTAGCTACAGTCTACTATCGTTGAACAAAAGCATTTTTTATTCCCACATTAGTGTTTTCGTTACAATGTGACATAATTATCAACATAATTTGGTCGTAAAGTAGACAAGAAATAATCACACTCAAGGTCAAGTTTATACTCATGTGCCCCTTAAGTATTGTTTATATGATAAGTTTTCAAAAAAAATTTGTATATTTTCCCCATTGGAATATTCCAATGAAATCTATTATGATAAATAAATCAATAAACAAAAACAATGAAGAATTTTAAACAAATGCCAAGAATTCTCCAGTTGTGTAGCGAATGTAAAGATGTATCAAGCTAACAGAGACAAATTAGAAAAACACAACCAAATAAATAAGGATTTTTGCAACTTTTTAACAAGCTGCAAGAAAATCAAATTTGTAGCTTGTCATTGTCGAAAAAATTGTTTTTAGCCTAGGTAGATGTACTATAGACCAGAACAGTTAATGCGATTTGTTTTAAACTTTATAATTAATTTGTGTCTTATTGATACGGGTTTCAAGAAAATGCTTCGGATAAAAGTTGTTCATTACAAATCTAGTAACAACTTTTATTCGAATTTTTTTTCTTCCGTAAACTGAATGAATACGGCACAAATCAACTATAAATTTTGTGGCCAATTGTAAAAGTTTATAAATAATCTTTTTATTCAACAGTTTTATCATAGATTTTAACCTATAAAGTATAAGGATATTTTGGAATAATCCAAGTCTACCTCTTTAAATATCAGAGGTTTTAAATGCCTTGGAAATGCTTAAAATCCCATCTCTTCAGAATGGTAACTGCCGACAAGTATAAATTGGCTACATTAAATATTTTGAATAAAAAACTTTATTTGAAATTTTAGGTCGGTCAAACACAATTTTCTCGAAAAATAGAAACAGTTAACTTATTTTTAACTGCTAATGTTAACTGTCAAATAGCCGTAATAGTTTAGTAGATGAGTAAAGGGCTATTTTACACATGTAACTTTCCATGTAACTATTCATAACGCATACTTTGGGCAAGCGCAGTAGTATTTTTTGATGAAACTATGCTGTTAAAACATAATAAACCTAGCGTCTATGTCGATGCAATCTTGTATGTAACTTTAGATGTAAGAATAGGCAGATTGGCTTACTGCCTTGTGATTGGTTTACTATGATCATGTGACTGAAGTGATTGACAAAGAAAGAAATATTTAGCAAGACGAGAGCTATAAGCTCTTAACAAAACATGCGATTGATATATTTCTGCATGTACAAAGAGATGTAAGTATCGTTATATCAAATACATTTATTGCAATTGAAAACTTTCATGAAAACTTTCATTTGTAAAAACGAGCTACGATCATAAGGAAACAGTAGAGATTATCTTAAAATTAATTAGTCCCGAATGAAAATTGCTAAGCTTGGTAGTATTCACCAAAAAGCTTGTAAACTAAAATACCAAGTAATTGATTTACGAGAATTATTTGAAACAAACCAAGAGAGCCGATTAGATAACAGTAACCTCAAAGCCAGAGTTGATTGATCAGAGAGGTCAGCCAACTTGTGTCTGCTAGCTTACAAGACCTGATACAGAAATCCAATGCACACACATCAACTCTCACACATATGAGTCAAACTAATATGATTATTAATAATAATATACCTATTTATTATTGTTAAGACGTTTTATATTGTCGCGATGCTATCAAACACACGTTAAAATACCTATACTACACATAATGACTACATCTACCTATCACACAAGTGTGTATATGTTACGGTCAAAATTTATAATTGGTTTATATTAATAATAATAGGTCATTATTAATATTAACCAAATATAAAATGAATAATTTTTTAGAATATATCACATAACTCAGTGATTTTATAAATAATGCACAACCGTTTTCGGTAGATCTAAGGAAAGAAGTTGCAACATACTATACTTAGAAATACACTCCCGATCAATAAAATTGAACAGATCTGAACCGAATCATTTTCTCACAATTTTGATGATTCTTGCAGTAAATGTTTTTTTACTATACTTCCATTTCTTTTTTCACACTTAAAATATATACTACTTATCTTTGTTTATAAAATAATTATTATACAGAGAGTTACAAAAGTGGGGAGTTTTATGAAATATAAGAAAATTAACATTTCAGGTCTGTTCAATTTTATTGAACGGGAGTGTTCATTAGAAACGTTTCTACTATTAGAAACAACTTTTATTCGAAAAGTTTTCCCAAAAATCGAGAATTAATAAGGTGTAAGGAACTAAAAATTTTGAAAAATGATCACAACTTTTCTGACCCAATAGTATCAAGCTATGACCGGTTATTCATTATAATAACTCGATTAGTAACTTTGACCGTAACATATATATATATATATATATATATATATATATATATATATATATATATATATATATATATATATTGTGTGTATTGTACAATGATGATAACAATTTTTATTTATTCATTAATTTTTTCTTCCCACCACGAATCAAAATCAATTGACTATATAAACAAACGATATATTTATGAATCCGTTATATATTTTTGTGATTTTGATTGTGGTAAAAGAGACGCATTAACACTGTCATCTTAGATAACCAAATAGTGGTGACAGTTTTGTGTTGTTAACTGTTTTTTCTAGTTTTCTGGTCAGGTAAGAAAACAACAATCTCTTTACTTTACTTACATTTAAATATTTGAATTACAACAATGTTCTATTGTTATACGATTGACATTTTGTGGTATTAAACGGTTTGATTTAGCTTCTTCTGTCGAGTATTTATTTCTTAACAAATTCTTAGCAAATTAGCCACTAAAATGCATTTAGTTACTAGCTATAGCTTAGCTTTCGAAAACATTATGACCTGGTTGATTTACCAGGATGATCCCTGAAAGACGAAGGATGAGAGCGAGATATAATACAAGGGCGATATTTGTATTGGCAATATTCAATATTTTTCAAGTGGGAATAAAAATGGAGCCTTAATTTTGGTAAAGAAAAAATTGCGAAAATACTCGTTATTACATGATAACAAAACTGAAATGAAGCGGAGCTCTAACGTTCAAAATTTTTATGTGTATTGTTTTCTAAAATATTTTCAGAATTTCGAGTTTTCCATAAATTATCTTGAAGTATATTAAAATTTCAAGCAAATGCGTTGGTTTAAAGTCGTAAAGCATTAAATGCCAGCCAAAAACTCTTGAGAGACATTTGTTTTGTGATTCGTTTAATTAATTCCGTCCTAGATAGATCCTTAGTAGAAGCGCGTCAAAGTTGCGGCCGTCAATGGTCAATAGATCCTTAGTTGAAGTTGCATCCGTCAATCGCCAAAAGTATATTTTAATTATGTTATTAAGAAATACATATATAGTTTATATTTGGTGTTAAACCGAGCCATAATTTTATAAAAATTAGAGGACAAACAATACTTTACTTTTTTTTTTTATTGGATATTGTTTTTGTATTGATATTAAAGAATTAATATTTTTATCACGTCTTTTCAATTGATAGATTTAAATTATGAAACATTAAGGTTGATCGGACACATGTACAGGTAAAATCGGCCATGTATAGATAAAAATCTGAATTTTTGATATGTTATTAATCGCTAACTCGCACGTATACAATAGTTTTTTGGGAGAATCTGACGAACGACTTTCATGTAATAAATCATTAACAATTGGAAATTAAGATGTTGTGAATAGCAAATGATGAATGAACGCATACATTTTCGATAATGTTGCTCCACCTTCTATAGATTAAAAAGTAGAAATCATCTACTCTTATAAATTAAATACTTCCATTCAATATATTTGAACCCGTACATTTTAAACGAATATATTACTGAATATATGTATAATATTACATACAGTAACACATAGAATGTTTCAGCTGGTTCAATTTTTATGAACGGGAGTGTACATTACGTTAAAATTAAAAAACAAATAGTCTGACGAAGAGTTTTGTAAATATTTTAATTAAAAAAATCGTCAAAAGACGATTATTTATTATTTTTAGTAATTAAATAGTAAATTTACAGATTACAATTTTTAATTTCTGTTAAAAGAGTGTTTCTGTTTATTATGAAATGTATTGTACTATTCGGTCAACCTTAATGTTTGCTTTTAACAAACCAATAATTCTTACATGAATTTTCCACTGTAAAATGTTATGCCAAAATTCATGTAAGAATTATGGGTATGAAATTTTATGTTGTATATGATATTTTTAATTCTATTTATCTTCAATTGATAATTAGTTAAAGGTGAAAGTATATACTTTGTTTAATTAGGAAGATTATATTATTTTGAAAATGAAATCTATTTTAATCTTCGTTAATACACATGAACGAATTTGAAAATAACGTAAAATAATAAGTTTTGCTCTAAATAACATAATAAGAATGGTATAATAATGAAAATGTATTTAACCTAGAAATTCTTTGTCAATTAACAGTTTTTCCATAACAATGTTATTCAACCAAATATATTGGTAGCCGCATATGCAATTAGCATTTTACCCAGAAACCCAATTATACTGAATGGATAAGTCTTGTTTTGTTTTAGTTGCATTGTTATCAAAGTATTTAAAAGTTTACCCTCCAAAATTGATTAGAAAAACTAGAAAATCTTTTTTTATTGTGAAAAGAAAATTATTCTATATTATTAAAAGTTAGAAATTAAATTAAACAAATAAAAATGGTTTCGTACATATTCCGTCCGTAGTGTTTATTGTTTTTAATTTAGGGGTTGGGGAAGTGTTTGCAGAGTGTTATTGACCAATTTGAGATACATTTTCGCTGAACAATACGGTAAAAATTCTGAATCCAACATCCCATTCCATTTTCGTAAGTAATTTGCTAATATGCTCATCATATTGTAACCATTTACCTTTGTGAGACACACACAGTTTGTATCTCCGAAATATATACAACCGTTTTTGAGATACCATACTTGAAATGTAAAAAAACATCAGCATTTTCTTGAAAATTTATGGTGAAATTTGGTACTAAGCAATTCCCGAACAAAACATTCTGAAACATATAATTTCAAACTTTGGCAGCCAATTCAATTGAAATTTTAGACTGCTTAAAATATAGAAAACAAATATTGATTGATTATGCATAGTATATAAACGTCTTTTTATCTTTAGATAAAAGTAGTTTTTTTTCTATAGTTCAGGCACTAGCTGGCTTAGAATATACAATACGCAGTAAACGGGTTGTTTCTTTTCAATTGTTTGGAGAGGTCCTTCAAGTATGTGCCAAAATGTGTGCGTGGTTGCAAGTAGGGTTTTATTCACGTATCACGTTTGCTGAGATTGAGCACTTTGTCCAGTGAGCAGATCACAGCACCTATCGTTTTGCTTTCACTGACTCACCGGTTCTTGAATACTCAAAACCGGCTACGACCAAACCTAATACGGTACAAAAATTTTAAAAATAAAAATCTATTTTCTGTTGTTGCCTTGGTGACTTTCAATGACAATACATACATGTACACACTCACTCACATCCACACCCATACCTACATACACACATACAACAGCCATACATACACATTTGTTAAAGAGGATTCATCAGATTAGGTAGAAAATCCATAGTAGATAAAGTTTTTGTAAAGTCAATATTTGTTTATAGGAAAAAGATTTCTAGGGGATTAGGAAAGGGTATTACGAAAATCAAATTGATAACAAGATATTGTTTGGTATTTTTAAGTTGAAAAATAGAACAAATAATATATCTAGAAGGTTTTATCTTCGATGTGTATAGATCGAATATTATTAGCTATGTGTAATCGAAAAAGTGCAAATATTTAATTCTACTTTCAAATTGGTGTGAGTGCAAATAAATATAGCTGTTTGGTCTTTGATTCTTTTGTTCGTAGTCTTATTATTTTATTTGACGTTCTGACGGTCTATTCATTCACACTATACAATCTGTATAGGAAGGTTACCCCACTCTTAAATGACATCAATCAAACATCAATCCACAAGCACCCAGATGTTTGTAAGCATGTGTATGTATGTATGGTTTTATTGTAAATATTTTATTTATTTATTTAATATTTATTCCCTATTAGAAATGCTTTTGAAAACAGACGGTATATTAGTTACAGTAATGTTTTAGTAGCTGTTATAGTTAAACTTAACAGTAATAATAGCCCACGTTGTAATGTACGGACTATATAATTTTATAGAGAAGAAGATGCTTTATTAACAAAATAAATATTATCATAGAAATTCAATCATATGCATGATTGCTTAATATCATGGTTATTGCACTTTGGTATTGAATATAATTAAAAAATGCATCTGTTTACAAATACAATTTATCATTTTCAATTAACCTCTATGTATATACAGATTACTACGCGTCGGCGAAGGGCAACCGTATAAACTTATACTGTAATCCCAATTATTTGACCATGGTAATAATTAATTCAGGAAATAGATCTTCTTGGACTTAACTGTTGTGGCAAAACATCACGGGTAACTTTGTATATGAGAAAATTGTGTTGGAAAATTTTGTCAGCCTGTTATACAAGTTTTAAATGTTTTCTGAAAGTTCCAAGACGTTACCATATTTGCGGGCAGATGAAAGAGGGAGTACAATCGTTTTATTCGGATATTTATAAAGCTATAAGGCTCACCGCAACCATCTCAATTTTCATTCCTCCGTAGAATTTCCCCAAAAATAACCAAAAAAACATTTTGAATACCGAAAAGTCTTTCGTGAATCGAAAAAAACTTATTTTTGTACGAATAATCTGAGCGAGTAATAAAAAATGGGGGGTTCTCATTTAAGAATACAAAGATTCCCCGCGCAGCACACCTGAATGTGGGAGTAAGGGATCAACTTTGGTATCTTCCATAAAAAAAATTGAACACGTATTTTTTTGTTTTTCGTTCCAAAGTGTTTTTCTTAAGTTTCCAGACTTTTTGAAAACCCTGAATATGTACCACCATTTTGTACAACGACGAATAAAAGTTGCCATCAACCAGCTTTGGCTAAAAAAGTTACCTAAGGCTAAATAAAGCTTTAAAGACAAGTTTTAAGTATTGAAAAATGGTGATTTTAAAAGTTGAAGATAATAAAGTTTCCCAAATTAAAAAATGAACTTTCGTCTCGCAGTGTATCATCATTCCAAAAAATTTTATTCCGAAAACAGTAAAAGGTTGAGTAAAACAACAGATTAAAATAATTCACCCTGCAAAATGAGGTGCCAAAATGGGATACTGAAAAATACAAGGGCTTAGAGACAAGAAGAAGGACAAACTTTTTGTCAATTCGAAACTATTTTCGATATATTTTTATACAGAAGAGGTTATGTGGGAATTTCGCTCTAAATTTTTGTCTCATAAATTATCACAGTTAAAAAAAACAAACATTGTTTTTAATAAGTTCATAATGAAGCAATTGAAACACCCGGAAAAATTGTCATCCTGTTTGTGTGCGTGTGACTGTATATGGAAATAAACAGTTAGTGAAAAAATGTTTTCATTTAATAGGCAATTTAATAGAGTTGAAAAAGGGGTTCATAAATCTGTGCAATTTACAGGTCCGTAATTCATTTCATATTTATAAAAATATGATGGTTCTTAATTGAATTAAAAACTTTTATGTGACTTTGTGAAAATGGGGAACAATTTTATTGTTTACTAGCTGACCTGAGCTCCGTCGCTCGCATAAAAGCAAAGATATTTCAAAAATTTACCTTTACCACCCGCACCCCTTGGTATGGCCCTTGTTCATTTTTCAAAAAGGAACTTTTATAGCTTGATATTTTCACACCTCCTGGTGAAAGTGGAAGTGTAGAGGACAATGAGCATCTTTGCAAGTTATTTATTTTTAACGAAGGAACATTTTTTGTCTCAGAATTTTTTTTTCTATCGCTTACGGTATTAAAGTGAGATATTTACAAACCCCCTGGACGGTATGGGTGTGTAAGGGAAAATTATAGACTTTGCAAGTTTTTTTAAAAAAGAAGTAAACATAAAAAAGTCCCATAGAAATAAGCACTTTCAGTTTTGTCGATTTTTACAATTTTCCGGGAGAGTTTTCCAATTTTTCTTTCCCTTAAAACCTTATTTGGACTATAAACAAACATTTAAAAAAAAAAGCCAAATCGGTCCAGCCGTTCTCAAGTGATATGGTTACCAACAACGGACAGTATTTAATTTTTATTATATAAATTATAAAAATAAATTACAATCTATTTACTACCCAAGATAGATAGATTGTACAGGCTGCCCTAGACGGGCTACACTTCGACCAGTAGGTCCATTGTGATGCCTAAGGATGTGAGGATGTGAGTGGAGGATATTGGTAGGATATGCGGCTGCAGCCATGTTCTTATTCATACGTCGGCAGTTTAGTCAATTAACCGCCCCCTTTGTTTTTCTTTAATAATTGACAAACTGCCGCTGTCGGGATTCGAACCCATAACCTCCCAGTTTCCAAGTATGCATACTGCGCAAACATAACGCCTTAGACCGCTCGGCTACTTGGACTGGTTATTTACTACCCTAGTCAAGTTGTTGAATATTATGAAGAGTGTTTAGAATGTGCATTTACATTCGAAGCAAGCACAAAAAGTAGATTATATTGAAACTGAACATATAATCTATTGTAGATAAATCTTATATAGTTCGAAATATAAATCAGTTTCTGAAAACTAGGATAAAAACAAAACTAGGATGAAAAATCGCTTTTTCTATAATACGGCTATGATGATCATACAATTAGATCAGTTAATAGATTGATAGTATCATAGTAAATTATTGTTTCAAAATATATTTATATATAGGGGTTGAATTCATTTAGTTTAGGGATGATATTATCTATATCACATACACACATACACATATATAATACTCTCTCACACTTACCTAAATAATAAATATATCGAATGAATGAAGTGAGAACGTGTTCGTTGAATTGAACAAACGGATCCCTCGAATTTTTAACAGATGAATAAAGCTGCCTGACTGGGGCAACTCCTGTTTATATATATAAATTACCATTCACGGGAAATTTACAAAATAAATCAACAACTAATAAATCAATTGTCAATTTTAATTTAAAATCAAACAATATCATCGCATGGAATATATTTTGATATCGATAAGTATTACACAGATTACCATATAATATCCTCAATATTATACGCATATATATAATAGATTAATACATATGTGTTTATATGTAGGTATATATATATATATAGATATATGGATGGCTTCATTTATTGCTACGAGATTTAGAATATTGCAAGGTTATTAATATCATAAATTAATTTATAAAAAAATTCGTTACGCAGGAGCTGCTTCAACTTAGCGAATTTCCTTAGAATAAATCACTCTCTAGTGATCACAATTTTAGTCTGATCAAAATGAAATGTCATATATGATTTTAGCATTTGCAAGTCCAATTTTCTCAATAAATGACATACGTCGAGGCGAATGGGGGGAGGTATCAAAAAAGAAGAAAACACAAAATATAAAATATCTCTCTTAATATTAGAACAATCGAAAAATGCGTAAGGAATAAAGTTGTATAAAATCAAATTTGCTACAATTCATCACCTTATCATTTTTGCTCAAACTCTAATGTGTACAGAGATATTAAGGAATTTAATTTTCAATATTAAACCGTCAATATTTCTGTAAATATTATTGTTACAGAAAAAATGACAAGAAACAAAATTACAGTAAAACTTAGTACCTAAAACTTTACTTCTTATAAATTTTTCGATTTTTCAAATTTTAAGGGAGATATCTCAAATTTTATGTTTCCCCCTCCCTCTAAACCCCCCTTTACCCTGGTCCGATTTTACCCATTAACGAACTTGACCTTTCGAATATCAAAAGCGCCTCAAATACCAAATCTCATCCCGATAAAATGAAAACTGTGACCGCTAGAGTGATGACAGACACATATATATATATATATATATATATATGTATATAGATATATATATGTCCATAGATATATATATATAAATTTTTCAGATGGTGATTTTTGACATCTACTAGGTAGGATCGATGGACATTTGAAGAAATTTTTGCGAAATTTTGACTTCGGTACGGGACCAATAGCTCTATTTCCTTTCAGGAAATTCGCTAAAAAACGTTTATTCACGATCAGATGTTTTTAGCGAATTTCCGACTTTCCTGAATACCATGGTTAGCTTCGATACCCTCACTTAAGTGACAAAACAAACGCCGCATGGTCACCAAAGAATACCATCAATAAATAGATGGGTGTCTCTTCACACACCCAATCCGTTAGTCAGTCAACTTAAATAATCCTCAGGTCAGATTATACCCTCAGTCAAATCGTATAAAAGGACATAACTTTTTTTAATGTCATTGTGAGACACGCACCAAATTAGCAACAAGTAACATATCTCTGAATCCATATCCTAGAGATAGTTAATTCATACTGATGATGACTACATTGTAGTCGAAACACGTATTTATAAAATACAAACAAATGTTCTAGGAATTAGGGCAAAATGTGAAATGAAATTTCAAAAAAACCTAGAGTTCTCGTTGATTATTTTAATAATCTAGATTAAACTAGATTTCAAATTTTTTTCAGAGTTCTTACCACAATCAACAACAAATACAAGGGGTCCAATCCACAAAATGGGTCGTTATTTTCATCTGTTTCTAATTTTATCAATAACATTTGTATTATTTTCAAGTAAGTAGAATATGTCGATAACGAAATTTTATTGAATTTATTTTTTTATAATATAAAGAAAGAATAAAATTTATTTATTACATTTGTGTTTAATTAAAAATAATTGTGTTTTTATTTTATTTTATGTTTTTTTTTTTTTTTTTATATTTATTTAAGGTGTGAAAAGTGAAGGTAAATCTAGAATAGTATGTTATTTTAGTAATTGGGCAATACATAGACCGGGTATTGGTAGTTATAGAATTGACGATATCCCAGGTGATTTATGTACACATGTTATATATTCTTTTATTGGAGTTAATGATAAAAACTGGGATGTTTTAGTCCTAGATCCAGAGGTATTTATCAACTTTATATACATATATATTTTTTTTCTTCGTGGTATAAAAGTACTGAGTATTTAAAAATTTTTATTTTTCAATAGGAAATAGGATCAAAGAATAAATGAATTAATTTCAATAATTTAGACGTTTCGTCATTTATTTATGACTTCCTCAGCAACTTATTTATAAAATTCAAAAAGTCATAATCTCACGTTTATAGTTGACACTAATCTTTGAAAGCTTTAATTATTAGTGAAAGCTGCAAAAGGTCCCTGATCATAAAGAAATTATTAATAGAAGTGTTTCATTACAACTCTGTTTTCATTTCATCTGTTTGAAGTTTTATTTTTGTATAGTATTTTTAATTAATTAAATGTTTCATATTTCCCAAAGCTGCCGCCAATTTGTATTTTATGGCGTATTTATTCGGGAACCATTCTGTTATTTATTATAATATTCGAATTATCGATATCTATTTATACTCTTTTCTTTTGATGTTTTTCATTTGGTTATCTACAGTCAGTGCTCGTAAACAATTTTATGCTATCGTTCAAAAATGGCTGATGCATCTTCTGCACAATTTTGCGCACTGTATCAATATCTTGGTGGCTGTATGTCTACTGTTATGTCTACTGTATGTAAAAAAAGCTTCTTCCGGGAATTCAGAACTTTAAAACAAATACTTCAAAACTACTCTTCTGCAGAATTTGTATCAAGATTCGATCTATCTTGCCTATTTGTGTGGAGTCAGCTGGTGACGATTGCGACTCAACAATGAGCAACGTAATTTGTTTCCATGCCTCTGAAAATTATTGTTCAATAAGTATGTAGGTTGCGTTCTGTTCAATTTTACACCGTCGGCACGTAAACTCCTCTTGTTTAATTACGAAATGAGGTTTTATGTAACGAAAACGTAACAACAGATGAGGTAAAAGGAACGACACGACGATCCCCGTGAAGCCAACTGATAACTGAAAAACAGGGTGTTCAACCAAATGAGGACATTTAATGTTTAATGCGATGTGAACCCTCGTGTTAACATACAAGTCAATTTCTTTGGCGATTCCCGTACGTGTATATAATCATATTTAATAAATAAATACATACTCGTATTATGAGAATAAAAACCCCAAAATATAAAGAGGCTAACTTAATTTATAAATGTAAACATAACCGCATCAACCATATCCGATTTAAAAGTATAAAATGTTATTGAATTTACTTGATGAAACCTGTTGATAAATATACACAATCGTTACAATATATTTTGATAAAATCGTTTTTATACGGCTTATTAAATAAAATACAAATCGTGTTTTAATTTGAAAATTCTTTAATAATCAAAGTTGGTTCGGAAGAAAATTCCGTATAACTGCCTTATCAAATTATTGAAACTTCGCAAGATGGATATGCACAATTGCTTAAATAATTAATTATATATTTGATTAAATAATGCATTGGCTACAAAAATGCGCATTCCCTTTTTTTCAATTTCCTTGAAACGCATTCCATAATTGAATCCAGCATTGGAAAATGAACAAAAAAATCTAACTTTTAGTGTACACTGTTTTTAATGAAAATGACCACCGATTCTCACCATTCTAAACTCTAATGTTTACATCCTCTAATAATTACAGTTGCCGTCTTGATAACTTGATTTTTTCCCATTCATTACCATACTTCCTCTTGAGAAATTCGCATACTCTGTGTGGCTTCTACGTGACGTATTTTTTAGACAGAGGATGTTCAAGAAACTGATATATACATACAATTTATGTATGATTATACAAAAAATGAAATAAAATGTTTGAAAAGAGATTTCATCCCCTAAAATATTCGTAGCAAAAAGAAGAGTACATACTCTTTGAAGACTATGTATGCATGTATGTACGTATGTATGTATGTATGTGAGGTAAAATATGTTATGTGATATATTTTTATCACACGCAGTGAAAATAATATGCTACTTGTCTCACATTTATTACACAGATGTTTTAATATTTTATAAGAAATATAAATATCATGGACTTAATGTAATTTTTTAGAATGACGTTGAACAAATGGGTTTCAAAAACTTTACGGATTTACGTCATAAATATCCAGGATTAAAATTTGAGGTAGCTGTTGGTGGTTGGGGTGAAGGCGGTTCAAAATATTCGAAAATGTGTGCGGATAAATCACGAAGAGATTCATTTATTGCCAGTGTTATTGGTAAATACTGTTTAGAATATATTTATAATAGGGGTTAATAACCTTTGATTTTAAAAGTTTTATAATTTATGTGCGTAAATACAGAATATGTGTGGCTTCTTTGACTCATCAAAGCAGGGCCAAAACTACTGAAGCTAGAAACGTGAAAGGTCCCTTATTAAAGCATCCCAGAATTTAAAATAAGTGAAAACAGTAATCAAGTGTGTTAATTTTCTGAAAGCCATCTTTTTGGATCCTTTTGTTAATTTTGAACACATTTTTTGAAAATTTTATTACTTAAAATTTTTTTTATATAGGCTTCAAATAATTTAATTATATATTTATTATATTTATTATATAAATATATTATATAATATCACAGTATAATCAAATTTTTTTTAAATGTGTTCTACGCAGAGAGAGAAACAATTATATTTTTTCGAGCAACAAACAAAGACACTATATCATATTAATAAATTAATGTTAATAGCCAGCAGGACTACGGTGGCAGACATTGCACTTATAAATTTATAATATTGTTATCTGCCTTTTAAACATTATTTCATTCAATTAACAGATGAGGGGAGATTTTTTTAATACGGCTCTTTGGTTTGTTACAAAGAACATGCTGTATATACGCAACTTAAATTTATTGAATTCTTAAAATCATAGGTAGTTGTTTTTACTTTCAATATTCTCATAGCTGATTTAATAAAATGTGTTTTTTGTAAAGATAATAAAAAATTCTATTTTAGATTTTATGAATCAATATGAATTTGATGGGTTCGATTTGGATTGGGAATATCCGGGTGCAGCAGACCGTGGTGGTAGTTTTTCCGATAAGAATACATTCTTTTTCTTTGTCGAAGAGTTGCGTCGTGCCTTTGATAAAGTTGGTAAAAATTGGGAAATTACAATGGCTGTACCATTAGCAAAGTTCCGATTGCAAGAAGGTTATCATGTACCAGATTTATGCCAGTAAGTTATTATAATTATGGGGTTAGGGATATTTATAGAGATGTCCTTATTAATGGATTACCGCATGCCTATCTACTCTATCTACATTTGATAATACAAGGTCAATGCATTGCTCATGATATAGCTAAACTGATATAAAGGTGTTCATAAATTGGCAAATATTTCAAAATTTATCTGAGGATGCTAAACTTAGGTAGGTACTTCCAATATCCCAGTAATGAAGATTGGAGAATTTTAAATGGAATTACCTTTTGAACGATTGGATTTCCAAAAGCTTAAATGAAGATGTACAAATTTCGGTACGAATAAGCGACCAAGGGCTTTCTATTAGTAAATTACACATACTTCGAGGATTTATTCGAGGATTTCCAGGTTTAATAGTAGGCTGTGTGTTTATCGTATTGCCTGTGAACAGAGAAAAGTACTTGTGAATCGTGAAGGCATTCACTGCTTTTTTCTCTCGTAGCAAATGATGATGGATTCTTTCTTAAAATATTGATACTCTTTTGGGTCACAGCTGGGTATTTTTACTTTTGTTCGAGCAAAAGTTTTTGCGAGTAAAAATTCTGAACAGTAAACATTATACGATTAATCAGCAGTTTCCCTAATATTTGAATATTACAACATTGTTTGTTTTATCACAGATTGGTTGATGCAATCCATGTGATGTCCTACGATTTGAGAGGAAACTGGGCCGGCTTTGCTGATACACACAGTCCTTTATACAAACGACCCCACGATCAATGGGCTTATGAAAAATTGAATGTGGTATGTATTTTTTTTATACTGACATACGAGATGTACGCATTGTTTAATTAAATATATTCCATGATATTACAGAATGATGGTCTTCAATTATGGGTTGATATGGGTTGTCCACCGGACAAATTAGTTGTAGGAATTCCATTCTATGGTAGATCATTTACCTTGAGTAACAGTAACACCAACTACGAACCAGGTACATACATCAATAAAGAGGCTGGAGGTGGAACACCAGGACCTTATACAAACGAAACTGGATTCTTGGCTTATTATGAAGTAAATATTTTGAATAGTTCTTTTAAAAAATGATTCGATTTGAACTTGTAAAACTAATAATTTGAATTCGACAAAGTGCGTGTCAAACAATGCTGTGAGGTCCATGGAACTTTCACAGACCCATCTACATATCATAAGTTATGGCCGACTATCATGCCTAGTTAGCTGCGATGGTCGGTTATCTGGAAGGAGATTGGAACTCTAAACAAAAAGATTAATTTAAAGCTTAACAGTTTGTAAACATGCCTCTGTCGTATAACTGTTCATGACATATCCAAAATTATTTCGAAAGACCTACTCAACGATAGCTCACACGATGGGGTCTGCGAATAAATATAATTTCACCGCCGTTTTGACTAGTAATTATTTTTGCATGTCTGTAAAACGGCTAGAACATTCAAGCAGACATGACGAAATTTAAGGTTCCTAGTTTGACTATGGAAAATGCGTTGTAATGTTTCCATTACAATGTTCAAATTTAATCTCCTAATTTGCGTGCGTTTAATAAAATATTTTATGTATTAGATTTGCCCAGAAGTACAAAATCCAGAATCTGGTTGGACTTTACGTTGGGATGACAAGGGAAACGTACCATTCACATACAAGGGAACGCAATGGGTTGGATATGAAAATGAAAAAAGTGTTCAAATTAAAATGGATTGGATTAAAACCAAAGGTTATGCTGGTGCTATGACTTGGGCAATCGATATGGATGATTTTCATGGTATTTGTGGTTCAGTGAATCCATTAATGAAAATTCTTCATGAAAATTTGATCTCTTATGAAGTACCAACTCCAACAGGCACGACAACACCACGTGTAAGTTGAGTTTTTGTCCTTGAAACTGATTTTATACTATTTTGGCTATTCTTAAATATCACCATTTTCAAGTTTATATTTTTTAAAACCTCGCGAAAAGATAAAATTAAAAAATATTCCTTTTTTTAAAACAAACAATATTTATGCAAAAAACTCTATAGTTTCGCCACAATTTTAGCTTTTCTGCAATTACCTGATGATTACATAAGCATATGTTGTATCAAAATACTTACATATACAGTACCTTATTATATCAAACAGAAACCCGTTTATAAATCTTTACATGTGCACAGTATATACAGGATATATACATGATTTGACAATCAACTAACTTGTAACATTTATGGTTCTTACTAATTTTAGCCGGAATGGGATCGACCTCCCAGTACAACACCATCATCTGATAGTCAGCAAGTTTCAACGACACGAAAACCAACAACTGTTTATGATGTTACAATGACAAGTACAACTAGAAAACCAACTAAAGCACCAGTCAAAACAACTAAACGAACAACTACCACAACTTCAACAACACCGAAACCACCATCGGTACCAGAATTGGTGGAAAATCCGGCCGAAGAAGTTGAAAATGCACCTGAAGAAGATTTCAATGTTATTGGATCAGAAGTCGATTGTGGAAATAATGATTATATGCCACATAAAGACTGTAATAAAGTAAGTAAATTTTATTGTAAGTAGAGACTGAAGCCCGTCAAAATAGTGGATGTCCAAGAAAGTTTTGGATATCCTCTGAAGTGGCCATCTTAAATATCCTGAATGGTACTTATTCACAGATGGGAAGTTTTTGTGTTTTCTATTGGAAATCTCAAATGAGATTTCAAAAGAGTGGCCCGGCTGAAGTTTTCGAAATGTACACTTGTCGCCGTGACATGAAATGAAATTTTCAGTAAAAGGGACGTAAAATATACATTCGGAATATTTTCGATAGGCCACGCTGTTGTTTATATGATATTTGGATTTACATGGGCGGGTTTGAGAATTACCGAGAACCTTAAACCTTAAATATATTTTAAAATTTTTTATGTTTCTAGTATTACCGATGTGTTTATGGTAAACCAACAGTGTTTGAATGCCGTGATGGTACTGTTTATCATACAGAAACACATGTTTGTGATTGGAGAGAGAATTCGGACCGTGAAGAATGTAAAACCGAGAAATAAATCGTACGGAATGAAAAGCACCACCTATTGTAGTGACATATGACATTAATATTTAGTTTATTTATAATATTTTTTAGTAGTTATTTACTTTACTTCTGTATATTGTATGTGATATTTTTAGAAATAATAAAGTTTTTTTTTTTAATAAAAAATCAATATTTTATATTCTTTTGTATTATTAGGTTTTAGTCGAAGAGTCTGTGGTACCAATATTCTATCTACAAAAAGCTCGGTTTTAACATAAACTGAATTATGGTATGTAGTCCAGACGCTTAGAAATTTGCTTGGTTTTTTGTTCATTTTGAAGTCAATCGAACGATTTGAAATAGAAAATGTTAGCACAAGTTTTCGCGTGTTTGGATTTATATTTCTTTGGGATTTAAGCGATATTTTTAAGTATTAACTATTTTTAATGTGTTTACCATACGCAAAATTTGATGAGGGTTACTGATGATCAAATGAAGTATGTAACAAATAACATAAATAATCCCATAACGAACTTAGATTACGTTTTCTGACGGCTAGATCTTCTAACATAGTTTATGGTTACAACAAATACCTGCATTGACAAAGCTTAGTAATCAAATTATTTGTCTAAAAATTAAAAACAATTGAATTATTAAACTGTCAAAACTTAGAAAATAATGATCATTTGACATAAAATAAATTTTTATACCCAGTATATTTGTAAATATACAAGGTATAATAAGTTTAGTTCCGAGTTTGTAACGCTTGAAAATATTGATCGCAGAAAAAAATTTTTGTTATAGTTGTTCATAAATTTACTTAATTAGTCCATTTCCGCATGTCCGTCCGTCTGTCTGTCTGTCTCTGAAGCCGATAACTTAAAAACGAAAAGAGATAACGAGCTGAAAATTCTTGTCTGTGTTCAATTATATACAACTCAGTATATACTGTGTATTCAAACAATTAACTCAGTTGTTACATTACTTGTTTTATTTAGTTACAAACACAAAGGTACGATAAAATATTAATTGAAAACAAGTTTGAATCTCTAATTGGTATGCATAAAGCGTGGTAATAAAATTGCAAATTGTTAAACCCTTTCGCAAACATATGAAAGTGTGTTTTCATTTCAGTGACAATGATTACGTCTATAAAGGTGTGAAAACTCGATTATCGAATTTGTATACAACTGCAATTTAATATATTTGTATACTGTATATGGCAACAAAAAACTAAAAATCAATAATTATTGAATGTACCGAGTAGAAAAATTTACTAAAATCGCTTCAAAATAACCAAATATTTTAAAACAAATACACGAGGCACGATGTTATATATATATATATATATATACACTTGATTTAGTTTGTTTATTGATCACGCGGCGCTACCATCTTTAAAAGTTTCGCGTATATAATCTATAATTGTGTATGACTATCGCATTTTACATCGATTTTCGAGGATGAACATATACTCTCTTTAAATTTTCACTTCCAATTTATTTGAAAATTACAATTGTGGAAATTCGTCAATGTTAAATAAGTTGAAAGTCAAAGCTTTAAAATAATATTAATTTGATATACGTATTCTATGGGTTTGGCTACAATATCCTCCCTATGGCCTAAATCCGCCCTTACTTTAATACTATTTTTTAATGTTTTCTTAATTCATTGAGTACATTGAGTAAATTTTTTATGGAATTGAAGCCTGAATCAAACAGATATTGAACGTCAATAGAATTTCTCATGACCATAACTTCCAATTCCATGGCCATAACAGAAAGGCCAAAATGACATTGGGAAAATTAGCTTATATAAAACGTGGCAATAAAACTTTACCTTATTAATAAGATTTTTGGTATAATCGAGTCTTGGTCTATTATTTTATATTTGACGGAAAACTTTCATTCATTCTTTTTGTAATATCCGCTTTTACTGTGTTCATAAATGCTACAGGGAAGACAGATTTTTATTTTTTTGTTTGTATTTTGTAAATATATTGACGTTTTGATAATAAGGAAAGTTTATACAACAATATTTGGTTGTAATTTGATCATTTTTGAAATAATTCGAGTTTACAGGGATGATCATATTTCATAGGCATATTTCATAAAAAATATTTTATGCCTTCATCAGGAAAATATATTTAAATATGCAAAATAAAATAGGTAAATACCTCATTGTAAAAGAGTCATTACACCATTAACATCTCAAATAAACTTGGGATTCCCTTCATAAACAGATTATGATCATATTTGATTATCTTAATTTACCAAAGCGACAATATGATAAAAAGAAAATTTAATTGCACAGCATTCTGAATTACATATATTTTGTTTTATCGTATTCACTCCGAGCGCAACCGTTCTCAGCGCCATGCGTGGTAACAAAAACAACTTCATGACCAATGTCAGTGTATAAAAAACCATAGGTGTTTAACAAAAATAATTAATTTAATTAAATATACAACATGTAAAAGCTAAATTAACTGTAACTTTTTGTTAAACGCCTATAGTTTTTATACACTGTCATTGGTCATGAAGTTGTTTTTGTGACCATGCATGGCGCTGAGCACAGTTGCGCTCGGAGCGAATATGTAAGTTGAACCTTCTATATATAACAGTTATTTTAGAGTAGGTATTATGTTAGTACTATATACATAAGAATTTTAAGCCGATATTTGAATAAAATATAATTTCATTTATATCGGAGAACAACAACAATAACATTATACAATTTTCTGTTTACATTTAATTTCAATTTAATTTAATTACATTTCGATTATATCTATTTATTTTCAATAATATATTTATTTATTTCTGTATTTTGCATACACTCACACACACCCATATATATATATATATATATATATATATATATATATATATATATATATATATATATATATATATATATATATATATTTATATTTATATGTATATATATACTGAACAAACTAAAATATATTCGAATGAATGCAAAATGTAAATCTCTAAGTACGTTAAACTTGATTTAATTAATTTTCTATGAAATGAATAATTTTGAAAATTCTCTGTATTTAAACAATTATTACTATTAAGAGCCATAAATATTTCTGTCGGTGTGTCGATATTATCGACCCCAAAAGTGGCATTCCATTCCAAAGATTTTTGCAGTCAATGTGTTGGGTCGAAACAATTTTAATGCAATAACAAAATGATGATCAGTTTAGTTAGACCTTCTTTGCTGGTACAAAGTTTTTATACTTGCGAATGGGAAAATTTTTAACTATTTAAAAAATATTACTGATTCAGTATATGTATATAAATTCCTATCACCCACCGGTTATGCAGCCTAGAGTAATCACTATTCCTCGCCATTACTATTACTTGGGTCTCTATGATAGGCCTGTCGTTTTTATTTCCATGTTCTTTGGCTTTTCCACGTTGTAACAGGGCAACGTTTTTTGCTGGTGCGTTGTAGACTCCAACCGATTGCCACGGTAGATAAATGTTTGTTGTGCCTAGTGACCCAGTTAGTTCTATTTGCGTTTTCTGACCATCACGGGTATTTATATATTTAATTTTAATGTAACAAAGATAACGATTTATGTACGAATTTATCTTGTTAGTTAGATATTTCGTAATGAGCCACAACTCAGAACCCATATATCAGAACTGTCCCACTGTCGAGCTTCAATACTGTAAGCGAACTATTAACGATTCGTATGCCGATTCAGTATAGATATATTGTATCGGAGTAAGTAGTTTTTAACTGAATTATTAAATTTTAAATATTATATTTGATGTGAAAGATTTATTGTGGCAGGTTAGAGCGTTTATTACCTGGCAACTGCCTGACGAAATTTTCTCACCACGCGATCAACAATTTGTTCATAGGTGATATTACATAAAACAAATCAGTTTTGAATAGATGCTCACAGATGGTGGTACATATACAGGTTCAAAAACTCATTCCTATTTTCTTTACAAACTTGAAAGCAACTTTAAAACTTTGAAATAGAATCGCAACTTTTGGAGTTGATAATATCAACAAATATTACAGTAAATAATTACATATTATTTGTCTTGTAATTATTTTTGAGTACAACACTCTTCTTCTCGTACAATTATTAGTAAAATTTAATTTGATTGATTGTTTAGATAAATTGAAGCTTTGATTGCACGTATGTAAGTGAAATGATTTAATAAAACGGCGTTAAAAGCAGATAAAGGTTTAATAGAAATTTTCTTCAAGGATCAATTCATAATGATTATTAAATCCAATGACTACAGTAACTGTTGATATTAATTAATTATTATAATTATTAAACCAGTAAAATTGCAAATATTTCAATAAATCTAAGTAATAGAATATATGGTCAAGTAAAATTTAATAGTCGAATTTATTTTCTACAATCTAGGTTAGGTTTGGCTGTAGCGGCTGTCCCGGGCGGGACACTTAGACGATAAGGATTAACGATGTGGGTGGAGAACAATAAATTTGTATGCAGCCTAGGAATTGGTAGGTTGTACGGCTGCAGTTGACTTTGATAGAAACTTTTCCGATATCCATCTGCAGTTTGTGGAAGGAAACTGCAGAAAACCGTCATAAGGATAAATAATTTAAAGATTGGTTAAGTCCAAAAAGCTAAAACTCTAAAAAATCCAACCTAAAACTCTTTCAACCCCTTGATTATAAAAACGTTTTTTTTTTATAAAATTAACTTATTGAATAGATTCTTAAATTTTTGTACTAGAAACATCGGATATATTATTTTGTTTTTATAATCTCTATATTATAAATATGGTCATAAAATATTCACGAGAGTTCTGGGAATAGTCAACTACCCCGATGATTCGAATAATAATCCCTTTGTTTACGAAACAAACACGGTTTCGATAAATTCAATATTCACAAATTATAGAGTTAACATTTCATAGTATGAGTTTTATTAATTTTTTTCATTTAAGGTAGTACACGCTTCTGACAGGCAGAGCAAAAAGTATAAAAGATAGAATCGTGGTGATGAACCGCAGTAATCTTTTTAAACATTGTTACAATTTTCAGGTCTGAATATTTATTCATCTCTTCATTTGCCATTTTCTATTACAAATTGAACGATCTTCTTTCCCAAATTTTTAAAAATTTGCAATCTGCATCGCAAAATATAATCTATTTCTAGCTTGTTTCCACTTTCGCGCTTTTAAATCCTTTGCCATCTTATAATTTCTGTTATAATTACAAATCAATAATTTTATTTAGTATTAATACTACAGTGTAAAATAAAATAAAAACTAATAGTCGTTCAGCGTGCGACTTTTCAAAGCACGAAGGATACTTTTCGAAGCACACGCAGGAACATTTAATGCAACAATACTTAACTTTAAGTTTTAACACTTGACTTTTTTAAGACAACGTCAATTTAGGTTTACACGAGTCAGACTCCTGATTGCGTCACATAGTAAAAATAAGTTTACACGAGTCAGACTCGTGATTTTTTCACACAGCAAAAATAAATTTGCACGAGTCAGACTCGTGATTAATGCACAAGGGATTAATACAAACACATTCACCTACACCAGTTATTATCGGAAAGAAAGAAATCACACCATACAAATTTTTTTTTTCAATTTGTGAAAAAAGCGTCTTACGTACACAAAATAAAAGCTCTGTGATCTTTTTTTTTTCTAGTTATGTTTTGTTGTGATTTTTTTTTTCGCCTTTTTGTGAACATAGAAAAAAACTATGAAACCTTTTATGAAAAGGCTTTTATACAAAAAAAAAAGAAGAAAGTTATATTATATACAGTGTAGTTTATTTTTTCCATCCAAATTACAAAGAATGGAGAATATTTGATTATGTATTCATTTGATAACATGTAGTTAGGAATAAAAGCTGTTTTAGGGCTGCGTACCTATCTGAAATCCTAAAAATGTGCATGTAATTTAATACAGAAAATAAACGTTTATATAACTAGAAAAGCAAAAAGGTAAATAGGAAAAATAGATATTTGTTATTGATAAATAATTTCTGAAATATTCAAGTAATAATTTGCGTGGCTGATTTTTTTTGATAAAAAATTGTTTTTTTATTTTTGGAAATAATAATATTTGCGAAGGGTCTACTCTCTATATCAGTGATTCTAAACTTTTTTTTGTCGCGGTACACTTTTAACGATTTCAAAATTTGACGGCACACAAAGAAAAAGATAAGTTTAAAAATTGTTAACTTACCTATAATGTGTAAAATAGTTTATGATAATAATTTTGAATGTAAATAATATAATATGTACTACGAAAACAACAGTACGTTTATTAAGTGATTAATTACAAGTTAAAAATAAGAATACTTTTAATGAGAAATTTGAGCTTGATGTTTTTTGAAAATTTCATTTATATTTGGTTGTAAAAATGACAATGCTACTCTCATATCGTCTTCTACATTTAACAGTCTCGATATTTTTTTCGTTTTTATGTTGGTTAATACTTTATTGAATACATTACTAAAATTTGGTGGCACACTTTAAGAATTTGGCGGCACACAAAAGTGCCGCGGCACAGTGGTTTAGAATCACTGCTCTGTATCATTAAAGTATAAATCATAACAGTTATTTGTTCTATTTTTTCCCTTCAATTGTGTACTTCACAATCATATCCTATGCATCCTTTTTTTTTATTAATCGAAATTACGATAATTACTATACCCGGTATATAATATATACCATAGTATATTAAGTTTAGTTCTGTTTTTGTAACGGTTGAAAATATTGACATATAGTGATTTTATGAAAATTTCAAATATTTGTATTATTTATTTAATAATAATAATAATTTTATTATTCGAAAATAACATACATAGTTTTCGATATTAATTTTTTGACACCTTTCGCATCTTTAGCCGTACCAGCTTCTATATTAACACACCTACACGATTCACTTGTCAATTGTTATATATAAAAAAAAAGTAATGAATATTTACTGACGAAATTCATAACAACATGTATAAATTCAAATCAATTGTACTTGAAATATAAAAAATTAGGGAAGATAAAATTGAATTATCAAATAAATATTTTAAATCACAATTTCGAAATTACTATTTTTTTATTATCTATAGTATGATTTTAATTGAATAAAATTTATGTTTTTAAAATACATCTGAAGTAGGCAATACATTGAAAAATAAGGTTGGGTAAATTAAACCATCATATTCCTTGTTTCGAAGAAATTTCCATTTCAAAGCACACACCACAGTTTTACAATTAATTTTTAAGTACGTTTTGTATTATAGTGCAAATGAAAGCATTTATTTTGGTATTTTTTTGATAATCTTTCTTTTTGGTTTCAGTGCCAGTGATAAAAGTATCTATTTAGGTGTTTTTAGACAAATGTTTACTTTTATTACTAATGTAACTTTTATTAGCTTAAATCATTAGCTTGTTGAGTAGTTGTTTAATATGATAAATAATTATTATTTAAATAAATAATAAATAAGTGTTAAAGATATAATTGATCTTTATTAAATTGAATTATGACATATTATATTATTTATATGTAAATTATCAAAGTTGTTAACATCCAAAGCAACCGTGATAAAAGAGAGAAGTTATAGTTGTGAAATGATAGATAAAAATGATAAATAAAATTATAATAATAATTTAATGAAAATGCGATACCGCTACAAGCTCAATAAATAGCTCAAAAACGTGCAGAGCCAATAGCAAATTTTATTAGTTTTTACTGTTTTTTAAATTATGTTTAATCAAAATAAAATGAAATTTTAATATAATTATTCCTGTAGATATAATGAGTCAAAAAAACGATATTTAAAGGGTGGGTTTCTTTTGCAATTTAAGCATCCACTTATGAACAGATTTTTCGAAAATCAAACCCCCAAAAGGATGAAAAATGACGTGTACAAAATATGAATATTACTTTGTAGATATGAAACATGATAAATTTCAAATAATTACTTAATGATTAAACATGTGTCGTGGGATTTTTTGAATTTTAACCCTCAAAGAGTAAAAATTTTGACTCGAATTTGGTCAAAAATTCTGTTAAAAGTAACCAAAAAGATACAAGTTCTGCATTTTTTAGAAATTCAACCCACAAGTGGGGAAAAAGGGGAGAGGGAAGTTTGTATGATGATTGTTAGATATTGACGTGAACTTGAAGCATATATACTCTATTATAGATTTGTATTAAGTTTTGAACAGCTGATTGGGGGCTTGAATCATTTTTGCACATTGTAGGGAACAACGATTTCTCCCAGTTGGGTGCGATAACTCTAATTTTTATGTTTTGTGGGTTGAACGCTTTTTGCGTAACACCATCTAAATATGATTTTATATAGCAGCTTAAACATCAATATGAACAGTCAAGTGTCAATTAAGCTTTTTTAATCACCAGCTGGTATCGATCGTTAAATTATTATATTTTATAATGTACTAAAGTACCGCTATAACATGTTATGTAATATGGCACAAGTTATGTTTTCGATGTCCAAATTGATGTTTAGTTTTCACCGGATCTTCACATTTACTTGTTTTGTTAGTAGTTGTTGTATCGTGAAAAATATAAATGTATATAAATGTATATATATATATTTATATGTATACTAAATTTTTTTTACACGAAATTTTCTTTATTTGATGGTAAATGTTAAAAGTTTCTCACATGAAAATGTTAAAGAAAATATAATGTATCATATTACCACACAGGAAAATTTGACAGTTAACAGATTATAAGTGGAAAAGTTTCTTGCGATGTCAGATAAAGTTTGTGTATATGGTTTATACACACCGACATTTAATTGATAGCAAAAATGAAAGAGAGAACAAATGCAATAAAAAGAAATTTGTCGCAGATTATTGTAACATTATTTTTGATTTATATTTTTTTGCCCGAACCATATGCTTCTTTCTATTAATTTTTGTATGACGTATGTCTGTGTATACATAAGATACTGTCGACAGAGGCTCAAAACTGTACATGGAAAATATTTTGTAAATAATTCTGTAAAAAGTAGATGCCAAAATTTTTTGCTTTCAAATCAGGTTAAAACGACAGAACCGAGTTGAATGTGGTTTCCACCAGATAATAGACAATCATGGAGTAACAAATAGGATCAATACAAATATTTTTTTCTTTGCAAAAACCAAGTCTACCATTTTAAACGGTTTGTCTGAAACACAAATTGAAACATTTCTTCAAACACAATCAATATAAATAGTTTTGAATCAAATACGAGGTGACTAGTATATCATGTATATATACGGATGTCATATATATTCCCGAGTTTGGAACGGTTAGAAATATAGATCGAGGACCAAAATATGCTAGAAGTTTTAATATACTTTGAACCTGCAAATAATAGCCAAAGCCAAGCTCAGCACCTATGGATTACAAAAAATAACCAGTTTGAAATGGGCATAGAATACTTCCCGCAATATACTCCTTCTCAAAACTATTCTCTGAAGTCTATGATAGGTAGATGTAGACTAAAGGAGAACCATCCTATCTCAAGACAGGAATCTTTAAGTACATAGGTGGCTCCAAAGCCGGGGCAGGAATTAACGGTGAAAGACTCGAGGCAAACTTGAGAAAGTATGCCACCGTGTTTCAGGCAGAAGTCTACGCCATATTGGCTTGCACCTGGGTGAACCTACATAGGGGTAACATAAACCACAAAGTATACATTGTCTCGGGTAGTGAATCTACTTTAAACGCCTTGCCTGCCAATGATATAACCTCAGGGGTAGCCAGGGATTGTCTAGAGGAACAACTATAGCTAGCAAATCAACGTTAAATTGGATACCAAGTAGTCGGGCTACCTCTCGTAGTCTTTAAACATCGCGATAACTGGGAAAATATACTGGAACAAAACCTCGGGAAAATGTTGTTTCGGAAGGCATCCAAGAGTCTTCCCCTCGATGCATTCAGCCTGAACAGGATACAATTTCGAAAGACTACCGGGCATTATCACCTACATTATCATAAATAGCTGCGCACAATGCGGTCCACAATTGATCCATTTAGAGCTGAAAAATGAGTTCGACATTGTGAATGGAAAAAATTCCGATCGGGTAAGAATATTTATCCCAACTTATTTTACCATTGGAAATACCATACCATTGGATATAAAATTTCGTGGCGTAGATAAGGGTAGTTCCTAGCTCTGATTTTGAACGAGTTTAATCTAATTTAATTTATAAAATTGTATATCTATTATATAGATATAACTTTAGTAAAAAATGGAATTAAAAAATGGAATTCACTAAGATTTAGGATAATTTAAATCGCATATATTCTAGTACTTTTGTGTATAATATATTTACTGTATATGCAAAGGAAAATAATCATTTAGCCAACCAAATGAAAGAATCATCAGTACAAAGAATTATATTCACAATATTATTATTCTTTTTTGTCTACATTCATGTTGACGTACATGGTATGGTATTTGACCGGTATAGTCAAAATCGAGTATACAAAAATCTTTGAGAGAATTGTTTATTTTGTGCAGACTAGAGAGACCATCGAAAACTTATCAATTATAGTCGACTATTGTATGCATGGCCACAAAACGCCTTCTCGCAAATTTGTCAAAATTATTCGATTAAATTGTGCCGTATTCACACAAATGCTTCTGATAAAAGTTCACAAAAAGAATGAAAAAGGCACAAATAATCTTAAAAAATTTTGAAAAATGAGCTTTATTTTTGTAGCTCATTGTACAAATGGCATTCCAAGTCAAGCTATCGTTTCAAAATTTTATAATTGGTTTGTGCCTTATTTATTCGGTTTTCCTAAAAAAAATGGGTCGGATAAAAGTTGTTAATTATAACTATACTAACAACTTTTCTTCGAAACGTTGTTTCGAAATTTTTTTTAAAATGGATAATTTGGACTTGGTTCTTGCATCCCTTTGGATCTTGCATCAAGTCGTTCAATTGGCCTTGCTAGAATTAGCAAATATAAGTTGATATTGTTAAATAAGAAACGTGTAAAGTTTCGGAAATGGGTTTTATTTTCAAAAAACTACATGAAAACTTTCTACTATATCCAATCGACAACTTCGTATACATCAATGTCCACTCAAAAGAAAATCCACTCTCCCTATTTTTCTGTGTACTTATCCCCGACGAGTGTCTACACCTTGTGGTATATATTTAAATTAATCCATTTAATCAAAGTATTAAAAATCCAATCTTTGTTAAGCTTTAATTTAATATTTAGCTTATAAAATTAAGGTTTATCTTTTGTTGTCATCATATCTCTACATAGAAAAAAAGGTACATTTAATGTTATATATATATATATATATATATATATATATATATATATATATATATATACAAGTTGGATTAAAGGCGTTTTCTTTTCTAGTATACTGTTGTTAGACAGAGATACGGATATTCCTGTTTATTGGGAATTTAATTTTATAATTGTTCCACTATGGAATTAGTTACGAAACGTGTTTGACCAACATGGTCGATATTACATTAAAAAATATTACTCATTTGAATTGTTAGGAGTCTAGCACAGGCAAGAGCCTAAAAGTCTAGATTAGACCCACAAAATGTAGAACAAGAAAAAATTATTGATAAGAAAACAATGAATTAGATTTTTCTTGCATTGGAGTTCAGATGGTTTAGTAGCTTTCGAGAGGATTCTTAGATCGTAAAATTTATTCCATAATATTCGAAACATCGCTGTATATTAAAACTTGGTGAAAAACCTCATGGACATAATAATGCGGTTTCTGTGATTAAATTTGGAAAACGTTTTAGAAAAAGGGTTACATAAAATGGGTCAAAAACTGACCGTTTGTAGCTTTGTGTCCAGCAACATATCATAAGATTATTGTTTATTTTGCACAGAAGAACATTTACGTCACACTCTTAATATTAGTGGACGTGTAATTCCTTCCACTTTGTTATAAATTCTAACAAAAGTAGAATTTTTAAAGGTAAAAATGCTTATGCAACTTGTAGATATGTGATACTTATGAGTAAATAATGTTAAAAACTGTTTTGCAATATATTAGAGGGAAGACCATTCAATTTTTTTTATTTTACAGGTACTTTACTATCATAACATGGTCGAATATTGGGCGATGGTGGTGATGCCTCCATTAGAGGTTTCCCTTTATCCAATTTCAATTCAAGCTTATAGTAAACATAATTGTGGTGGATCGACGATCATCATAAATGAAAAATTTATTTTAACAGCCGCCCACAGTGTTCTAGAAGGTATTAGTATAGATTAATTTCTTTTCATAGAAAATACATAGTCTAACAGCTAGTAACAGTTAGACTAATAGTATAGTTCAGTAAGGTGGGAATTCCGAATCTTGATAGGTCGGTAATTCGTTTGAACATTACTGGTTTGGGATATATCTTTGAAAACAAAACATTTCCAGACCTATGCTCAAAAAAACTCGTAGATAACTTGTTTCCCTGCTGTTTTTGGAATTTCCAAAGTAGGTTCTTAGCTTATGAAATATTATCCGACATCATTCTGTGCTAAGATATCTGCTTTTCCGTTTCCTTCGAAACCACTGCGACAAGATAATTTGAACGTTGTTTCAGATCTAGTAGTACTTCTAGATAATCCCTATAACCCCTGTAGTGATTTTATTGGCAGACCAGGCTTTTAGAGCAGCTGAGCTGTCCAAGATAGTGTAGGCGATCTGGTTTATGTAATCCCTACGCAGGTTTTATCGGTTGCAATCTAGTATGGTGTTGACTACTATCTGAAAGTCGGTGGTATATATTCGAAATCCTCATTTCATGTAAGGGCCAACGCATACCAAAAGAGCAAAAATGCTTTAAACAGCCTAACACTGTTTTGTTAAAAATATAACATAGGAAATTACATTAATCAAAACAAAAAGTTTTTTACCAGTGCGCGTTGCAATGTAATTTCCTTTGTTCTATTTGTGTGCGTTGGCCCTAAGGCAGGTCTAAATAGAAATACTCAACACAATCTGACCCTTACTGAAATACCGTAAGTGTTCCGACGTCTAGCACTTAGACTAACAGTTTAACCACTACAAAAACCAAAACGCACAAATACATTTTATTTTGTTTTTTCTTTTATTTCTTTCTATAAAAGCAATCAAATTATCTGTTTTGGGAATTGTCCAAAACAAATGTTATTTATAGATAGCGTAACATTTGCTGCGTTTTTCTTTTTTTTTTTGTATATTTTTACTAAATATCTAAGATATATATTTCTTTATAATTTGATCAAATACAAAATAATTTTTATTTAAATTAAGCGATAGAAATATATAGTTCTTGGATTTATTTTTTTAGTAAATTAATATTTGTTTTTAATCAGGGCGTGTCCTATTGTTTTAAAAGAATGTGTATATCAAAGCAATTTGTATAGTGCAAGCAATTTACAAGCAATGTTTGTCCAAATTCCATTTAGGTTACGTAAGACAAAATGTAGAAGACTTGTGTATACTATATGAATCAATGTCATTGGATTTTTAATTAATAATATCTAGTCTCTATCTAGTCTAGTCCAGCGTGCATACCGCTACACCAAAGACGACTCGTTGGCTGACGTAACAGCCAACTTTTTCATACCATTCTTATTTTTAAGCATACACAAATAAATATATATGAATAATAACTTCGACAGAAGTAATATTATCAAAATAAAAATAAGAATGATATGAAAAACTTGACTGTTGCGTCAGAGTCGTCTTTGGTGTAGCGGTAAGCACGCTGGACTAGATATCCAGAGGCTCGAGGTTCGATTCCTGGTTGACGAGTTAATTTTTTCATATCAGTATTTAATTAAAAAACCCGTAATAATGTTATTAAATTCAAAATTTTTATCCTCGAATGTTTTTATTAAAATACTTCACGATCGAAAATTATGTGTATTCATCAAGAAATTGACTTTTGTCATAAAATATATGTGACGTGATGTTAGTGGGAACCATTCGCGTGTTGGAAACTATAATCTTAAAAAACTTAAGATATGTGAAAGAAAATTTTCAATATTATGTACAATAATTTTGGTCCCGACTTCGTCACGGAAATTAGTTTTGTGGGTTTGTAATCGTTTTGAACAAACTAATCACTTAAAAATTATACAAAATTGACATGATCTATAAAAATTCTAATGACCAAACGAATTATTTAACCAAAAACTAATCTTGATCACAACTTTATTTCAAACGATTGTGCATTTTGAATTTTTCGTCTTAGATCTGGTGGCTAAACCTTTAGTATCTAAATATACTAAATTTGCACACACAATTCCCTTTAGGAACTTACTATTCAACGTTTACTGTATATAGTCAAATAATATACATATTTTTTTGGGCAGTATCCAAAACCAATAATTTTTCTCTCCAAAACATAAATACGTATATGCTATTCTATCGTGAATATATATTGCAAGGGAAATGTATGAAAATTACATATATATGAAAATCATATTCATATTTTATCAATTTTTATAGATAGATTTCAGTTGAAAGATTTGAAAGTTGTTGTTGTTGTTGTAGGGTAGGTATAATATATTTGAATGGACTAGGACGCAATGAATATGAAATAAAACGTGTCATAATTCATGAAAATTATACACTTACAAATAATGATATTGCTTTAATACTATCTATCCAGCTATACGACAAATCCTATATAGTATTTTGAGAAGACTGTTGTTCAACCTATTAATTTACCAAACATAGTAATAAAACAACTGAAGCTGGTATTGATTTAGTACCTACTATGTATGGTTGGTTGAGGTTATTTCACTGTGAGTGCCATAAATTTAATTGAAAATATTGAATCGTTTATAAATCTATATTTTCTTCGTTTTTATATATTTTTGATAATATTTTTATATTATTGTAAACAGTATTAATTTTAGTATAAAATTTACGAAATTTTAACACACAAAAAAATAAGAGGAGTGAATTGAAAGGATCCCGCAAAATCTTTATAAGAATTGACCCTCAATCAAATTTGATCAGAAGTTCAAATGGGCTTAGATCAAAGTCTTAGAAATCTTTGGTTGATGAGCTACAAGCACTGGAAGTGACCTGAAAAATTGGTTCTCAAACGCACACATTTGACAGAAATTCTAAATTGTCAGGTTGGTATTCTAAACCTCAAAATGGGTCTTTTCTACTTTCAAAATTACACATTTTACAAATCAAAACAATCTTTAAAAACCATACTTTACCTAGAGTAAATCTAAACAAATAGATCCTTTAACTATATGCAAACCTCCTGTATTTGTAAGTTTTTTTAACAATAAGAAAGCAAAAACACAATTGCCACTGTATATACAACTATCATTCGAAAACCTGAGAGCTTTAGAGGCAAAATAAGCTACTACAGCAATGGTTAAAATCGGCCCAGTCAGATTTTGTGTGCTATATGCACAGACATATAGTGGATCTTATTACCACATTTACCTTAAACATCACTTATTCACAAATATATTGGAGTTTCTGGCAGATGTGGAGCTGAATATTTCAACCTACTTGCAATTGTTCATAAATTGTTCAGAAGAGGGTGCGAATGCAAACTTATAGACCGAAGGAAATGTCACGGAGATTGAGGCAGGAACCTTAGGCCTACTAGATAGATAGATAGATTGTAGACGCTGCTCTGGGCGGGCTACAATTCGACCAAAAGGTCCATTCTAATGCCTAAGGATGTGAGGATGTGAGTGGATCGGAAGAAATTTTTGTGTATAGACTAGGAATTGGTAGGATATGCGGCTGCAGCCGACTATGATAGGAACTATGCCGATATTTATCTGGAGTTCGTAAAGGAAACTGTAGAAAACTTTCTCAAGCATAGCCGGTTACTTCGTTCTTGTCCATGCACCGAGAGTTTAGTCAATTAACCGCCTCTTTTTTTTTTCTTAATAATTGACAAACTGCCGATATCGGGATTCGAACCCATAACCTCCCAGTTTCCAAGTATTCAGACTGTCCATTCTGTGCAGGCATAACGCCTTAGACCGCTCGGCTACTTGGACTGGTAAAAGATCTACTAGCTCGAGTTTCTAATTTATCCAACAGCATATCCAAGTACTAAGGAACTTAACCTTCAACATGACCTTCACGTTATACTCTTATAGACTAGATATATATATAAGTTAATTGACGAACTCCTGACTGTATGTTTAGAAGAAGAAAACAATTTAGTTTTTAATCTTCACAGCAGCATCGATCTCGTCTTGTCTATAAATACCAAATGCTTGAATGATTCGTTTATATTCAACGGAACGGTATTTCTCTATGTTGTGTGTTAATAAGATAATAATGTGTATAAATGGTTTTTCAGTATCCTCTGGTGAATTTTCCAACCATTAACAAATGATACGTTTTGAAATCAATTAGTAATGAAGATTGTGAAAAATTAAACCAAGCACAAATATCTATCTCAGTATGAGTTTGTACGAGCAACAAATTTATGTACATTGACTAAACGTGGTGAAGGTGTCTGTCATGTAGGTTATAAATTATGGAAAACGTAAGGTTACAGTGTATCCCATCAAAAAAACATATATGCAAAAAAGGACCAAGTTTTCAATTTTGTATTGAATGGGTCGGTCGTTGCTTGACGAAATTCCATTATAATTATTAAATAAAACAATTGATTTATATTTCCAAAGAAGGAACTGTGTTCCGAAACTAGACGAATAAAGTGATTTTACGAAAATTTCAAATATGTGTTTTATTTAATGACCAAGTTTTCGACTGTCCAAAATTGCTGTACCAAAAACATGATATCTAAACGTGTGGCCTATGTTTTTATTAGCATTTCCTCTGTATTTTTTTTTTGGGTAATTTTATATATTATTGTGTTATATGGTATAAAACGTTTGGAAATTGTACTGTAAAATATTGCTACTAAGAAAAAACATGGCTTTTTCTTCAATAATGGCTTGATTCTTACATAGAGCGTCACTACTTTTTTGACCATGCGTTTTAGAGCAAATGAAAGATTATTAGATTTTAAGGCAAATTATACGTTTGGTTGAAATCCCAAATTACTGTTAT
The DNA here is from genome assembly GCA_963920215.1 of Nineta flava. NCBI lineage: Eukaryota > Metazoa > Arthropoda > Insecta > Neuroptera > Chrysopidae > Nineta > Nineta flava. Next base: position 5,672,638 of record OY986042.1, read on the forward strand.
TTAATAATTGTAGAGTAGGTTTCAGGATATCTTGGTAACTACGTGTTCCAGAGCTTTTAGTTCAGAAATTCGATTAGTTGATGAGTACCGAAGGGCTAAAAATAGGCCCTTACCTGTCCTATAAATGAACACACCATAGACAATATAACACACCTAGACAATAAAAACTACACATGTGATATTCATAAATTCATGCAGTACAAAATGAATAGACGCTCAAACTTTGTCTAAAGCACTCTCGCGTGTATATTTGTATGGTAGAGGTAACACTTTTCCTAACCTTCTGTTGTAAAAGATGTCGTTTATCTAATGTCTATTCATTATAATTTTTCTTCAAACATGTAAAGTATATAAAATGTTTCTTAAAATTTTATAAATATTCCGTGTACATACAGTGACAGATCCGGGACTCTTTAACTGAGTCGGTGGGGGGAGTGAGGGTACGCTTACTAAATATAAAGTTAAATGAATCAATTTGCATGGGTAGTGCATCATATGTTTATGTTAGAAACTTGAAGTGGCTATTGAGGACTTTTACATTAAAGAACATTAAAGAAAAGTCGAAGGGTTCCTGAGATGTTGCATTGGGAAATCCCTTCGGACACAGCTAGTATTTTAATAAAATCGTTGAGAAAAGGCATTAAACGTTCCTAAAATGATGTTTTATTTTCAAAACAATTGATTTAAGCCAAATCCATTTGGTTTTTGTAAAAATGTTTCGAATAAAAGTCGTTCGTTAAACATTTTCGTTCGAAACATAAAGAATCAAGTCACGAACGTCAAACTTTTCGACAAAGGAGGTCAAAAATATCTAAGTATGATCGGTATTACAGACCATTTAACTCGATCAAATTTCTAATCGTAGCAAAAGGTTGACAAATTTCACAAATAGCGATTACAATCCTCACTACATAACCTCCCTACATATCCTCCCTACATATACTGGCTATATACGAGTAGAATTAGTAGAATATTTGAGTACTTTGTTTAATATTACGGATAATACTATTAATTTTTTATCATGTTAGTCAGTGCAAATTTTATATGCACAAAAAGAAAAACTTAAAATTACTTTTTAAAATTCTCATTCTTTATTAATTCGTAAAGAAATTAAAAAATATTTTAAAGCATCTAACTCAGTTGCTATAAGTTCATCTTTCTTGATTCAAAAACTATTCCATTTACTTTTCTGAACAGAGGTGGATCAAATCTTTACAATTCATCCTGAACTCCTTATAATGACGCAAGCTTCATTTAATAAACCATAAATTTTATTTCAGAATTTATTATTTTGTATAATTATTTCAATAAAATGAAACCCGTTGTGTGAGTTGTCACCATACATTTGTGAATTTCAGCGTCCCTTAAATTGATTTTCTGCTAGTTTATAAGGCTTAGAAACCTTTTAACATGAATGGTACCGCCCATTCTTTTATTTTATATTTTATTTCGGCACGCCAAGAAACGGTTTAGATAAGCACTAAAGCACCCATTTTGGCTAATTCATCAGCTTTCTTGTTTCCCACGATTCCTGAATGTTCAAAAACCCAGGCAATAGTGACTGATTTTCAGTGAGTCACTCCAGGAAAACTTTATTTCAGATGAACTTAACGCTTTGAGCGCAGCCTGTCTAAAAATTTATTATTCTACTTTTGTAGTTTCGCTAAGAAGGAAGTCCACCAATCCCGGCGGATGACCAAAAACTGTTAAATAGGTGAGTACCATCGAACGGGTTAACACGATTATTTTGATCATAGTAAAATAATAATTTGTAATAAAAATAAATTTATCGCATCACGTTTAAAAAACATAGAGAAATTCTACGTTTCGTGATTAAGGTCGTGTGAGTCGTTTAGCCTGTTGGTCTTTTAAATTTGTATTAGCATAAAAATACTATAATATGCATTGCATACATCAAATTTGCTACACACCTTCTGTCAAATGTATTGTGCATTATAAAAATCTATTTCTTGTGAGAATAGCATCCATTCTTCGTTTCATAAAAATCAACTTAAAAATGATATAAAACATGGCACACAACATACACTAAAATGAGTGATAAAGTTTCTGTCGTAAATCGTTGCTATTTATAACATGGTAATGATATGGTTCTGGTATATAATAGATATACTATGCACACACATTACGGCGGCACTATGTTATACCATTTCATATTCATACATATATATATATATATATATATATATATATATATATATATGTGTGTGACTTTACGTTCGTGAAAATCAGTCCAAGTCACGCATCTCCCCATACATATTCATCTTTTAATCTATGATCATAATAGAGGAGAAAATTAAATACAAACAAGTGAAAATAACAACTTACTGAGTTAGTTGCTTAAATGCTCGGTAAATACTGAGTTTATGAAAAAAAGGTTTAAAAACAAGTTGTTTATTTTTGTACAACCTTGAGGGGGACAGCACGGTCCGATTTTGGCCATTCACAAACTTGACTTGACTTTTTCGTTTTTGAGTTATCGTAATAAACAACTTTCTTGCGGGGGAAAGCACGGCCCGATTTTGCCCAATTCATAAACTTTTTCCGTTATTTTTTCGTTTTTGAGTTATCGTGTCTAAAGACGGACAGACAGACAGAATGACAGACGAACGTGAGGAAATGAACTAATTAGGCTATTTTATGAACACTTATATCAAACATTTTTTTCCTAAACTTTATTTCCAAAACGGTTAAAGGTATAGCAAAACCAAAAATGGTAAAATTGATTACATAAAATCCTGCAATATGAAGAACTTTCAACAAAACCCAACCCCTGCAAGATTTGAGTGGAGTCTTTTTAGCTTGATAGATCATAATTTTAATTTACAAACAGATAAAGCTACAAAGAAAATATTGTACTTAGGCGCAAAAACGAGCTAGTAAGTGAATCTTTCAAGATACAGTCGTGGGAAATTTTTACGATAAAAATATATTTTAAATGTACCTATATAATTATGAAATGCAAATATATTTTTATTAACAATTGATATTGGCACAAAGTAAAGGAGTGGTGAGAGATATTAGTTCTACTTTCTTTGCTAAAGTTCTATTGGGTCATAGCAGAAGCTTATGGTTTATTAGCTATATCTGCATACATAGTTTATGCAATCTCATCATCATATTCCTCATGTCAAAACGTCGACTTATTCTACCGAAAGAAAAAAGTTTCGCTTTAGCAATATGAAAACACGTAACAACACATTGTGCACCCGTAATGCACCCGTATAGATTTTTTCCTCGATATCATTAAATAGGTGTAAAATAAAATATACAAATAATGAATCCTTTTGTTGAATAAAATTAAAAATACATAGAAATATATATTTATATATATATATGTATATATGTATATATGTATATATGTATATATATATATATATATATATATATATATATACATATATATATATATATATATATATATATATATATATATATATATATATATATATATATATATACAGAGTGAATCGAACCAGGTGCATAATAGCACACGCCTTCCACCTTCAACATCCAATAGTAGAGTACTTTTTTTTATGGAGACGGTCTGTTCATAATACAAATGTTGCTTTGTATATTGTGTGCTGGCTTGGACGGGCATGGTATCCTTATGGTGATGAGCGCTTGTGGCCCCCACTCTAATTATACTTAAGTGTGATAAAATTTGAAGCGTAATACATGCGTAATACAGGATGGTATTTGTGTTATGAACAGACTGTCTCCCTAACAGGAGGTGTTCTATTGGATGTTGTTGGAAAATGGAACGACCATGGAAGGAAGTGGAGGTGTGTGCTATTATGCACCTGGTTCGATTCACCTTGTATATATATATATATATATATATATATATATATATATATATATATATATATATATATATATATATATATATTATATTCAAACATATTTTATTGTTTCCCAACATAATGAAAAACGTTGTCTATTTTTTATTTTTTTATTTGCGTAATAGAATCAAGTTTTGTTATAATGATCATCATGTAGACTGTAGAGTATAGAGTAGTGTATAGTAGAATAATATATTTCTACGATATACTACAATATATAAAGTACACTGACTATGAAGTAGTAACTTTAACCTCTATATCAGTGCAACCACGTATGACTATGAAATTTTATAACTTTATTGAAAACATGGTTTTGGTTTGTCAAACTAATTATGAAGCTATGATGTTGCAATTAATAGTTATTTTAACTGGTCCTGTTCGAGACCGGAAAATACAAAAAACAACTGCATGGAATTAGTACTAGAATTTTTAAACTATAATATTAGCTTATAGCCCAAAATTCACCACTCAACTAAAAAATTCACAATTCGGATAGTTTCTTATAGTTTATTATCTTGAGTTGTAATTTTAGTTAATATTTCTGTGCGATTATTTGTGATAATACGGCAGTCAGCCATCACTGCCTCTGGAACCCTCATTCCTTAGGGGTTCATTTTTCTTAAATTCTGAATCATGATCATGCGCACAAGAATAGCTGGAGAAATGAGGCAAATTTTGGTGCATTGTATATAAAAATCGGTCAACTGGAAATTATAAAATTTACATTTATATGTACACATAAATGAAATATAGTTGAAACAGTAACTCACATTCGAAGCATTCTGTATTTTTTCGATATTTCGCTTAGTTTATGAGATATAAATTGTGAGAAGAATCTATTTTATATAAAAATAGAATCGATATCTCGAAAACTAATTACGATATCGAAAAAATTTTAATTTTTTCTTTCGATGAGTCTCGTCAAATCTTGGGTTTAGTCGTAGCACCCCGCTGACCGAAAAATTTATGATATAAAATTTTTTTTTCACAATCAATATCTGGAAAACTCCCAGATATCGAAAAGATTTATTCTATTAATTCGATTAGACTTATACGAGTTCTATAAGACACCAAGTTGTGATCGTGGCACCCCGGTACCAGGTGAAATATATTATATTTAATATATTAAACATTCTCTTCACAATCGATATCTCGAAACCCAAGTTAGATATCGAAAATCTTATGTGGCAACTCAAATTCAATTTCGATTTGCCACTACGTTCCCATAGGGAGAGGGAAAGGAACTAGCACACTTACAGTCTACCTCCACTTTTTTGTTATGCGGGGTCTCAGGTACCAGGATCTTAGCATAGTTGACGATCCTCAAGTTTTGGTCTATAAATAGAGGTCGTATGGAGTCCATATACGACTTTTTTTATGTAGATTTTATGATTTTCATATATGTGTAGTTTGTCATTAAAATTTCATTCACAAAGCTTAAATTTCATTTGCTAGTGAACAATTTAAATTGCATATGAACAAGATCACGTGACAATATTTGTACACCTATATATTATTTATACGAATACTTCATTACAAATGTGTTACTTTTGTCCGAAGTTTTTATTAATCAATTTGAAAAGTGCAATATAAAAGAAAATTAATGACAATGTCTGTCCTACGTTTATTTTAGTATTGAATTTTTGGTATGCGAATATATAGTTATCGTGATTAATCAACCTTGCTTAGTTTTATCTTGGTTAAATGGAAAATTTAATAAATTGTCCCGCCTGTTTCTGGTTTTCTTTAGTGGAAGGACTTTGCTCAAACTTAGAGGATGACCTGTGTCATGTGAAATGAAGTAGTACATTTATCATAACTAATCAACCACGCTCAACTAATATTCGTTTCTTGCAAGAAAAATTTGATGGGTACGAAATCTGACCGCCTGTTTTTGATATTTCATGAGAGGCACTACGCAAATGTGGAATCAGTACTCACAATCTGCAAACTTAAAGCATGGATAAAGAGATGTGTTCCGATCCATGTTTGGGGAATCTAATTTAAGGAGTAGTCCCGAACTGGTTACATAAACATTTACATAAACTGCATATTTATTTCCATATTTATTTCCTTTCATGCATATTTTCTATACAAAATAGTTTCGGTGTTTCACATCTGCCAGGCCTCGCCACGATGGCCTAATTTTTTTAATTCCTAAGAAGAAACTTGTATTTACCGTTTAAAAAAAATCTAACCACCGTGCTTACTGGGAAAAAGTACCGCGGCAAGAGCCCGGGAAGGTACTGCTTCAGAGTGCAACAAAGAGGTGATCTCTCGATGCACTGAGGCTGAACAGGGTGCAACTGTGGAGGGTTACCGGTGTCATTACCGGGCATTATCCCATGCCCGGTAATGAGACTCCATCTGCACATAATGGGACTCCATAACGGGCCCATTATATGCAGATTGTGTGGCGAGGAGGAAGAAACATCCAGCCACATAATCTTTGACTGCGAACCTCTAGGTTACAGCAGATACAGGATATTCGGTGCATCTCACCCCGAATATATGAACCTTTGGGAGGACCTGATAACCAAGCTCCAGGCTATTGCCAACATATGGGAGAAGCGAGTCTCGTCAGACTGAAGTAGAAGAGGGAGCACAAAGGGCCATAAGGTCGAAGTGCAATAGTTTTTACCCCGATATTAATCAATCAATCAACCGTTTTTATAGATACTGTGTTCTACCGTTTCACAATTTTATGCCTAATTAATTTAATTAAACTACGATATTTAATTAAATCTACGATAGGACATGTATTTTGTTACACAACCAAATAAATAGTTTTGAATTGGATTGAAAAATTGACTAGTTTTTTTGTTGTTGATATATTTCTTTAAACAAGTTGGAAACATCACTATTTAATGATTTTTTTTTTCACATGAACACTTTTCATGAATATAAAAGTTTAGTTAACCGATAAAACTGAAATGCATTAGAAAAAAAAAAAAACATCTAAACTACTAAAGCACTACCACTTCAGAGAAGAGAGTCGTATAACAGTAATCGAGTTTTTTAAATTGAAGAAGTGTTTATGAGAAACATGAAGTTAATTAGTTTTTCGAATAGAATGCCATTTAAATTCATTGTTATTTAACTTTTTATAAAACTTTTACACTGGTGTATATACATTTAATGTATATTGTTATGTATATATATATATATATATACGTAAATGTTATGAGGGTGTGCGTATTCAGACGCTAACGTGCAAATAACTTCCAAAAAAGGGTACAACGGTCAAAACGTCCAAGAATCACGATTTTAAGATTAATTTACGAATTCATACCTTAAAACATTTTAATCCGATAGAGTTTTCAAATCAGCTGAAACCAATAAGTGTCGCAGGTTACAGTGAATTTTAATCGCTGTGCCGATGAAAAAAGATGAAGTCCACCGTAGGTGGGTGGGGTTTGTATGTTACAGTACGGTTGCAGTACAGAGGAAAATACTTAATGATGATCTATTTTCGTTGCTAAATCAAAAATAGGTATCAGGAACAAGTTCCTAGAGCTGTTTGAAATACAAAATCGAAAAAAACATAAAAATTTTGTTGTCATCGATTTGAATGAAAGTTAGTTTATAAGGTAAATTGGACCCAAAAAACACAAAAATTTAGATTTGACGATTTGAAGGGTAGTTTTCGAGCTATGCAATATTTATACGTTTTTATATCCCCATTTATTCGATTTCTGATGATATCTCGTAAACCTCTCCATCAAATCATCAAATGAAGGCGATTTTTATGTTTTTTGGGCGCAATTTACCTTGTAGAGTAAATTTCATCCAAATCGTGAACAAAATTTTTTTTCGATTTTATACGATTTTTTCAAGGTACACCCCTTAGAAAAAATCGAAAAAAACATAAAAATTTTGTTGTCATCGATTTGAATGAAAATTAGTTTATAAGGTAAATTGGACCCAAAAAACATAAAAATCTAGTTAATTTGACGATTTGAAGGGTAGTTTTCGAGCTATGCAATATTTATACGTTTTTATGTCCCCATTTATTCGATTTCTGATGATATCTTGAAAACCTCTCATCAAATCATCAAATGAAGGTGATTTTTATGTTTTTTGGGTCCAATTTACTTTGTAGAGTGAATTTCATCCAAATCGTGAACAAAATTTTTTTTTCGATAATATACGATTTTTTTAAGGTACACCCTTAGAAAAAATCGAACAAAACATAAAATTTTGTTGTTATCGATTTCAATGAAAATTAGTTTATAAGGTAAATTGGACCCAAAAAACACAAAAATCTAGTTAATTTGACGATTTGAAGGGTAGTTTTCGAACTATGCAACCTTTATACGTTTTTATGTCCCCATTTATTCGATTTCTGATGATATCTCGTAAACCTCTCATCAAATCATCAAATGAAGGTGATTTTTACGTTCTTTATAGATAATGATGTCAGATACTCAAGGTACTCACTTAAGTACGCGTTTTCTTTTAAATTTCCCGTGAATTTAATCCGTACAAATATTTTTTCGTTTGTTAGCGTATAAACCATATACGACCATATTTTTATCATTCCCATATTTAAGAGGATGACTCTTTAGTGGATCATTGGTGGATGATAGTAATAATGTCACTGTTGTTGGTATTGTTACATGGGGGATGTATGTAAGCCATATGCTCGCTCTTATGTGTACCGGATATTTTTACATGCGTTGAAAAAAATATGTTACTTGGATTAAAAATAATTAACATTGTATAGGTGGGCTTTTAATATTATTTTGTATATTTTGTATATTTTTAGTATGAGTTTGTTGATTGTTTAGAAATACAAAATTTATATTATCAAAAAAAACATACGTCAATGGTTTTTATTAGTAGATGGTTGTCTATTAAAAAATCTAAAATTATTCAATATTAAATAGTAATTGATTATTAAATTATTTTTTACTTCTTAGTGCGTTACACTACTTAAAACTAATCACTATAAAACTTACACTATAAAACTATTGATACAAATTTTTCATTCTTTTTCATTTAACTTCTTATATTTATCAACGGTTTCACGATGTTTCTAGATCTCAGATGTCGCTGACAGGATAATACATGTTCTGTCATCTATTGTCAGGGACATATATTTCTAACTTATATATAACGATTTATAGTGTACTAGTATAGTTATAGTTTTTATGGAAATGACAATCAACAAAATAATTTAATAATTTAATAAAAAAATTTTATAGTTATTTTTTAGAAGCTAACATTTTTTTTTCTTAAAATAAATTAATGACCTACGAAAAAGGATAATTTAATGTAAAATAAATCAGAAAAGATATTGTAAAACATGATAAATTCAAATTGAATATCATAGCGTATAAAGTGTTTGCTTGTAAAAAAAACATAACGCTTTTCTGTTAATATTTGATTTCACCACCCATTTAATTGTCATAAATTGAAATCGATTCATAAGGAGTACTAACTCTAAACATCTAATATTAATATAATATTTGAATTTACAAAACGTTTTAAGCTCTTTTTCTAAACTAAACATAAGAATTTCTCACTTAGGAAACTCCGGGTATACAAAAATTGTCAAAAGCTATTCTATAAGAAAATTTTCTAAATTCATAATATCACATGAACTATTTCCTTATAAACATTGTTATAATGGAATGTTGTGTATATTGTGTACCGCACATAACCAGACGTGGGCGGTGGTAGGTAGGGTGGTTGAATGTCGTTTACGTATAAAAATCCTTTTATAAAAATATTAATTTCGTTTAACAAATATGTCGATTTATAGAAAATATTTTCCATAAAAATAGGTTAAACATTGACTAATAATAAATTGACTCAATACCGTATAGACATCTCCATCTTATTATGTAATATATCAATTTTCCTTGAAGGCAAAACTATACCGGATGGAAGCAAAATCATATGCAAACATCGTAGGTGGATTACTGAACTGTATTCCGAACTGTAACTGTGGTTATCGGGCTCAAACTCTGAATCATGTTCTTTAGCAATTTTTTCTATTGGAGAATCACCGTGGCGAATTCCTCAGAAGCTAAACAAAAAAAGAAGATTAATCTTCTTTGGACATTGGTTCTATTCTAGCTACAAGCCATTGCCAAATAATTTAACACATTCTAACCTTTCTTGACACAATAAGTACCCAACTGATTTCTCTACGTATGTGCCTACGGTCCTTTTAAGTAGCAAGATTTGGAACACCAATTTATTATAATCTAGTAATAAAAGCAATAAATAGAAATAGAAGGGAGAGCACAAAAGATCATACGGTCGAAGTGCAAAAGTTTCTTTAGACCCCAATATAAATCAATCAATCAATCAAGATTTTCTTTATTTAACAACACATCGGTTTCCTAATCCTAAAATCCGAAATATCTCTGATAATATTAAATTCTTGAAATTTTCCCAATAGACATTTCCGCTTAGTTTTTCTGTGGCCTATACTAGTTGACGACTTTTTGGCATATTCAATCCCTTTCACCTAATAGCTAGTACTGGTACTAGCTAAAGCTATCTATAGTGGTATTATCAAATCGTAAGTTAATACGATTTTATGTTTAACATTCTTCCCTCTTATTGGTTGTAATACTATAGTTTTTGTTTTCATTTCTTCAGCATATATCAGAGAGCTAGGCTGGCTCTATCTGTTCGGTGATGACCTATAAAAGATTTGTCGATCAACTGAACTAGTGGACTGTATATTTATTATACTTCTTCAGTACTTCTCTATATGTATACTGGTTCAGGGATTGTTAAAAAGCAGTCGTGAGTAAAGTTGTACAACTCCCTGGGGATAAATTCAAGTTGGTCACTCTGCACCATAACCATATACACATATTTCTTTGTAATGACACTTTGTAAAATACTGATTTGTCTAAGTTTAGAAATTTAGTGCAGTTAAATAATTTAAGAGGATTTCATTGCCCAGACTTTCAAAAAGTAATTATTTTAAGAAAAAATTTTTTGTTATACAGGGCGCATAATTTCGGAATGGGTTTAACTAATAATCATAATAATAATAATTATTATTTGATATAATAAAACTATTATCAAGTTAACTAAGTTAATCCGAAATACTAACATCAACATCTAAGTAACCAGTACAATTGTATCATAAGAAAGGATGTAAGAGTTTGAATTTATCGTGCAATACTACTTCCCGTAATAGCGCCCGTCATCTGCCGCGCCAAAATTCTGACCAGCTGATCATTGTTATGACTAACCTATAAAATTGACAAAATTCGAATATTTATTTTGTCTTTGTATTGTAGCGGTATCGCTTCTTCATTATTAAATTATTATTATAATATTGTTTATCATTTTTATCTGTTGCTTAACAACTATAACTTCCCCCTATTATCACGGTTGCTTTGAATGTTAACAACCTTGATAATTTACATATAAATATATATATAATATTTCATAAATAAAATCAATAAAGATCAATTATATCTTTCACATATATTTATTATTTATTTAAATAATAATTATTTAATATATCAATCATTTACCTTTACAGTATTAACTGTTTTAAGATAAATTAAAAAAAAATATTTTTAAAACAAGCTTTTATTTAAACTTAATTATAGTAAAACTAATTTTCTACAACTTTATGCAGATATACAATTTGTTTTCAAAAGCATTTCTAAGAAGGAATCAATGTTAAAACAATAAATAAAATATTTACTATAAAACCATACATACATAAAAAAAAACATTTTTAAAACAAGCTTTTATTTAAACTTAATTATAGTAAAACTAATTTTCTACAACTTTATACAGATATACAGTTTGTTTTCAAAAGCATTTCTAAGAGGGAATCAATGTTAAATAAATAAATAAAATAATTACTATAAAACCATACATACATACACATACTTACAAACTTCTGGCTGTTTGTGGTATGATGTAAATTGATGTTGGTTTGATGTCATTTAAGAGTGGTGCATTTTTTTGACAACTAATACAATCTTGCGCATTTTGGTTCTTTTTTCACCGTTTGACATATAATAATTCATCACGTTCATCATATCGTTTTAGTTCCTATTTACAGGATTTAGAAATGTGAGTGACTGACATTTCATAATCATTAATGTGCAAACTCTCTGTATTGTAAATGAAGAACGACTTTGTTATACTAAATATTATTATTTTGTTCTTATTATTTTGAATGTTTATATTTATTTATTTTTTCTTAACTTTCTTCTCTTCAATAAGTACTTTTTTATTGCTTTGTTGAAATATTTTAACAGATTTTTCATATATAAATCTTTTTTAATTTACCGTATCTAATATGTGAGGTATATAGTATATAGTATAGTATCGTATCGTTAGATAGTAATGTAGTATTTTTTATTTTATTTTTGCATATATAGTTTACTAAACAGATAAAAGAAGAATGAAATGAATGCTTTATGTATAGAAGATATGATATAAAGTCATTTTTACCTCTATATATAGACTACAATGTGCATTGACCTTCATAGAGGTTCCATATCAAGACCGATAAGTCTTTACAGAATCTTTACGGTTTGAAGTGAATCACGAAATAAAAATTCTTTGAAATTAAATTAAATTCACGCCAAAAAATTAACTAAAAGGTTTTTGAAGTCGGTTTTTATTATTTTCTAAAATTTTACACTGTTTATCAATTATTACATAATACGTCATTGCAATTTTTGGGAATGAAATTTCATTTTGGAATAAAACTTCACCTACTTATCACTTCTACCAATTGTTATATAGCAGCCCATCTTTCCGCCCATGGTCAGCTTTTCGCCAAATTAATAAATTGTCATTTATGATTATTGTTCAAATAAAACGAAAATCATTAAAATCTGAAAATTTTTGGCAAAGCTAAACTTGAACATACACTCCCGTTCAATAAAATTGAACAGACCTGAAATGTTAATTTTGTTACATTTCATAAAACTCCTCACTTTTGTAACTCTCTGTATAACGATTCATTTATAAACAAAGATAAGTAGTATATATTTTAGGCGTGAAATGGAAGTATGGTAAAAAACACTTACTACAAGAATAATCAAAATTGTGAGAGATTGATTAGGTTCAGATCTGTTCAATTTTATTGAACGTGAGTGTACATAAAAAATACATACAATGGAACTTAAAACCTGCCTCCCTTTTTGAAGTCGATCTTTTGGGTTAAATTGTGCTATTGGAAACGGATTTTTACTCGGTTTGAAGTATCAATAATATCAATAAAAATTTAGGCGAATGTTTTTTGGTGATCCTTACAAGCTGTTCGAAACGATAGCTTAGAAGATACAAAAAAAATAAAACTTTCTTTTTTTGAAGGGGCCAACATTGTCCGCCAAAATATACGAACTTTGCCAAGGCAAAAAACTTTCTTCAACTTTCCCAAGTTGAGAACAACTTGGGCCTATATAAAAGGTGGGGATTCCAACCGAGTAAAGGTAACTCAATCGCCCTTAATTTTAGATCTGAAATTTAAAATTCTAAATCAATAGAGAATTTGTGAGAAGCTGAGCTTTTGATCTAAGTTGTAAAATTTCTATACGCACGTATAGATTCAAATGAAGCCTGTGCATAGAGGTTTTTGTATGCCATTCAAATCAGATTTTTTTTATATATTTATACCCCGTTTATGCATCACTTGAAAGACTGTGTATTTTTTTTTGTTACATATATTTTGCTCAATATATTTTGATTATCCTATTTTCAGTAAAAATATTATATTACAAATGTCGTCTACAGTTCTTAGTATCTATCATTCAATTTATAACAGGCTGGTAGTTTCTCACATTTCCTTTTTTTGTATCTAAGACTATAAACTTAACTTTATAGACGGTTTCTATGTACATTTTATCTATAATTTTGAATTTAATTATAGCTATAATCATAAAATAATTATTGACATTTTTTTGTTGTTGGTATGTTGGAGATTAAGGAAATCATTTCAAGTATAAAGTGATGAAAGTTTTTGCATGTCAAAAGCATACAAAACCCCTTGTGAAACAAGTAAAAGTAACATAAAATAAATAGAAAATTCCGATTGTGTAAAAAATAAATATTTTTTTCTAAATTTTGACAGCTCGAATCAAGGATACTACACAAACATACCGAAGTCAAACGGGAGAATTGACAAAATATGGAAACGAAATGATAATAGTAATATTTACTTTTTATGCCAGTTGCGTCGCTAGTTGTTGATCCGTACTACAATCCGTACCGAAGTGAATATTTTATAGTAAATAGGAGTGAAGTAAGTAACCAGTTTTATTTCGTAGTGATTATTTTGAAGTATGCAATTTGTATTAACTAATTCCTTATTGAAAAATTGAAATTACTTATCATTTATTAAAAAAAGTATTTTATTGAAAACTATACTTTGGCTGCAAATAATTTTTATAATACTATAAATGCGTAATGTTTATCAATTAAAACTCGCGCCTTATACTCTCACCACTGTTTCCGGCATAGGAACGACACTACTGATATCTTTCTTTTGTCAATTTTCTGTTTACATGGAGTTTGGTATCCTTATATAGTATCCTTGGCTCGAATCGTCAATTTTTTATATTTTAAAATTCAAATAATTTATTTCCAAAATTTTGTTAACGCAGGAATATTTCTATAGAAATTATAAACTATATTAGAGATCTGGGCCGACTATAATTTTTGAACGGTCAGAAAAGGGCTACAACTTTGGAACGGTCAAAAAAGAGCTATAACTTTCGACTGGTTTTGAATTTTGATAGTTTTTTGGGAGTTGTAAGGAAAATATTACTTCTTTCATGTCTCACAATAATATTTATATATTAAAATTATTGTGAGACACGCACCAAATTAGGAACGAGCAACATATCTCTGACTCTATATTCCAGAGATAGTTACGATAAGCTAATTCGTACTGATGATGACTATATTGTAGTCAAAATACGTATTTATAAAATACAAATAAATGGAATTGAGGCAAAACTTTGAAATGTAACTAACAAAAGTTGTTTATTTTAAAAAGAAGAGGATTTTTTGCTATACAATTTTTGTTATATCTCTTACGGTTTCAATGATAGGCAGTTTTGCCCATTTTTCACAAACATGGTCCGATTTTGCACATTATCTCTTTTTGTTCAATAGACGTTTTTTGTTCTTTAGACAAATAAACAAACAGATGGATGGACATGGCCGATTTATGCCATTTTATGAACACATATGCCAAACATTCATGTCTACGATCAATATTTTTAAGCGTTACAAAGTCGTGATCAAACCTAATATACCCTGGTATATTTACATATACCGGGTAGAATAATATATCTGATAAACCAAAAATATACCATTACCAAAAGTATAAAAATGACAAAAAAAAAAACACCACTCAATAATCATTTTCAATTTATTGCACATAACTATAACTTAAATGCATTTAAAGTTCATATGAAACAATATGAGATTTATGACAATAAATGAAAAACACAATTTTTCCACTGGCACACTTGCAATGTAATTTCCAATGCACTGAAAGAAAATACTTTTTACCTTCGTTTTATTGTTGTATATAAGATAAATTCGAAATCTTGAATCAAATAATTTATTGTCATTCGATTCTTTTTACTATTTCCAGAACATTGTACCAGAGTGTACAGGGTGTCCCATAAGAAGTCGAGTTCCATAAGAGGGTAGATAGAGGGTACGATTTTGGAACAAAAAGTCCTGAGACATTTTTTCATTAGACGCACCGTTAATTAATTATTAATTAATTAAGGAAACTACGTTAAAACTAGAGTTGCAAATAGTGCATTTGTTTGATAATTCATTTTTGATTTCACTATCAATTTTTGGAAAAATTTATTGCTTAAATTTTTCAAATTATTAATTCCTTGAAAAGCGCATTAATAAAATTTTTTTATTTTTTGTAAAATGTAATTAATAAATTGTTTTAGTAACAAATTTAAAAAAAAAATGCGCAAACTAAATTCGTTAAATTATGTTGAATTCAGTTTTCTCAAAAGTGCATTAAAAAATTATTTTCTTGAAAAATTTAATTATTGCGTTATTAAAACAATTAATCAATAAGATAACTTTATTAATACACTTTTAACCAGCCAAGTAGCCGCGCTTGTTAAGGCGCTGTTTCTGCTTGGACCTGGGAGGTTATGGGTTCGAATCCCGACACCGGCAGTTTGTCAATTTAAAAAAAAAAAAATTAATGGGGCGGTTGATTGACTAAACTGTCGGCGTATGGACAAGAACGAAGTAATCGGCTATGCTTGTGAAGGTTTTCTGCAGTTTCCCTTCACGAATTCCAGATGAATATCGGCATAGTTCCTATCAAAGTCGGCTGCAGCCGCACACCTACCAATTCCTAATCTGCATACGAATTCCCGATCCTCCACTCACATCATAAAAATGTAATGTAAAAATTAATAAATAAAGGATGAAAAATAATGATGTGGGTGGCCTCTGTTATAGACCGTGTCGTGTCTCGGAAACGGAGGATAAACCCCATTATTATAATACACTTTTGAGAAAACTTTATAATTTAACAAATTTAATTTGCGGATTTTTTTTTTTAAATTTATTAATAAAACAATTTATTACATTTTTCAAAAATAAAAAAAATTTAATTCATGCATTTTTTGAAGTAATTAATCATAAACTCGGCCTTGCGCACTACCGTGCTCTAGATTTGAAAAATTTTAGCAATACATTTTTTCAAAAATTGATAAATAAATAAAAAATGAATTATCAAAAAAAAAGTAGTTTTTGCAACACTGCTTTCAACCAAGTTTTCTTAATTAATTGATTATTAATAAACGGTGCGTCTAATAAAACAATGTCTCAGGATTATTAATATTTGTTTGTTTGTGTATACTTTCGTGTCCACATAACGTTGTTTGTCCAAATTCTTTTTCGAATACGTATGACAAACTGTAGAAGACTATAGCGTATACTCCGACAAATTTCATTGTCATTGAATTTATTAATTAAATTAAATACTTATATGAAAAAATTGACTCGTCAACCAGGAATCGAACCTCGGACCTCTGGATAACTAGCACACTGGGCTAGTTATCCAGAGGTCCGAGGTTCGATTCCTGGTTGACGAGTCAATTTTTTCATATAAGTATTTAATTTAATTAATAAATGTCTCAGGACTTTTCGTTCCAAAATCGTACCCTCTACCTACCCTCTTATGGAACTCGACTACTAACGGCCACCCTGTATACTATATAGTACCTAGTAGTAGTAAAACTGTACTAGTATATTGGATTTTATTATTTTTCAAGTAAAAAACTTGATGATTTAGATGTGTTTTAGATTTTATTCTTTGGACTTTTAAGATTTTCTCCAGTAGCGATACCTACAGGTACCTACAACAATACCATGACAAAATAATCTAATAAATACGTAAAATAAATGGTTTTAGTAGTAAAAAAAAAAAAAAGATTTATACGAAATTTTATATATTTTCATATTAAGTTTGGTGATGTCAACTGTTCAGACATATTACTTAAACATCAATTATGTAATGCATGACTAGACGCTAAGTTTACAAACAATCATAAAAATACGAAATTTTGTTTGTCGTATATTTTAGAAAGAAAAACATATAATAATTTACCATCGGTTTATGCTTTGGCTTAGATGAATATGGTAGTTCTTTCCGAAAAAGCACGTTTTTACGTATAGGTACAACCAGAGATATCTGTTTTCAAAAATTAAGTTATTGAGCTTGTTATGCAAGTCAGTCAATTGTTTTATAAACGCAATTATTTAATTTACTCCTCGAATTTGTAATCAGGAAGATAGGCATTAATAAAGGAATTACATTTGAAATTTTGCCCAAATTCCTAGAACATTTGTTTGTATTTTATAAATACGTATTTCGACTACAATGTAGTCATCATCAGTATGAATTAGCTAATCGTAACTATCTCTGGGATATGGATTCAGAGATATGTTGCTTGTTGCTAATTTGTTGCGTGTCTCACAATGATATTAAAAATCTTATGTTTTTTATACGATTTGACTGAGGGTATGATCTGATCTGAGGATTATTTGAGTTGACTGACTAACGGATTAGGTGTGTGAAGAGCCCCACATATTTATTGACGGTATCCTTGTGTGACTATGCGGCGTTGTTTTTGTCACTAAAGTGAGGGTATCGAAACTAACCATGATATTCAGGTATTATATTTTTTTGAAAATAGTTTAATTTTATTAAATCAGAATTTGGAATTGGGCCATTGTCTAAATTCATTATCTGTTTTCTCAATTTGTATATGTAGACACTTTCGTATCCATCTAATTCTGTGGGGTTTTGGACCGATTTCAGTAGTTTTAGATTCGATTTGGCAGTTTTGTGGTTGTTCTCAATAACGTGCACAAGTTTCACGTGGATGATTTCACGTTTGATTCGAATTCCGATTTGGCGACGACTTTGACCAATATAAATTTTCGAACAGTTTTGACAAATGCCACCATATATGCCCGATTGTTTTTCATTACTAATTTATCCTTAGGGTTGCCCAATAACTGTTTGATTTTATTTTTACTAACAAGCTCTGTTTTTAGGTTGTGGTCCCTCATAGAGATATAAGATAAGTAGGACGACCAAGACTACGATGGTTGGAAGATGTTATGAACCCCTCTTTCCCGTTGACCGAAGTATGTCAGATTAAATTTGTGGGTCTTAGACAGATATATCCGTATCGTAAATGTTTGGTTAAAGATCGTTTGGTGACGATTCTTTTGGCAACGACAATTTTATTAGTTTTCAATGATATGCATTTTTCTTATTCAACACGAAAAATACAATGTGCACCCCGCACATTTTCTCTCTGGGGTGATACCACCAGAGAGAAAATTAAAACACGGCTATTGAACCATAACCGCACTGACACGTCACATGATGTGTGGGTATATAAATGAACAATGTGATTGATTTCACAAATCAATTTTACAACATTTTCCACTTGAATAATTGAAAAGAAAAAAAACCAAAAACATAACATGCACATTATCATTTTATATTTCAATCGTGTAACAATTTTATTCAGTACAGAAGGGAAATTTGATGGTTTAATGGAAGAAAATACATTTAACTAAAATATATTTACATGCGTTTCAAGTTATAAAGAATCATAAAAAAAGGCATAAAAAATCCAAAGTACAAGAAGTCTCTTCTTTTACCGGCGTGGTTATGTAGAACAAAATTTCCGTTTGTGTATACATTTAACGTTACACAAATTGTGTGCAATGACTGTTCTTCAACATTGTTGCATTGTAATGCCATCAAAATAAACTCAAATGAAATGAGTTGCAGAATGTTTCAAAGTTGGGTATCCATTTTGCCCAAATATTGTGCGATTTTGGCCATTCACGAACTTGACCTAAATTTTTCGGTCTAGAGCATACACACACTCACACACACACATACAATTTCAGCTCGTTATCTGTTCTTGAGTTATCGTGCCCACGGACGGAGAGATAGACAGACGGAAACATGCGGAAATGGCCGAATTAAGTCAATATATGAAGATCTATTCCAAAGATATATGTCTGCGATCATTATTTTCAGTCGTTACAATGTCCGTGCTAAACTTAGTATACCCTTCTTTTTCAATATATACCGGGTATAAAAAATGAAAGAAAGTTTAAATTTAACGAGATATATATATATATATATATTTAGATATATATATATATATATATATATATATATATATATATATATATATATATATATATATTATATATATATATATTATATATATATATATATATCTATATTTAGATATATATATCTAAATATATATATATATATATATATATATATCTCGTTAAATTATATATATATATATATTATATATATATATATATATATATATATATATATATATATATTTAGATATATATATATATCTAAATATAGATATATATATATATATATATATATATATATATATATATATAAATATATATATATATATATATATATACATACAAACATCTGGATAGTGTATAGGTATACTGTATGCGTATCGTTGTTTGTTTGTTATTTAACAGTGGGGATTTTGTGAATTCAATGAACATATTTAACCCGCTCTCATTACATATGTACTGACTGACTTCACACAGTAACCACACGGCCAGCCAGTAATAAATTGATTCTATATTGGAAAAGCTTTCCAACAAGCACGGTATATATATATATATATATATATATATACACACACATATATATATATCCAGTCCTATTTTTGCTAAGACTGACTGTATATTATTACTAAATAGATAAATGTATGAAATAAGTAGATAGTTATCTGTTTGTAACATAACTCAATCATCCCTCTTATAAAAACATCGTAAATATACAATTTTTTTTTTCTTCTGGTTCTTCATCCACGAAGTTTACCCTAATAAAATGTAATATTTTAAAGTAAAAGTGTTACGGTAGTTTTATTACCGTATATTAGAGTTATATCGATACATATAAATAAATAGATAGAACACAGGTAGGTAGGTAGGTAGGGAGATTGAAGTTATAAGCATTTAGTTTTCTTCAGCTAAACTTCTTTTCTCTAGTAAGCATTATATATGTAAGTATAGAATGTATGTTGTTATGGTGGCGGTGAAGATTGCAGTACGTCAATTTCTAGTACGTCTAATTTTAGTGTGGTGTGGTGCAAGATATGGGAAAATATGGGTCCTCGTATTTTTAGTATAAATTTGTATGAACAGGTTTGCCTCGTAGTATAAGAAATGTTGTATACCATGTTATCTAGAGGAGATCAGAAGAAGAGTCTCAGTTTCCGGGGCTCAAGTATGCTATGCACCTTCTCAGGAATTATAACCGCAAAAGATTCAAAACCTGCTTTGGCCAGAGCAAAAATAGAATGCGGTTTCTGACAAGGTTCTTTCCTGGGCATTGCAGACTCAACAGGCACCTTAGGATGCTAGGATTGGGAAATGAGGGCAACTGTAGAATTTGTGGAAACACCAGAACGCCTCCTAATAGAATGTGACGCCCACATATACAAAATAATAAAATATCTCGGAGTCTACTAGATTCCTGCATAGGGGCTACAATCCCTAGACGCGACCCAGATCTTATGGGTCAAAATCAAGTGAAAACAACAACTAACTGAGTTAATTTCTTAAATACCTGGTATATACTGAGTTTATGAAACAATGTTTCAAATAAGAGTTGGTATTATTTTTAAAAAAGAAACATTTTTGTCTTTGAATTTTTTTCTACCATTTACCGTTTCAAAGATGGATATTTCCCAAACAATGTTGCCCATTCACGAACTTGATCCTACTTTTTAGCTCTAGAACATGCACACAAAATATAATCTCGATATCTCTTTTCGTTTTTGAGTTATCATGCGGAAGTAATTAGTCCATTTATAACACACATTTTTTTTTCTGCGATTAATATTTTTAACCGTTACAAAGTCGGAACTAAACTTACAATACCCTTGTATATATTGTACAAGGTATATATTGTACAAGGTACCGGGTCTAATCACTGTAACAACGAAAACCCATAAAAATATCGGTTTACATAATTGCATAATGAAATTTTACAAAAAAGTTTTGAAAAACAATGAATAAAACTAAATCATATGCTATTTAAATCATATGGTAAATATAAAATCTACATACACTCCCGTTCAATAAAATTGAACAGATCTGAATCGAATCAGTCTCTCACAATTTGGATTATTCTTGTAGTAAATGTTGTTTACTATACTTCCATTTCTTTTTTCACACTTAAAATATATACTACTTATCTTTGTTTATAAATGAATAATTATACAATGAGTCACAAAAGTGAGGAGTTATATGAAATGTAAGAAAATTAACATTTCAGGTCTGTTCAATTTTATTGAACGGGAGTGTACATCTGAGAAATGGTACAATTTATTTTAATTTATTGTATATACAACTGTACACTACTATAATGGTTACCAACTTAATTCATTTCTTTTTCTACTTTTAATAATTATTTTACAAAAGTTTGATCATTAAAAGTTTACATTATTAAAAGTGGAAAACAAAATGTTTGTCAACATTTTGTGATTTATGTTGTGGCGGCTTCATTGATTGCTAACAGTTAGTAGTATTCAATATTATTATTTGTTTTAAATTTAATGTTCTTCTACCATATAAACAATAAAGGTAACAATTAACTGAGTTAATTAATTGTTTACATATCCTCTATTCACTGTGTTCTTTATCAATATACAGACCGTTTTCAAAGCATTTCTAATAGTGAATCAATGTTAAATAAATAAATAAAATATTTACTATAAAACCATACATACACATACATATTGAAACTGAATGCCTGGACTGGAATATTGGGTAATATTGGTTGAATATTGGACCATATTATAGGACCATTCTTCATTGACAGATCTATAGATTCTCAAAAATATTTGAGTTTGTTACGAAATAATATTTTTCCAACTGTTACTACCTAAATTAAACCTGGAATCTGTATGGTCCTAACAAGATGGTGCCCTGCACACAATGTCATGATAGTAAGGCTGTTTCTGGGACAAACTTTCCAGGAACGTCTTATGAGTGGTTTTGGAACCTTCAAGTCGCCAGCCAGATTGCCAGATCTATCTCCTAACGACTTTTTTGTGGAGTTTCCTCAAAACACAGATATATTAGCGGAATAGGCCTGAAAATTTGCAACAATTGCTTAGAAAAATAATAATCGAATTAATAATTTAATGTATTTTAGTGTTACGTTAATTACGTTGTTATTCTAAAATATGTAAGCTGACCTTTCCACCTATTGGGTTAATATTGTACTATTAAGTTCAACGAATATATGTTTTATAGACAATGAGAGGGTAATCAGAGATACCAAACCAGTGTATTACTAAGTATAATTTGGTTGGTTTTTAAGATTCACTAATTTTTCGTTTGTTATTTCTGAATGTAGATTCAATTCGATTCGAGTCAGGAGCAAGTCTTCTAAAGAGACTGCTTTGCTCTTTACCGCGACCAAATTGATCTGTTGTACCTCCTTTCCTTCAAAGGTGTTACAGGAGTCCTATCCAGGTATTCCTCGGCGACACCTGATCCATTTCAACTGGTTGGTGATCTGTCCATCTCAAATGATAGTGTCTTTTGGAGGAGAGACTTTTGTATTCATACAGAATGTGAATTCCGGTCTCCTCCTATTCATAACAAAATCTGCTGAGATCATTCTCTGTGAGATTGATTTTGTGCAGTTGTTTATTGAGTTTGCAGTGGAAGGTCAGTAAGTATCCTCAATTCTTTCAGGAAGACCTGATAAGCAAGGTCCTGGCTATTGCCAACATATGGGAGAAGCGAGTCTCGTCGGACTGAAGTAGATAGGGGGACCACAATAGACCATTAGGTCGAAGTGCAATACTTTTTAGACTCCAACACAAATCAATCAATCAATCATGATATCCTCAATTGGTTTTTTCCTACCTTTAAACACTCAGAGGCTTTTTTCCATAAGAAACTTTTTATATGTTTAATGTAAATAACTTCTATAACCACGCTACTTGAAGCTTGGCATATTATTTCTCGTTCATCCTGTGTATTCACCTGCCATAGTGAGCAAATGTAGTGGTACCTCAAGTACGGCACTGACTCCTATATAATGGGGTTTGGTGAAAAATGGGTATAAAGTTGTTGCTTATTCTTGTATATTATTTCACATACACAGTATTATTACCTACAACGATCATATTATTACAGTCTGTCTGTATACCAACATATACCTATCCGCTATCGTACCAACCCTTACCCAAAAAACATCAACCCGCCCCTCCTTCATCTCATATAAGAAGAAATTATTCTCTTTTCATTTGTTGTTGTTGTTGTTTGTGTTTTTCTGTGTGTTCTCTCATAGAGAAAAATTATATAATATATTATTTTTATAGCACAATATTATTATATTTGATACACCAAGTAGGGTAATTTTTGTGTTATATTACCATATGTCTGCGAAAAAATATTTATATTTCCCAAAAAAATAAATAAATAAATAAACTAAAAGATAAACTAAACTCTTTTTTGTAGTAAATGTCAATCTGAGGCCTCGAAATCAGACAACTCGAATGTATCATAAATTTATAAATTATAAAACAGTATGATTCATTTTCTTCCGCACGACGATCTTAAAAAACAAGCCATGGCCGCCCCAGTTCGCTGTCGCCAAAGCTGAGGTCTTTTTCAGCATTGTCAAGCCATTTAGTGGTTGGTCTAACTTTTTCTAGTTAGGTTGGGGTCTTCTAATCATTATAAATACCAAAGCCATATCATACGATAGACTTAAATGATTTGTAAATGCCCAAGTCATCTCATACGAACATCTACATTTGTTGCATAGTTCATTGTTTTCACCAGATGTTCTTTTCACTAATAGTTCCCTAGATTTCTCTCAAAATTCTCCGTTCAAATATCAGTAGTTTATCTTCTATTACCGTGATATGCGTCCAATAGTCACAGCCAAGATTAGTAGCCGAATCAGGGCTAATCAGGAAAGATATTGATTTTTGCTGTCGTTTTATGAGAAAATATGTTAATTTCTTTGAAGTTGAACTATGTAAATTAAAATTTAGTAGGTACGTAATTTAAACTATTCATTTCGACAAAAAAAAAATCCAATTTAAAGGTAAATCCGAGAAAAGGATATGACATGGTACTGACATTTGAGTAAGATATTGCAAGTTATTGAGTAAGATATTGTTTTCTTTCAACTACAACTTATATTATACAAAAATGGTAATGAAATATGTTACTCAGGATTGTATTAAACAAAAAAAAAATTAGTAGATTGATTATGTATGACCTGGGAAAAGAAACTAGAGTTGAAACGTCACTATAAATATATATATAGTTTTAACCTCGAATTGTGAAATTTATGATTTACAATGTTCGAACTGAAATCAAGATGGTACAGATAAAATATTTCTGATGATGTCAATAGTGATGAACATAAAAAAAGGGAGCTATACGATGATGATAGCTGCATATTTTTTCATAAATAATCTCATGCTTAATAAACATATCACGTTTTTGTGAAACATATTGTCGTTAGGAACAAGTTCAATTTCTATTTCAAAAGAAATATACTACCACATACGAAAATATTACGTTTATAGCCAATGAACCAAATTATAATAAATGAATTTTAACTGAACTGAGTTTCATGAATTCAAGCATAAATTTTAAATGAATATGTTTTAATGTTGTTTTTTTTTTGTTTGTACACAAAAAAAAAAACAGTAGAGGTAGGTGTGTGTCTGTGTGTCTGTACGTGTGTACCTTTTGTTGTTTGGTTGTATGTTTTGTTATTTTGCATATTAGGCCCGTGTGTATGATGGGGGAGTCGTTCAGGCAATCGTGGTGGTGCTGGCATAAGACAACATTGTTTTTTTTTTTTTAAATAAATATCTTTGATTTGAATATCTAACAACAATGTGATGTTTATTTTACGTACATCAAAGTCGACTTTCATTTCCATAAAGGTTGTTACCATTTACTCGGTAACTTGGTAAATAATGTATCATGCTATTTAGACTAGAGTTATTTAGACCCAATCCAGGTGTAGGGATGTTAGACTCTCATGAACTCTCATGATGGTAAACTCATTTGTGTATGAGGGTGTCACAGCCTATTAGGCGGTGTTCTGAAGCTTTCCCATTTCTTCACAAAACCTTTAGTTGCCCTCCTTACCCCAGCCTAGTTACGTAAGGTGTCCCCTGAGTCTATAATGCCCCGTAAGAAACCCTCCAGAATTGACAACGAATAGTCAATTTTTACTCAGACCAATGTCAGGGCCTACCTGAACCGCAGATGGCTCCACCAGAGTGTGACTCAGTCAGCAGAATGGCTCTGATTCCGTAAGAGATGACGATACTTCATTCTTTGCCAGACCATCTTGGATGATCAAATTTTCTGACCGATATGATGTTATTATTAGAAAGTGATGCTAGATTTTTGCTACACCCTTCTCTCCATTTTTAAACTTTGACATCAAGTATAATAAAAAGTTTTTCTCATTTAGAATACTATCCTTAAACTGCTAGAATCCTTTCGATTAAACCCTACAGTTAAAACAATATGTATATTGTCGAATTTACATTAGAAAATCAAATTTTAATAATAAAACGTTGTGGAATTAAAAGTAGAGTTATATAAAGTTACCTGTAAACGTCCTTCATATCAGTTGGATGAAGTTGGATCGAAACAGAATTGTTGGGAACGGTCATTCATCCAATGAATCGCACGTTTCTTTAAAAAAATAGTCGAATGAAAAAATTAGAAATACGAAATAGAGTATTCTTATTTTCATGGGTTTCAAAAGTTTTTTTTTATTTTTTTAATCTTAATCACTTTGTATTGATCTGAATTAGGAACTTGATCACAGTCTATGATATTTTAGTCCTTGATTATTTTACATTTTGTATTTGTGAAGGTAAATGATTGTTATATTAAATAATTATTATTTAAATAAATAATAAATATGTATAAAAGATATAATTGATCTTTATTGATTTGATTTATGAAATGTTATTATTTTTAATATGTAAATTACCATGGTTGTTAACATTCAAAGCAACCGTGATAATAGAGGGAAGTTATAGTTGTTATGCAACAGATAAAAATGATGAACAAAATTATAATAATAATTTAATGAAGAAGCGATACCGCTACATATTCAACCTGTTTTGCTTGATCTCTTCCCTAATTTGTGTTTACCTAGAATTACTTAAAGGGAGGAAGAGAAGGGTACATTATTCGTTATAGATTATTGTTTAGATAATTTTGTGTGCTTTCGTGATAATTCAGTTTACACAGTGGAAGCGTAATAAAAATTGTCAAAGATAATCTTAATTAAACTAAAAGATGCAGTTCAACATGCACGTTAACACACATGCCTACACGTGTAAATCATATGCAACATTATTTACATGTTACCTGGTAAATAGACATTTAGCTAATTGAGGGATGACTACTTTTCATCCTACAACCGTATGTTCTTTTATTTGCTCTTTTACTATTCTTCTTATTTTCATTATCTCTGATGACAGTGGGTAAGAATCACCTGCCGAGTCATATTATTATATCTTTAAGTAATAAGAAATTATGTGTTAATTGAAGATAAAAAAAAGTGTATATAGAAGAACCACCATTGCGTTCACTTTTAACAATCCTCAACTGTAGGGTAATAAACTCAGTATCGCGTTTTATGTTATGAAAATGTAATTTTAAATCATAAAATTGAATTTTTTTTATGGTTAAAGCGTTGTTTAATGGGTTGTTTAGTGCAGAGGTGGGCGCAGACAGCTCGCCGGAGTCGAACGGACTCTTCATTAGCTGGGTGAGAGTAAGTAAATAGATATGTTTTGAAATAAGACGGAACGATGTTTCAATATAGGTTGCCTACCGATTATTGCCCAATAATTTATTCAATCAATTTAGAATTAGTTTTATAAAATATTTATTTTTTAAGAAATATATTTTACAATATGGAGAGATACACCAAAAACATAATAATAATAACAATAATAACAACAATAATGATGATAGCAATAACAATAATTACAACAACAACAACAACTATATGTATTCCCACTTTATGTCAAATTTAACTATGTAGAAATTAGTAACAAATTACCAATACTACCCTCCCCCCCCCACCCAGCTTTATCATTGGCATCTTTTTTGTATCTAGTGTCATCAAATTCCTATGACTCTATACCCCCTACTAAGAAAAAATAATTAAATCAAGTAAATAATTGTTTATTAGTTCCCCGATAAGAATAGTTTAGGCAAATTATTCGGAATTTCCTAAAATCTAATTCTAAAACCTATACTAAAGCTAAATCATCAAAAAATTTACAAGCGGTAAATCACCATCCCCAAATTACCAGCCCAAAATTCCAGAGTATGTATTCAATATATTGTATGTATTGTATACTTTGAATAATAGTGACCATAAAAAATAGTTGGTATTATTATATTTTTTTCAGAAAATGTTTTAATTAAAAAAAGAAAATAGTAATAATTGGTAGGATACCCTATATTTACTCGATCTCTCTTCCTACCTCTCTCTCAGAGTTCAGTGCAGTCAAGGTCTGCCCACCTACGGTTTAGTGTACACATTGTAATATTGAAGTATAATTTTTTCTGAATAAAGTGTCATTTGTAAATGACGAGGATCATTCAAATGAAGTGTCGATATAAGAATTATCTAATATAGAACTTAAGTTGTAAAAGTTTTCAAATAAAAACGTTGGATAATTGTTCAATAAGCACCCATAATAACGCTAATGGGCAATTTGTTTTAGATGTATAGATAATTATTGAAGTATGGCTAGAAAATATAGATATGATTGTATAGAACTGTGGCTCTCGCAAAGCCAGTTACCTTGTTGAGATGCGAGGGCTTAGTTTACGTGACTCAACAGCTTGTGCTGACCGGAGCAGTAACTCCGAGTAGGGTTACCCATGTCAGAATGGCTATTATCTCCAATATTGGAGTTAAGACTTGGTCGAGATGACCAACTTTTCAAACGCGGATAAAGAACCAGAGGTTTTTTTTCTGTATGGATGTTCACAAATTCCTGAAAAATAAAAGGTAATTTTTATAAAAATTAAAGGTCGTTGGTAATCGAAAATACGGTACTAAATTTTTTAAACATTTGCTAAAGCACGTGGAAATCAGGTATACTACACTAAAAAAAAGAAACACTACTACCAAATATTCCTTTCTAAACAGTTACCACTTGATTCCCATATAATTATAAAATAAAACAAATAGTTTATAACGTCAATGTCATTATCATATATATATTCTGAAGAAGGAACTGTGTTTTCGAAACTATATTCAAAAAGAAATTATTGTTTCGAAAATCTCAAATCTCAAAATCTTCAATTTCGTTATCAGTTCTGGTTTTAAAGAATCTGCGGCCCTTCAGTAGATTCGGAACTCGAATTTCGGTGTACGATGGTAAATGTTTTAAATCCTCTCCAGATTCTCAAGGTCTAACATTATTAATAGAAATAAGAACAAAACAAAAAATTATTTACTAAAAAATCACTTAATAATAAAAGAAAATAAAATTCATTTTATAAAAACATAAAATTTGCGACTTTTAACCTCTACAAATAGATGGAATTAACTGCGATATATGAGATGAGCTTCCAGATATTGATACAATCCTATAGTTACGCGCACAAATAAATAAAAGTCATTGTCACCACACCACCCCTATATACAAGACGATTAAAATCGATTTTTGAAAGATATAAATTCCACAATTTCATTATTTTTTCAAAATCTTGAAATTTTACCCCAAATTTTTCAATTGCTTTCTGTCAAGACATCACGAGTGATCGACCGAAATTGGCTTCGCGATGGACTTGTTGGCCACTGGTGGTATATAAGTTTATCTTGTTTGTTTCATCGTGGGTAAAAGATACATAAGATAACAAAATCAATACATTTTTCATAGTTTTCGTTTTACATAAATAATATTTACAAAAAAACTAGGCTTAATCGTGATTTGTTGAGGCTTGTTAGTAATTCGTATTGGTGGTGTTCAGTATCGAAGTATGGATAAACGTCTAGTAAAATCTGGTAATAGGGAATATGCATGAACATTTTTTTTCACTTAAATTGAAGCATGTTTGCTTGACAAATATGAAGGTAAAATTATTTTTTAAATAACTTTAAAAATAAGCGAGATATGAATGATTAAAATTCCCGATTAGACAAAGAGGGTGATAGCCCTCTTGATATGTTATGTGACGTCATATTACACTTTCACCATTTAAAATACACGTAAAACTCCGTTTTTAATATTTTTGCAAGAAAGAGACAGATAATAATCTTTAAAAGCTTATAGCTTCCTTGATATTTGTCGGATTTTAATTTCGTTTTTAAATATTATTACAGTATTAACAGTATTTTCATATTCAGAAAATAAATGAGAAAAAAATTTTCATGCATATTCCCTATTGATTTTCAATTTCGGAAATAGCTGTTTGATTACAGTTTTAATAATTATTAAATAAAACCATTATTTGAAATTTTCATAAAATCACTTTTGTTGACTAGTTTCGCAACACAATTCCTTCATCAGAAATAAAAAAGTGAAATGAACAATTCTACATACTGCAGCAACAAGGTAAACATTTTCAGGTACTTAACAGTGAATGAAGAGAGTTTCAATAAGATGAACAAAGATGTGAGTGAAGTATTGCTTCTTCATTTCTTCACATTAATTATTTTGACATTTTATCCGAAACAAAAACAAATCGTAATATTAAATAAAAAAGTCTCTTGCACAATTCATTAACGTCTGTGTATAGAGGTAACAAGAACACAAGCACACACACACAAACAACAAGCAAATAAATAATAGGTTATATTATTTATAATTATTTTTTCATAAAATAAAAATAAACAAAATTAATGTTGTGTAACAAATTCTTGGTATATGGTACCATATTAATTTAAAAAGAATAAAAATACTGAAAAGAAAATAGAATAACAACAACAACAACAATATACAAACAATACAAGGGACAACAATGTGTACAATACTTGTTAGACCGACAGCTGGTTGATGGAAAATCACGTGAATGTTGATGTATAGTTAAATGGATTGTAGAGGCTGCCCTGGACGGGCTACACTTCGACCATAAGGTCCATTGTGATGGCTAAGGATGTGAGTATGTGAGAGGAGTGGAAGGAATTTTTGTGTATAGACTAGGTATTGGTGCCGCAGCCGAATATGATAGGAACTATGCCGATATTCATATGGAGTTCGGGAAGGAAACTACAGAAAACCTTTTTAAGTATAGCCGGTTACTTCGTTCTTGTCCATTCGCCGACTGTTTAGTCAATTAACCGCCTTTTTTTTCTTAATAATTGACAAACTGCCGATGTCGGGATTCGAACCTATAACCGTCCAGTTTCCAAGTAGGCATACTGCGCAGACATAACGCCTTAGACCGCTCGGCCACTTGGATTGGTATGTTGATGTATACTAATAGATTTGTCGCAAGGTGAAGTGTACAGCAAAAACTCGGTAAAGACTTTTCGGAATTCATCCTAGACATTCCCATCCTAGATGTATTCATCCTGAAAAGAATATGACTTTGAAATGTTAACGGATTCATCACCGGACATTATCACCCACGAAGGCACACAATAGGACTCCATAACGAATACATTATGTGCAGCCTGTACGAATAGGAGGAGGATATTCCAGTCATATCATTTTTTGCTACAAATAATTCGATTACAGCAGATACAAGATATTTCAGGTGCATCGCAACCTGAATATATTAACCTTAAGGAAAACTTGATAAACAAGTTTCTGACTATTGCCAAAATATGAGAGAAGTGCATCTCGCCAGACTGAAGTAGAAGCAATACATTTCTACCTAACGTGAATATATGTTGTTATATTTAGGTCGTTATTTAACGATCTAAAATATATAAGCTCGAAATTTTATCGAAACAATTAAAAGTCAAAATTCCTTAATTTTTTTAAATATAATTTTCGTAATGAGATGTTTATTGTTTATGCTAAAATATAGCGATCATATGCACCGAGCGTCGTAACAAGTGATGAGACAAGCTACGAGACAAGATGAGACGAGAGTAATATGTCTCTCGTCTCGTACAATTTTTACAGCGAAGATTTTCTAGAATCATTTTATGTTTAGTAAAAATAATAATTACTAGTCGTTTGATATGTTGAAAAAGAATTTGAAAATTTAGAAAAAATTATCATTACCAGCCAAAATGATTGGCGGTTTTGGACGATTTTTTCAGATCTATAAAATCCATAGAGATTGAAAGACTGAAAGAGAGTACTAGGACCTGTCTCTCCAATATTTATCGAAAATCAGGATTTTAATTTCCAACTCGTCTCATCTCTACGCGGCATTACTATTCTAAATCAACTGGATAATGTGTTTTTCGAACATAGGAAAGCATTGCCCTTGCCCTTGCTTATACTGCCATAACTTAATTTTTTCATACAGTCAATAGTTTAGACATAATTTCAGTTCGAAGCCTGCGCGCCTCAGCTATAATAAATATAAAATGTACGTTTCAGCGATTTTCGAAAATCAACCTTCAAGAAGCTAAAAATAAGGAGTCAAGAGTTTCAGTTTTTTTTTGAAGTTAGAGACATGAAAATTGATATTTAGTCTATAAATTATATACAAACAAATCAATACGTACTACAGCGTTTAAAGACAATCAGTCCTTGAAGTGGATAAATATTATGTTACTCACGTATAAGATAATATTGGGCGAAGCCGCAACGGGTAATGCTAGTTTATAATAAAGATGATATTTATAGACGTAGAAGAAGAAACGATTTTTGGGGTTTTCGAAAATATAAACTTTGAAGGTTTCAGCTGCCGATCTTTATTCCAAGGTATAAAGTCGGGTAAGGTAAATAAAATTTTATCAAAATAAAGACATCGTATGTTATTTTCTTTATATACCGTCATAGATGTATGTGTATATTGTGTAAGGTGTATATAATAAGTAAGTATAATGATACATATAA
Organism: Nineta flava; assembly: GCA_963920215.1. Taxonomy (NCBI): domain Eukaryota; kingdom Metazoa; phylum Arthropoda; class Insecta; order Neuroptera; family Chrysopidae; genus Nineta; species Nineta flava. The sequence goes on from OY986042.1 coordinate 5,705,093, forward strand.
GGAGATACTAACAGTGTATTGTATGGATGCTGGAAGTATTATCGTTTAAAAAACTGGGGTGATATATTAGATTCAATTCACACAGTTATCAGTTGATATGCTCCCGATACCATCAAATCATATTTACAGTTTTTTCTAATAAATCAATATCACATTCGGTTTTTTTATACCCGGTATAAATTATATACAAGGGTATATAAATTTATAATAATAATAATAATAATAATAGGGTTTTACCTCCATTTATGAGACACCACGGTCTATAACAGAGGCTACCCACATTTTAACTGTACAATTTTGATGATATGAGTGGAGATTCTAGAGAACAAGGAATTCATATGCAAACTAGGAATTGGTAGGATGAGCAGCTACAGCCTACTTTGGTAGGAACTATGGCGATATTCGAATGGAGTTCGTGAAAGGAAACTGCAGAAAACCTTCACAAGCATAGCCGGTTCGCTCTTGTCCATACGCCGAAAGTTTAGTCAATTAACCGCTCCATTAGATTTTTAATTAACATAATGCAGATGTTTGGATTCGAACCCATAACCTGCTAGTTCCAAGCAAAGTGCCTAAAAAAGCGTGGCTACTTGGCAGGTGATATAAATTTAGTTCCGGCTTTGTAACGGTTGAAAATATTCATCGCAGAAACAAAAATTTGTTATAGGTTCGTCAACGCGAGAACTAAAAGTTAGGTCAAGTTCGTGAATGGGCAAATCGAACTATGTTTGGGAAAAATGGAAAAACTGCAACAAGAGATACAACAAACCAGTCATACTTTTTTCCCATTAATGAAAGTGTAATAAGTAAAATAGACAGTTCACGCACTAATAATGATATCGATATATACACGATTTTTAAAGACATAACTCAGTGATTATTATTCATATATTATTATTTGTGTATACTTGGTCGGCTTAACGCTAATACTTATGTCAAATTCCATTAAAATTACGTAAGACATTGTATGAAAGAACTGGAGTATACTATATAGACAAACATGTTATTGAATTTTTAATTAAATATTGATATGAAAAAATTAACTCATTAACCAAGAATCGACGCTAGAACCTCTGGATTTGTTACATTTTCATTTTGGTTCTACATTAAGTTTTTTTTTTTATAAAAAAAAATCGATCATTATTTAGGCTTATATATACACACATGTATCCTAAGTACATATAAACAGTACCATTTATGTTATTATTATAGGTAGTAGATATTATTATATATACATATACATATTCAACCTCCATATATATATATATATATATATATATATATATATATATATATATAAACACACAATTGCACAATCTTGTACGGTGGTACTATTTGTAAGAAAACAGGGAGCAGTACCTCATTGACTCGAGTCTAGGGAATTAATTTTCTTAGAACATATTTTGTAAGACGTGCGAGTGGCTGTCACCAACAGCAGTTGACACTGTAGTAATATACACAATATAATGGGAGAAATACATTTCCGTTTATGTTTCCTTTTGAGTTACAGACCCCAAACGTACATACATATATATATATATATATATATATATATATATATATATATATATATATATATATATATATATATATATATATATGTATGTATTGCCACGAATTATATACATAAACATATATTGATATTGTATTCACCGCGAACCAAATTTTCTTCAAACATCATATTCACACATTCACATATTAATGCACTAAAGAAGCAAATAGTTTAACTAGTACTATCTAGTACTATTTAACTGTAATGATCATAGACTTATTAAAACATTTTATACTTATAAACTTTTAGAACAGTTTTTCTATTTTACTAGTATTAAGAAAGGTATTTAAAAATTTTGCTATTTAGGATGTGTAGAATATATTTGTGACAAATTGGTAAATGTGGTAAATGTTCCAAGACTTGTGCTAAAACTGTCTTAATTGTCCTCTTTTAATTAAATATAAATTATGAAATTTATGATTTATGATTTATGATAATATTAATATTAAATCTGTAAGCTTTCAATACTCTCAACTTGATATCAAGTTTGTCAGTTGAAACAAACAATTTTACTAAAATATTATTAAATTAGATTTTGTACATCAAACAAAGCGCACTATTATAATATACCTAGAACACAACATAACCTTTTTACCTTTATTGTTTATAGTAAGAATGTCAAGAAGATTCCAGAAATATTACATATATACACTTTCGTTCATTAAAAATGAACTAGTAAATCACATTCTAAGCGTATTATATATATATTACTTAATATAGTGTGTATAATATTATATACAGTAATACTTAGTATATTTCAACTGGTACAATATTTATGAATGGGAGTGTACGTATAATTATCAAAGAGTTAACGGAAACCACTGCTATAGCAAACTATAACATACGGAACTATCATATATGTATCGTATAGAAGTCGAATCTAGATTGTAATATAACGAAATAACTTGTACGATCGTACAAGTTTTCAATACATCACAAATAAATCGTATACATATTTCATAAATCTATGATAATCATAATATTATATAGACATTGTATATATACTAGGGTTGACTCGATCGTATAACTTGACCTTGTAGGAAATTGGATGGATATAAAGAATCCAATAATTAATAATCCTACAAATAAAAAAATAAAAAGACATGATAAAGATATAAATGGTCTTTATTAAAAATAATATATTGAAAATGTCATCATGAGTTGATAGTAGCCAAGGTAATGAACATAAATAATTATCGTGATGAACTGAAGGAATAGGTAGTAGAGGATTTAGTAGCGACTCCACTAAAAACTCTTGTAAACACCACAGGTTTCCATCGTTTTAGCTTCTATAGCCAATATTGGAAAAAAAATGCGAGAAGGCCCAAACACTGACTATGGATGGTGAGCAATTATGTTTCATACACATTTTATATTACTTCTATATTATAACTAATCAAATTTTTTAATATTAGCTTCAAATCAATAGAAAAATTCAAACATTATAAAAAAAAAGTTAAACTGTTGTTTAAAATAATTTAGATTTCTTAAATATTTAATTGTACTTTTCTGCGATATCAAATGTTCTACAGGAAATTTTCTAATAGAATATATCTTTTTCCTTCTCATTATATTTCGATTAAAGTATACAAATTTTAAGCTAGGAATAGGAAAAAATCATTGGATGGCATACTATGACCCATAATATATAGGGAATTTTCAAAAGAATACTAATTATGGTTACTTTATTGATATCAGATGCCAAAACATAGTTAAATACTAAAGTAAGTAAACGCTAGTCAACCTCCATTAGTATAATATAACCGAAAAGCAACCATACTAACACTGCAAACCTATATATACCGACTACTTTAAATATTTAATTATAAACGTCGAAGCAATTGCTATCGAAACAGGTAGTTAAAGCAATAGTTTTGTTTTAGCTATATTTGATCGATTCAAGTAGCTTAAAAGTTTATATATGAACATAGAGTATGTTTTTGTGTAGCACCTAAATGAAAATAATAACTTGAACAATACGACAAAAATTAATATTATATAAATATATAGTAATATTGTGTGTATTATAAATATATATATATATATATATATATATATATATATATATATATATATATATATATATATATATATATATATATATATATATATATATATATATATATATATAAACACATATATAATACATATTGTTGTTATATTTATACAAGTTAATATTTATGTTTTCAAATATATATTTCTGACACATTTTAAATAATGTGTTTAAATGTAAAATTTAGACATTGTAGCACAACATGGCATAATATAGAGAAATGGTTTGGTTTGTAAATGGCTGGCTGGCTACATTATACTTACTATATAAGGTTAAATATGTAAAAAAATTTGTTAAATATCCTGTGCCTGCTGTCCAAAGATATCTACAAATCCTTGTTAGTTAAGGCAAATGACGCATAGTTCGGATTTTTTTGGTGGCGAAGAATTTATCGTCGTTGCCATTTGCAATAGTAGTCCACTGAATTTTACTAGGTTTGTTGCCGTGGAGTGCCACTATAGTCGTTGGATAAAACGACCGAATAAGGGGGGGGGGGCCTTAAGGTATCCACACGTTGTTCATATTCATGAAACTTTTTCCACCGTACTATTTAATAGAAACTATCAAGCGAACTCCAGATGAATATCGGCATAGTTCCTATCATAGTTGGCTGCAGCCGCATATCGTACTAATTCCTAGTCCATACACAAAAATTCCTTCCACTCTACTCACATCCTCACATCCTTAGGCATCACAATATCCTCTACAATCTATCTATCTATCTATCTAGCAACGCAATTACACTTAGATACCATTGATTGGCTACCGTTTGATACTAAAACCGAAGTTTTACTCATGCATGGTTCGAGATTGAGCCCAATATGCCTCTCCATTATCAGAATACTTTATATATCAAACTTTTTCTTATACGTTGCTTTGTACGTTAAATGTGTCTGTTAAACCCAAATGCATTATTTTGCGATTAAATTTGGCATTCGTTTGCTGTCAACAAAAATTTTTATGCTCTTAATGTTTTCGTTAAAAATCGAATACAAAATTCCCTTCATCCTGCATCAAATATCATTATTATTAAAAGAATACTTTTCACCACACTATTTCGTGGAATTTATCATAGCAGCGCCAAAATCGCATACATATAAAAGTAACATTTAATGCTAAAACTGAAGTTTTACTCATGTAGTATTTGAAAAAGAGCCCATCATAATAGTTTGGGTAGTTCCTTTAAAAATGCATGTTTATTTATCAATGGGTTTCAGTTCTAGTTAACATATATTCATTCGCAGACATTTATACCGGTTGTCATATTTTAAAATGACATACGCACACTACATAAATATTATAGGTTAGAATATAATATAGGACACGCATTTGAAACAGACACACATATTATTAGGCGTAGTACTAAACCGAAAGAGTAAGCGACAGTTGATTATGTTCAATTAAAAAAACGAAAGTTAATAAAATCATCAGTATTTGGTTCATGTGTCTTCAAGAATCCGGATTAACAATCTTTACAAATAAACTGTACGGTTGATGTTGTATAGGCATTACTCCTTCTTAAACGTAGTCCATACATTTCAAAATATCGGCTTCTTAATTCAAACAGTTTTCAATTTTAGCACCATGGTACAGATATCTTCAAAACCGTTAATCGTATCGTATTTTAATCAACGCCATCGTTATTGCTAGGTCCAAATTAGCTTAACTCAAAGTTTTTATCAAAATCGGAGAAAAAAAAATTGTCTCTAATTTTTATGATTTTATTAAGGGGTACCCCTTGGAAAAAATGCGAAATAAGTGAAAAAAAATATTGTCATCGATTTTAATAATAATTATTTTCTAGGGTGATTTTAACCCAAACAGAACGAAAATCAGGTTCATTTTAACGCCCGACCTATATTTTTGGATATATCCGCTTCTCAATTCATACAGTTTTCAATTTTTGCACCATGGGTCTGATATATTGAAAACCGTTAATTGTATCGTATTTTAATCAACGCCATCGTTTTCGCTAGATCCAAGTTAGTTTAGCACCAAGTTTATATGAAAATCGGAGACAAAAAATTTTCTTGAATTTTTACGATTTTATCAAGGGGTAACCCCTTGGAAAAAATGCGAAATAAGTGAAAAATTTTGTCCTCGATTTTAATAATAATCATTTTCTAGGGTGATTTTGACCCAAACAGACCGAAAATCAGGTTTATTTTAACGTCCGACCTATATTTTTGGAAATATCGGCTTCTCAATTTCTACAGTTTTCAATTTTAGCACCATGGGTCTGATATATTGAAAACCGTTAATTGTATCGTATTTTAATCAACGCCATCGTTTTCGCTAGATCCAAGTTAGTTTAACACCAAGTTTTTATGAAAATCGGAGATAAAAAATTTTCTCTAATTTTTACGATTTTATTAAGGGGTACCCCTTGGAAAAAATGCGAAATAAGTGAAAAAAAATTTTGTCCTCGATTTTAATAATAATCATTTCTACGGTAATTTTGATCCAAACAGCGCGAAAATCAGGTTCATTTTAACACCCGACCAATACATTTTGAAATATCGGCTTCTCAATTCATACAGTTTTCAATTTTAGCACCATGGGTCTGATATATTGAAAACCGTTAATTATATCGTATTTTAATCAACGCCATCGTTTTCGCTAGATCCAAGTTAGTTTAACACCAAGTTTTTATGAAAATTGGAGATAAAAAATTTTCTCGAATTTTTACGATTTTATTAAGGGGTACCCCTTGGAAAAAATGCGAAATAAGTGAAAAAAAATTTTGTCCTTCATTTTAATAATAATCATTTTCTAGGATGATTTTGACCCAAACAGAACGAAAAGTAGGTTCATTTTAACGTCCGACCTATATTTTTGGAAATATCGGCTTCTCAATTCCTACAGTTTTCAATTTTAGCACCATGGGTCTGATATATTGAAAACCGTTAATTGTATCGTATTTTAATCAACGCCATCGTTTTCGCTAGGTCCAAGTTAGCTTAACACAAAGTTTTTATCAAAATCGGAGACAAAAAATTTTCTCTAATTTTTACGATTTTATTAAGGGGTACCCCTTGGAAAAAATGCGAAATAAGTGAAAAAAAATTTTGTCCTTCATTTTAATAATAATCATTTTCTAGGATGATTTTGACCCAAACAGAACGAAAAGTAGGTTCATTTTAACGTCCGACCTATATTTTTGGAATTATCGGCTTCTCAATTCCTACAGTTTTCAATTTTAGCACCATGGGTCTGATATATTGAAAACCGTTAATTGTATCGTATTTTAATCAACGCCATCGTTTTCGCTAGGTCCAAGTTAGCTTAACACAAAGTTTTTATCAAAATCGGAGACAAAAAATTTTCTCTAATTTTTACGATTTTATTAAGGGGTACCCCTTGGAAAAAATGCGAAATGAGTTAAAAAAAATTTTGTCCTCGATTTTAATAATAATAATTTTCTACGGTAATGTTGACCTACACAGAACAAAAATCAGGTTCATTTTAACGCCCGACCTATATTTTTGGATATATCCGCTTCTCAATTCATACAGTTTTCAATTTTAGCACCGTAGGTCTAATATATTGAAAACCGTTAATTGTATCGTATTTTAATCAACGCCATCGTTTTCGCTAGGTCCAAGTTAGTTTAACACTAAGTTTTTATGAAAATCGGAGACAAAAATTGTTTCTATAATTTTTACGATTTTTCAACTGTATATCATCGATTTATATTGATTTAAAATGGTGATCAATCAGATCACGATTATCGATATCTTACATGACTGCGTAAGATGTTGCTCAGACAAAGTAATTTTCTTCCTCTTTGCTTTATTCCTGCTCTTCATTTTCCATTCATATTTCAAGTTTATTGAAATATCGTATAAATCGGTCAAAATCGGACCATGTTTTGACAAAATGGGGAAAACTAACTATCATTGAAACAGTAAGAGGTAGAAAAAAAAATTAACAGACATAAAATGTTCGTTTTTTAAAAATAAACCTCTTTTGTTTAAAACTTCTTTTCATAAACTCAGTATATAGCGGGATTTTAAACAATTAACTCAGTTAGTTGTTATTTTCCACTTGTTTTTAAATAAATTTGTTTATATTTATTCTATAAACACCTATTTCCATGACACCAACACAAACAATTTTGTAACGTGAAAAAAATGTAATTGAAAAACATTGTAGAATTATGATTACTATTATTAAAACCTTCTATACAACAATATCAATTCCTGTGAATGTTGTTATTACATTCAGGTTTCTTTCTTCTTCTGAAGGTATACGAGAAGGTTATTAGATTTTATAACCAAAATGTTGTGTGTATGCGAAGTTCAAGGAAAATGCTTAAAGACAGAAAATAGAAGTTTGAGTAAACCAATTTCTGAATAATATTCATGCTCTAGCTACGATTTTAAATATAATGGTTGTAAAGAAAAACCACACACACACATGCATACCGTTATATCATATAGTTGATAAGAATTTCCATACGAATAGCATATACAAATCTTTATTGCTAAAGGCTTTATCTAGAAATATACCTCGAGGATCGATCAGTACAGATATTGTTCGTCGTATATACAGTAGGTAGGTACCTACGCGTTAAATTATATGTTCAATTCTCTGTCTATCTACAAGGTGGGTAATTTTATTTTTATACTCTGTATCAGGAAGGTTGCGGATATTCGTATCTGCAATCGCGAAACTTCTGCATTAAATTTAGCATCCGCATTTGCAATAATTAATGCTTATTGTAGAGTTGTTGTATATCTGCTCTGTATATTTATATGGGCATTCCAATTAGGCTCCCGACTTTGTAATGGCTAGAAATATAGATCCGAGAAAAAAGATAAATGTGAGAGGGGGACCAAGTTTGTGTATAAAAAAGTGTAGGGTATTTCAGGTGTAGGGTATTTCATATTTGACTTCAACTTTCTACGGCAGCTGGAAGTACCCTCTAGCATGATAATGACGAATAGTGAGCCAGTCATCGAAATGTCGAGTTTTTGGGTTAAATATCTTGGAAACTATGAAAAATGTGGAGTACCGTCAGATGGTGGGCCTCACGCTACGTTTTCATTTTCAAAGTTGAAAAATCATAAAAATTATAGAAACAATTTTTGTCTCTGATTTCCATGAGAACTACTGTTTAAGCCAATTTGGACCTAGCAAAAACGATGGCATTGATTAAAATACGATACAATTAACGGTTTTCAAGATATCAGGCCTATGGTGCTAAAATTGAAAACTGTATGAATTGAGAAGCCGTTCATTTCAAAATGTATTGGTTGGGTGTTAAAATGAACCTGATTTTTCGTGCTGTTTGGGTCAAAATTACCGTAGAAAATGATTATTATTTAAATCCAGGACAACATTTTTTTTCACTTATTTCGCATTTTTTCCAAGGGGTACCCCTTAATAAAATCGTAAAAATTAGAGAAAATTTTTTATCTCCGATTTTCATAAAAACTTGGTGTTAAACTAACTTGGACCTAGCGAAAATGATGGCGTTGATTAAAATACGATACAATTAACGGTTTTCAATATATCAGACCCATGGTGCTAAAATTGTAAACTGTAGGAATTGAGAAGCCGATATTTCCAAAAATATAGGTCGGACGTTAAAATGAACCTACTTTTCGTTCTTTTTGTGTCAAAATCACCCTAGAAAATGATTATTATTAAAATCGAGGACAACACTTTTTTTCACTTATTTCGCATTTTTTCCAAGGGGTACCCCTTAATAAAATTATAAAAATTAGAGAAAATTTTTTGTCTCCGATTTTCATAAAAACTTTGTGTTAAGCTAACTTGGACCTAGCGAAAACGATGGCGTTGATTAAAATACGATACAATTAACGGTTTTCAATATATCAGACCCATGGTGCTAAAATTGTAAACTGTAGGAATTGAGAAGCCGATATTTCCAAAAATATAGGTCGGATGTTAAAATGAACCTTCTTTTCGTTCTGTTTGTGTCAAAATCACCCTAGAAAATGATTATTATTAAAATCGAGGACAACATTTTTTTTCACTTATTTCGCATTTTTTCCAAGGGGTACCCCTTAACAAAATTATAAAAATTAGAGAAAATTTTTCGTCTCCGATTTTCATAAAAACTTTGTGTTAAGCTAACTTGGACCTAGCAAAAACGATGGCGTTGATTAAAATACGATACGATTAACAGTTTTGAAGATATCAGTATCATGGTGCTAAAATTGAAAACTGTATGAATTAAGAAGCCGATATTTTGAAATGTATGGACTACGTTTAAGAAGGAGTAATGCCTTTACAACATCAACCGTACAGTTTATTTGTAAAGATTGTTAATTCGGATTCTTGGTTTTTTGGCCCCTGATATACAGAGGCATAGGTGCCAGAATAACCGTCAGTTAATGATAGAGGTGTTCTGTTAAATGGCCTACCTTGTATATCGACTATTTACTACCATAACTCGAATATTTTAGTCATATGAAATGTTTTTTATAAAGATTTTCAAAAAGAATTGTGATTTCTTTTATCATTTATTGGAAATTGTTATTCGAAATTTGTGTTAGGTTCTTTAAAAGTACTGTAGCAATTTTAAATATATCGCCTAAACGATCACAGCTGTGTTATATTAAGCTGCATCTAACGTCTTAATGTAATATTATCTACATCTAACTCGTAATCCAGAAAAACAATCGTAACAGGTAGATTTTATATTGAATTTACGGATTCTGCGTTTTTTAAAATATCCCCCAACGCAAATCTCTAATTTTGAAATAGGAGATTTGCATGGCAACTTCCCACGCAAACATTCTCGATAGTAACTTTTCACTAAAACATACTACTCGAACTAATTTACTACTCTTAAATTTATTGGACTTAAAAGGCGATGCGGCTTTCCGAGACTCACTTGTAGGACTAAACCGTCTTACGCTCTATAAACACTTTTAAATAGTACTGAGTTTTTTAGGTGGGTGTGGGTAATTGTTTAGGTTACTTGTTTAGGGGCACATTCTTTGCCCATGATTATGAATATTTCATTACATTTTGTTATTTTATTAATATTTTATATCATATTTTCTTCTGAATAAAAATCCCACATATACACATAAGATACAAAATTTAAAAAAAAAATTCTATATTTGTCAGTTTAGGTTGAGTTTTGGTTTGATTTTAGGGGGCTTTTGAAGTCACTTTTAAGGGAAACAAACAAAATTGACTGTTGGAAATATTAACAAATCTTTTATAAACAAGAACAACATGAAACGCACAAATAGTGAGAATTTTATTCCTAACAATAGCAATAATTTTAACAGTTTTTCAAATGATCAGAAGTTCGAATTTATGCAAACAAACATCACGCGCCAAACCATAAAAATATATGGAGGGGTGAATGAATAATACGTACATTAAACTGACAGTAAGAACTAGTTGGAACTAAACTGTAGTGATTTAATTTTTTAAATTAATAATTTTTACTTTTTAATTTTTTTGGTTACTCTAAAATTATTTGCTGAATTGTTTATTATGACGGTGGTTTTTTCCATTACACATAAATTAATAAATATAAGAATGATTAAATGATAACTTGAATAGATTTTGAGACAGATATAGTCGTAATTTAGAATTGTTGACAGTATTCATTTGTTTTTAAGATAGTGAGGTTAGATGTAACAATGTCAACAAAATTAAATAATTTAATAATTTATTTAAATTGAAATATTTTATTATATTAAGAATTGTAATTTTTCTTAAACCTAGCTTGCGTTAGTTACGGATTTTAACACCAGACATCAGCCACTTTGCTTTGAATTGTGAATTGTATTTATTTTGTAAGTGAAGTTGGATGTGTGCAATAATTATGACAATAGAATTACAACATTAAGGTTAGTAATTGAAACTGTTTATGTTACTGTTTATTGTTTTTGATACATAATTTAATTGTTTTAGATGTATAATTTAATGGGTTTTATATTTTATATTTGTTTATCATATTAGAGTTTGCAGAAGTATATGAATCAACATCGCTCGTTATAATATAGCGTGGTTGTTTTTTCTTGTATTGTCCATAAAACAATTTTTTCATTTAGTAATATATATTATCATTGAGATTTAATTCCCGGTGACTCTTAAACCATATATTACAAATCTCATATTCTTAATAAGAAAATAAAATATTTTATTTTATCCCAAATTATCCATTATTATTATTCGTACAAAAAAAAAATCACGACAAGTCATTAAAATGTAATCACATTTCTTTGTATAATGCGGAGAGTATTACATTTTATTTTAGTTTATTTTATTTATATATATATAGATTATAAATATGAAATAAACTTTTGTAAACGAATCAAAATAAAATAATTGTAATCCATCTCAAAACTTGAGCTTTTATTTTTATTTTGGTAAACGTGGAATCGAAAAAACGAATATAGCCAATTTTGTGTACCGTCGAACGCCGTTCATGATGTGAAATTTATTATATGACTTGCTCCTAAACTATTTTATGCAATGGGGTGAAAATTTGTAGACTTAAAACAATCGTATTTGATTGGGAAACTAAACTTGTACCATATAAGGACAAAAAATTTCAATAAAAGCTAATAGCATACAAGGTGAAAGGTGCACAATTTAGTAAATTACAGGTGGCTTTAAATGGTGAACATTTCTTGGCAACACAATCGGAATTTATTAGGGAGGTACAGTCAAAAGCCAAAAGTTGAGGTAAAATTTAGAGATTTTATAATTGATTTGTGACTTATTAAGGATTATTTTGGATTTCGGATGAATGCTTCGGTAAAAAGTTGTTCATTATAACTATGCTAACAACTCTTATTTGAAACAGTTTTTCGAAATCCGAATAAGTAGGACACAAATCTATTATAAAATTTTAAAATTTTAGCTCGATTTTTAGTACATATTGGTTGTTAGTATACATTAATGTTAGGACACATAAAATCTTTCGTCTTTAGTTTGATACATGAAACTCTTGTGCAAAGTATTTGTAAAGTTTTCTTTTTTTCTTCACATATTATCCCATTTTGTACACATTTTCGTCTGAATAATAACATTCAATGACAGCTCAGTGATTATATTTTACTTTGTATACACATATATATGTATATACATATATATATATATACATTATATATATCTTCAAAAATAGTCGAATAATATACATAATATTTGAATTAAACACGTATTATTATAATACGATAATACAACACAAACATATCCGTATTAATTTTAAATAATATCTTGTTTTGTAATATTATGAGAAAATTTTATTACACTGGAATTGTAATATCTATTGTATTGGGGAATATTATTTTATTATACGCTTTATTATATATATATATATATATATATATATATATATATATATATATATATATATATATATATATATATATATGTATTTGTATATGTGTACAGCTGCGTAATATACCGACACCCAAGAGTATACTTATTGTTCACATTTTTTCCATTTTCCATACACGTTTGTGATTTTATATATCCATATAAAACTAGATACATTTCTCCGTGTATCTAAATTATATACAATGACAAATTAAGTTGAGAAAAACAGGAAATTATTTATATATATATATATATATATATATATATATATATATATATATATATATTTAAATATATATGTCTCAAGCTTTAAATAAAAACGGGACCTCAATACAAACTTTTACCGTGGATTTCACTTCCTAATATATATATATATATATATATATATATATATATATATATATATATATATATTTATTTATTTATTTATTTATTTGTTTATTTATAAATACAAATTTGCATGTCTCAAGATTTAAATAAAACGGGACCTCAATACAAACTTTCACCCCGTCTTTATTTAAACCCGTTTTTATTTCCGGTCCCGTTTTTATTTAAAGTTTGAGACATGCAAATTTTTATTTAAAAATAAACAAATAAATATGTGTAACAGCGATAGAAAATCGTCCTTGACGGGGTAAAGTATTCTGTTACTCAGTTATAAGGTCATTACACAATTATCGTACACACCTCAAATTATCCGTGCGAAGCCGCAACGGCTAATGCTAGTATTCTGGTAAGTACGTTAAGTATTAACAAAAGTGTGTCGGTATGTTAGTTTTTTGAAAATATCAATTTTTTTAGTATATAACTGTCAAATTTTTTGAATTGTATTCAGCATTTTTTAATAAAATTATGATTCTCATACGATATTTAAAATTTAGATTCAGAAAAATCGGTTTTATGAGTTGAACATTTCGAACTGTGAATAATAAATAACAAAATAACAACAGAAATAAAAATTATGTCTAGGAATGTGATATACGAGCTCATAGATATTTTAATAACTACAAAAATAAATAGTTAAACATTGCTAGGGTTGATATTACTGTGCAAAAAAAACTTGCCGATAAATAAAAAAAAAGTACCTAAACCAATAAATTTCGTTATACAGACAATTATAAGGTGTTCAAAGCTCTTAGAACTGACCATGTTTATCTGATAGTATACAAATAAATTATTAATACATTACCATATTCAAAGGCGATACCATATTCAAAGGCGACCTTTGAATAGATGTTTTAAAAAATAGCTCATTATGCCAAAGAAATATAACTTTGGAAGCGCGTACTTGACTCATTGCATTCCATTTGTTTTATTACTTCTATTTGTTTGGTTTGTAGTAAATGTTTTTGAAAACAATTAACAAGGAGAAGTTACTTTTGACCGATCTATGTTACTATTTAATTTGAGCCGGATCTTGGATTTGTATTAAGTTATGTGTTATTGACAGTTGACATATTTGCATTGTTTTATTGTGCGCGTGATGAACAAGCATCAATTTTCAAACGTTTGTACGAAATGTTTCAGGTAGCATTGTTCACGCTTTTTGAACAAGACTCATATAATTGTCGTATTAATTTGAAAGTTTGCAAAGACCAGTAAGTACAATCTAGAGGAACAAAAAATCTTAGAATTCGAAAATATCCCACCATACAGAAATCATAGAATTCTGTATCTGTTAGAAAATATCTATTTTGTCAGCAGATCCGCGTATAGTGAACATAGCTCTTTCATGACGAATTTTATATAGTTTTTTAGTGGCTTATATTATATTTAGAGTACAAAACAGCGAATATTTTTGTTTTTTTGAAATCATTAATGTTTGAATTTATGAGAATTTCTTGCGATATCACTACTTAACAGTGTGATAATATTAATCGAATTTTTTGAAAAGGCTCATTCATACTTTTTAAAACTTTTTTTACGACAAATCTATAAAAATAACTGATCGATTTTTTTTATATTTTGAATTCGAAGTAGAATAATAATTATTCAAATGATATATTCAAATAAATCCATTGATTTATGATTTCTATAATATATATACATATGTATATACATATATATATATATATATATATATATATATATATATATATATATATATATTTATATATATATATATATATATATATATATATATATAATGTTGGAAATAAAACAAAGTGAATGAAGGGAAATAAAAAAGAATAATAGAAAAAAAAATTGTTTAAAACTTAATAAAATAAATTCATGTATAAACGAAGAATTTAACAGAGTTGACGGCTCTCTAACAGCCCCAA
Organism: Nineta flava; assembly: GCA_963920215.1. NCBI lineage: Eukaryota > Metazoa > Arthropoda > Insecta > Neuroptera > Chrysopidae > Nineta > Nineta flava. Next base: position 5,720,301 of record OY986042.1, read on the forward strand.
GAAAAACTATACGGAGAAATTTTTCGTGTACTCAGTGCTTTGGTATCATATTAATATCGGATCAACAATTTTGTGAGTTAATTATTTAATTTCCTGTATATGAGTTCATTATCAGTGCATGAAGAGTATACTGCACTCTTTGTGAATATTTGCATACGTATAAATACAAAAATAATAAACTTGTGGTGCATATGTATATGTAGTATAATCTTGCGCATGCTTCTGTAATACAGAGTAATTAAAGAAGCTTTAGATGCAAGCAGAAAGTCATAATAGGAGTCAATTTGAAATAAATAAATTAATTATTTACTTTAAGACCATACATACATACACATACTTACAAACAGCTGGCTGCTTGTGTTATGATGTTCGTTTGATGTCATTTAAGAGTGGGGATTTAGTGATGCCCGCTTAATTTATAATATTATTATTCATTACATATGTACACACACTACTGACTACTGACTACAACGTACCCCCAACATTTTTTTTTTCTTTATGAAGCATTGTGTAGTTACTATAGTAAATAATATTTAACATTAATTCTCTATTAGCAAAGCATTCCAAAACAGACGGTATATATTTCCTATTTATCAGGTATAAAAAAATGTTTGGTTTTAAGAAAGAAATACTTTTTGTATTTACGCATATCTTTTACGATTACATATATATATATATGCAGAACATTATTTTGCTCTAGAACACAATTTCGATTCATTATTTGTTTCAATTTTGGAGCTATAATGTGTAAACACAGAAAAACAGATAGACAGTCAGATGGTCAAATGACTACTTTATATTTTAATACCTCTGTGTGTATGTAAAAACGAAATAGACAGCTCACGCATTGATAATGATAATGTTCAGTAAAAACAACACATTTAAGCAGATAACTCAGTTAGAATAACCAGAATATAACACTCTCTCTAAGGTATATGAACTTTCAAAATGAGATGATTTTAATTTATTTTACGGTTTTCTAAAAATTGTCCAATAAAAAACAATTTAATAGCATTGTTTGACATTAAATGCCTGAAAAATCATACGGAGATAGGGATCAAACCCACGACCACTGGGATTCTAGACCAATACTCTACCAACTGAACTTAGATATTATGGTAGTGCAATATATATGATCTTTCTCCATTTTTTGTTATTATAAAATTTGTTTTTGTAACTTAATGCATATTAATAGGCGTTGTTTTATGTTTTGCACTATCTCTTATCATTTTCGAACTTGGAACGTGGAACTATGAGTACGTATTGAACAATAATGTATCAAAATTTACCCTCTTAATGTTTTTTTGCGGCTGACATCAGCAAAAATTGGCAGAGCTCTTTTATTAAAAATTCACTGTGTCAGATATTACCCGTTGTTTCGAAAGACTTAACCGAAATAATATATAACCAAAAAAGTATATATTTTGGATAATACAATAAAACATGTGCTTTAAGAACAGAACATTTCCAGCGCGTGTAACCCTTTTCGTTACACGTTATATGGGTCACATTAAAGCATATATCAAAGTGAATTACACCTAAGCATTTATCAACATATATATGATTTATTTTTAAGTTTCGATGGGACTCTAGGTGAAATTCAGTTTGTGGCTACCCATAGCCCATAGTATGGAAAGTCCGAAGAAAAACTTGCACCGTGTAGCTATATAATATTTTCTATAGTATATTTACGCGATTTATAACTATAAATTTTAAAATAAAAACTAAAAAAAACAAAGAAAAGACGAACACATAAAAAACGGTAAAAAATAAAAATTTTTGTGAAGCAGTATGAATTCAATCAGCAATTTATATTCGAGTGATGACATTGTCATCGTCATCGTTCTGGTTGGCATGGGTCGTACATACACACTAACAAACAGCGGTAAAACGAGCTATAAACAGTTTTCACAAACCCATCGCACTTCTTCCCCCCCGCACTGCTACATGTGATGAGGATGCGATATGTATACACGTTGCTCTCGCGTTGTCATCTTCATCGTGAGGGGCATGGCATATATGTATGTTGTTAGTTTTCACTGTTCGTTATGACAACTTAAAGTATTTTGAATCAATGTATAAAATGGTACTTATCCATAAATCATCATGTATAGAACATGCATGTATGTTATTGTATATAGAATAACACTTCTGGAACATTTACGAGGCGAATGTATAGCACTGGGTGTCGCAAAAGGTGACTCCATTGTTTTAATATGCAAAAAAAACATGTTTTATTTTCCATTAATTTTGGTAAAATTTTGATAAAATTTTGCACACCTTACAGGTGGAAACTTTCTTCTTGACTATAGCGCCAGTTTAGAGTTTTGACGTTAGTATAACTCGGGTAATTTTAGTAAGTTTAACAATGTTTAATATGAGTATTGGATTATGAAATTATGAAATGAAACAAGATGGAAGGGTAAAATAAATTATAACATGCATAAAATAGCAGTATTTATAGAAATTTTCCAAGAAAAACAAAATATAGATTTTATCATTTATTTAAACAAGGAAATTTATTGCAAATAGTAATTTTTTTCTATATTTTGACAGTTTAAAACGTTGTTTTTTTATATATTTGATTTTTTGACCGATCATTTTTCTCAATTAATAAATTTCTACTAAAACAAGCATTTCTAAAATTTATGAAAAAGTGGAAGCGCTGGGAAATATGTAATACCAGTTCCAATTGAAAAAATTTAAGACATAAATATGAGAACAAAATGGTTTATGGACTTTAAGTTATACCAAAAATCTTTCTGAATAAAAGTCTGTATAGATAAAAATTTTCCTTGCCGATTGTCGTGTGTTTTAACAGTGCAGAGTTATAGGTGTTTTGAGAGGGCAATTTAATCGAATCCAAAGTTCTTTTTCATAAATATCATGGAATTACACTTTCTCAGTATAAGGCGAACTGAAAAGTCCCAACAAACGAATAGCCTCATGTTATGGTTGAACAGAAATTATGGCAAATCTATAAACTTTATTTAAAAAAATTTCAAGCAAAAGTTTTGCCTCCCCGTTGGCGGGAAACAAACATTAATTTTTATATATACGATATCAAAAAACCAGAAATCAAAAACATGTTTACATCAAAATTTGTTACCATTTTTATTTCTGAATTTAAATAACTGAACTATAACTGAATTTAAAATATAATTTCGAAAGCTTAATGGATTTGATATAAATCGGTTGCAAAAATTTTGACAAAGAAACTCCATTTACGAAGTTGATAGCACAAGTGTAGCCTATAAAGTGAGACAGTTCTGTATGATTGAGACACAGTTTATTCCCATAAGAAAAATATACTTGTAAAATAAATTTTGATATACCAGATACATTATACATGAAGAAGAGATTATAATTTTAGTGAAAATGTCGTCGAGACAGTTTCAAGATAAAATGACACCCCAAAGCGAATACAGCAATAAATATATTGTTCCAAAACAAACTAACCAACAGTCAGCTTATAAATTCGTCTTCCATATATTATAATATATGTTGTTTGTATATTTGAATATATATATATATATATATATATATATATATATATATATATATATATATATATATATATATATATATATATATATATATATATATATAATTTTGAAAATTCTATTAACATATGTAAAATTATGGTTTTCATTTCCAAGAAAATTAATTCAAATGTAAATAAATGTTAAATAACTTTATTTCAAATCTTAAAATTTGTTGATATTCAGACAAAAGTTAATTTGCGAGTATGTGGATGATACTTTAGGGTTAGTTCAGTTGGCTACAGAGTTGACTTTACAAAGAAAATTATATTAAGTTTTAGTAGTAGAAAATTATAATAAGTTTTAGTTTTCTGTTGGTGGACTTACAATATAGGACGAAAATAGCCAATTTACAATAGATAAATTCGAATTAATAACAATTGGCGTCATTTGGTTTCATTCTTATATCTAGCGTTTTCGTCGATGATAATCCATCACGGTGCCCGAATCCAGCCACGATCTTCCGCATGTAAATGTCCCGCATAAATGGCCGAGGGCGGCAATTTTCCAATCAAATTTTAGATTATTTGATGCTCTGTAAGTTCTCATCATAATTTTTTTAAACACGATTTGGCACATATGAATAGATATACTATTGTGAAAAACCAATTTTCGCAGTGTTTCCCTTTGAATGTATTCAGACTTGAATGTCAGAAGAAAATGCTACGCAAATGTTCAGCTTATTACCTTCCGTTATTAAAACCATAGATTCAAATTGTATTTAGATTTTGAAAACAGTTTAAATTGTTTTGTACAAAAAGGCAGTACATACAAAACTATTATAATTTCCCATTACAAACATATTGTGATATAATTGGATGGTGTTATGCAAGAAGCGTTTAACCTACAAAACATGAAAATTAGAGTTATCCCACCCACCAAGTGGAAGAAAAGGTTGTTCCCTACAACGAGCAAAAATGATTCAAGCCGAATCAGCTATCATATTACTGATGTTTGAAGCCAATTATCTCAAAACCAACCACCTACGGGTTAATTCTTTTTTGCATAACATCACACAATTAAAATAGTGTGTCAAATTGAAAACTAATAATAATAATTACCTTATCTCGTTGCTATTATATTGAAATAGTTACTATACGACAAAGCGTTAACATTGTTTTGCTTTTTCTCTTGTTTACCTTCAGTTTACTTCCATGTACATAGATTTTTTTGTTTGTTAAATATTAAACGGAATAAATGACTTAGAACCATGTTTGTTATAGTTTAAAAAAAAAACGTTTTCTCATTATATAAGAAAAATAGTAAAAATGGTTTTTCACTTATAATAAGACAAAGTTAGAGTCAGTTAGTGGTAAAATAATTTTTATATTTTAGAATGTGGTAATTTATATTCGATAAAATTCGAAAACTTTTTATTTCAAAAAAATAATAATTATACATAAAGTCATAAAACGGAAAAGTATAAGGTTACTTATTACAACTATTATATTCGTGGTGCACAGCTAACTTTTATGTTTTATCTTCTTTGTAAAGAGAAAAATAACTCCGTACCAACACACAACGCCTCATACCTGTGTGTGTATGATGTGTATAGGATTTACTCAATTGTAGAGTAAACTGGGGAAATACGAAGCCTAGGTAATAGGCTTAATTACTGTTTAATAATTTGCTTGTTATTAGAAACAATAGTATTGAAAAAAGTATTGAACTTTAAATTAATTTTGTATCGAATTAATTTGATACAGATCAGCTGTTAAATTTTGAAAAAGGAATGCCACTGTTGGGTCAATGATACAATGGCTGTCATATGCCAGAATGGTGTTTTCTAACAGACTCTATATATATATATATATATATATATATATATATATATAGTGTAGTAAGTGATAACAAGCTGAAATTTATATGTTCTTGATCTAAAAGTTAAGCTCGTGATTGGGCAAAATCGGAACATGTTTCGGCAAAATAGATAAAAATGCCTATCTTCGAAACCGTAAGAAATAGAACAATAAAAAACTTTTGTTTGAAACTTTTTTTCATAAATTCATTATATACCGGGTATTTAAGCAGTTAAATAGATAGATTGTAGGGACTTCCCTGGACGGGCTACACTTCGACCATAAGGTCCATTGTGATGCTTAAGGATGTGGCTAATGTGAGTGGAGTGGAAGGAATTTTTGTGTATAGACTAGGAACTGGTAGGATATGCGGCTGCAGCCGACTATGATAGAAACTATGCCGATATTCATCTGGAATTCGTGAAGGAAACTGCAGAAAACCTTCTCAAGCATAGCCGGTTACATCGTTCCTGTCCATACGCCGACAGTTTAGTCAATTAACCGCCCGCCTTTTTTTCTCATAATAATTGACAAACTGCCGATGTCGGGATTCGAATCCATAACCTTCCAGTTTCCAAGTAGGCATACTGCGCAGACATAACACCTTAGACCGCTCGGCCACTTGGCCTGGTTTAAGTAGTTAACTTAGTTAGTTGTTATTTTCACTTGTTTGATTTAATTTTAATAATTTCCATAACTTGGAAGTATTTGTAATCAACCCACTCTCCTCTACAGTTTCTGAGATTTGTGTGTATGCTCCTGTTATAAAGATGTTTATTACCATTGCTCTGTAATGGTATATCATACGTACCTACCAAGTAAGTGTTTCTGAAATGGAGGAATTCAAAAAGTTAAATTATACGACCAACATCATCGTTATTTTAGACAAATGTTTTTATCAAACTTTTAATATAAAAATAAAATAATCAGTAAATATTTTTACTTTGTGGAAAGTACGTTAGATATTATTATAAATATTTTATTACATTTTAAATCAATTAAGAATTCTTTATTTTTTAAATATAAATTTTACACCAATTATCCCCAATATACATTATGTTCACTTCTTCGCTTCATTCTAAAACAAACATCATCATCTAAGAAAATCAATGTCTGAAAGAAAATGTTTTACTTTGCCGTGTTCTCGCTGCTTTCTTGACTTTCCATGATAGTTCTAACCGATAATATTTTACCTGCCGTATTCATATCCTATTAAGATTAAAAAAAAGCATTTTCAAGTCAAAAATAGCTATTTTGACGAACTATTCTTATCTATAGATTCTATGAAAAAATCTGTGATTATACTATCGATCCAAAACGGCGTTCCTTTTTCAAAATATAACAACTTTGTCGAATTTTGGTTCAAACAATTTGTTCGAAAACCACTCGTAGACACGTTACGTATCTGGAATATCAAATCCCAAACAAACCTGGTTTTGCAAGGCATCTAAATCCATATAATGTGGGATAGCCAGGCAGCTCTGAAAGAACTAAGTTCGTCCACTTTTATAAAAATATCACAAAGATTGGGGTCCCTCCTTCATAATCTTTAAGAGATAGCTTGCTTGGGGTATAGAAGTACACTTCGTAGACCTTTCTTCGGAATGCACAAGTTCTAATTCAAGGGATTACTCAGGTCTTGGATAGGCCATCACAATGAAGGGCAAAGTCAGGTTCTTACAGGGCTTACAGGGTAGAAAACATACCCACTATTTAAATTTCATGTTTCTAGCGACAGCTGTTTTGACTGTGCGTTCTTATGTTAGATAGATAGATCACTTCGACCATAAGGTCCATTGTGATGCCTAAGGATGTGAGGATATGAGTGGACTGGAAGGTATTTTACCTATAGACTAGGGATTGGTAGAATGTGCGGCCAACACTGATAGGCCGACACTGATAAGAACTACGCTGATATTCATCTGGAGTTCGTGAAGGAAACTGTAGAAAACCTTCACAAGCATTGCCGGTTACTTCGTTTTTGCCCATACGCTGACAGTTTAGTTAATTAACCACCCGCCTTTTTTTTAAAATAATTGACAAACTGCGGATGTCGGGATTCGAACCGGACCGCGTTGTTATGTTAATCGGTCTTCTCTTAAATTTATAGAGATTATAAGCCTTCCGATTTATTTACCAACCTACAGTAAACACACTGTATTTATTTTCTTGGAATATAATAATATTATGATGACAAAAAGAAAAGGAAAAGACAAAATACGTATGCATTAAGGGACTATGGACCATAAAAGTTTATGTCATAAAAAAAAATTTTTATTGTGCGTTATTGATTCAGTTTTCAAAAAAATGCTTCGGATAAAAGTCGTTCATTACAAATATAGTAACAACTTTTATTCGAAATCTTTTTTCGAAAACCAAAAGAATAAAGCACAAATTAACCATAAAATTGTAAAAGAAAGACATGAACTTTTGGGCCCAAGTGTACGCAGTACTAGAAAAGCTTATTCTTATTTCTCAATATAAAACAATAAAGCATATAACTTATTTAAGTAACCACTTACTTTACCAATAAAATAAGACTTTCTTCCAACCGTATGTGTCTATATGCATTTGATGCAATTATCTTTCTCATACTACTCTTAAAAATACAAAATGGTTTAACTACGAATTGCTACAGTTACCACACAAATATCCGAAACCAATATATATACTACTATATACTATAGTAACTAGGTGCTACAAGTACTAACATACTACTACTCGTTTTATATATAATACGAGCTCTTCTTCCATTGTTACGTAGATAAAGTAGATGAAACCACAACAATAGTCATATATACTAACAAATGTGTTGTCTAACCAATATAATATATATTATGATGAAATTGTTATTGTATGGTAGCACATAGCTCTATAGTTATAGTATTTATGTGTATGTACACTAGTGCTTGGCAAAAATTGAACATTTAAGTAAAAAAAGTCACTTAAAAGTCACCAAGTAAATGATAACAAGATTAAAATGGTGTTTAATATAATGTAAACATCTAAACGTTTAATTTTAAAACATTTGAAGTGCTTTAAATAAAAATGAGTGTACGGTTGTTTTAATATAAATACACGTTAAGTGTTTTTATTTGTAATTTATTATTTATATAAATATTTACAAAATAACAATAGTTTGATTTGATTTTAATAATTACGGAGTTGGTAGGTTCGATGCCTCTCCTGCAATCATCTGCCACAGATAAATTCCCGAGTGACAACTAGTCCATTTAATGTCTTGCTCGTTAATATGTTTATATAGCGCGAACCATTGATCCGAATTATACGTTTTTTCTTGTTTATAGATATGATTTCTGGAAAGATTGTGGTGTATATGCTGGCAACAATTGAGCTTTTGGAAAGTAAACCGTGTTGATAGTATACATGTCTGTAGAATATAAGTCACTGTTAACTGACTGGTACTGTTATTGACTCTTATTTGCTGGTACCGGTAATATGATTTGCTGATGTACATGAAAGCGCCAAATGCTAGAAACACGACTGCTCGTGAATATTTTCAGTACATGAATCATTTTTTTTTATATGAGTAAGCATTAATTTTTCAGTTTTGTTTGCAACCAAAGCGTACTGTGATTTTTCGGATTTAGAGAGCATTCGGTAAACTCCATCATTTTGTTTTTCTGCTTTCTTTCATTTTGAAAGAATATTTCCTTATGAATATATAGTTAAAATGACTTTGTAATTGTTTACCAAAATTGTGCATGGACAAGTATCCTGGCGAGTATAGTAAATCTTCTTATCAAAACTAAGCGATATCTTCTTATCAAAACTAAGTTCGTTCAATTTTTGTTGAATTCCAGTGTACATACGTGGATGAGAAGAAAGTTAAAGTATATGTATATGGGAGTGTGTCAGAGTTTTAGGTATTGGATGGTTGGTTTATATTCTACGTAACATAACATTAATAAAGAATTATGTACACCACTAAAAGCCAAATATAACGGTGAAAATTGATTTATAATATCTAATTAAATTCTTCGTGTATTCTCTCTATAAGGTAAGTAGAAAAGTTTTCATTTTTGTTGCCAACTTATGAGTAAATATTCTACTTTCATATGAATATGCACAGACCAATGATGTTTTAAACGACAATTAAATTATTTAACAAATAAAATGAAGAACATCAGTATTTTTTTAAAAAGGTTTTGGCTAATCTTTGTTTCAGAGTTAATCTCGTGTGGTGAAATTGGTACAATGTTTTGGTCACTTCATCAAAGGTGATATTATTTTTTTTAAATCAAGTTTCATAACGTTTATGAAGTTAGTTGGGAAAAAAACTGTTAAGATTTTACTGATAGAAATATTCAATTAATATTTTTTCGAAAAATATTTTCGAAAAAATCACTAAAACTACTAACTCAAAATGACTGATTGAATATTTATACGGAAGTCATTTGATTGACTGGAATAGTAAAATTTTTTTGTTCAAATATTCTTTTTTATTATAATGGTTTCATAAAATTTTATTTTGGTTTCTCCATACATAGTTTGAAAATTAGTTATGTTTTATCTGTTAGATTTTATGTGAGTATAAATGGTTTTGTTTTTCATTTAAGCATTCTCCATCGGTAATTGTTTGAATAGAAAACAAAAAGAATAGCTTCGATAATAAATTTCGTAAACGTAGTATAAGTCTATAAATAGAGATTATCAGCAACTCATTCTTAATTGGTTCTATTAGTTAATTGAAAAGATAATATTATCAAAATTTGTAGTAATGTTAAACAAAGCTAAAATAGTATTGCTATTGCTTCTTCTCTTTTCTTTTAAAACGCATTTAAAGCAAACAAAGACAATAAAAGAGCTGGCCTTTGATGAAGAAATACAGCTTTTATTTTTAAGGTCCTTTGATTTAAGGTCCTCATACACGATCAATTTCACAACTGTCATGTTTGCAAAAACAATTTGATGGTGTATGGCATGCATTAGAATTCGACTTTGGTGTGGGAACATGAGAAACGGCTACCACATTTAAGAAAGGCAGCAGGTGCGTAATGTACTCACTTCCAGAACGGGGAAGTAGTGACGAAAAATAACAATATATGACTATTTTACGAGTACATATAATTGGAATAAATATAACGGTTTGAAACAAATCCGCCTGGATCGAAATATATTGCGCAACACGTCCACGATTGACAAGCGATTAAAACATGTATGACAGTGTATAAAATTTTTTGGCCAATTGAGAGCCTTGTCGTGTCTATTTGTAATTCTACTGCTTTAAGTTTAAAAGATAAAACAAAACCGATCTATTCATAAGATTCACTCGTGCAAGGAATATATTTTTGTTCAAATGTTTGACTCTGAGTTGGGTGTAGAGATGTTTTAGTGATTTTAGTCTTCTAAATTAATAGTTTGTGGGTTCTCCGGAGTAAATTGGTAAAAGAAGACAATTTTCAACAGGAATAGCCCTCAATAATATTTGCATCGGGGCCTCCAAGACCGGCAGGGCGAACATTAATGATAATATTACAATAGATGCACAACTCCGCACAGAAACATTCTAAAACTATGAAAGGCAAAGATTTTTCGTCGATATTTTGCCAGGTGATTTACAACCGTATAGCGATTTAATAAATTGAATTTAAAATTTTGGATAAAAAATTGGAATAAGTTATAACTTAAATTATATAGCATTTCCGATTTTGTCCAACTTATGGCAAACTTTCGTAGCTGTAATTCTGAAAGAAGATGACATTAATCTAATCCATACAAGAAGTTCTCTTGTGCTAAGTTTTATGCGACTTTTAGAAAGTGTCCTTGAATTGGTATTGATTAAGACTGATATGCACCCTAGTCAATATGACCGATATGTCACCTATATTCAACATGAACCATAATGCAACCAAATTATTAATTTAACTGCTTATTGTAAACGTCATTTGAAGGCAATCGATCTGATAGAACAGATTATATCAGAAAACCCCCCGTTCAGATAAATTGAGATCACAAATATTCCCAGAGACCCGGTAAAATTGACTACGTCGTATACTCGACTATAAAAAAACAAAAAAACCACACAAAATGTTACATAAACGTATACACATATATACACACTAAAATAAGAATTTATTGCTGCGATAGCTCTAACAAATAATATTGTACAACATATTTTGATTTCACCAAACAAAAATTTAAGTAAACATGTAAACAAAATATAACGACAAAAGTTATCATCACACAAAACAAGTCCACACAACAACAACAACAAGAACGTTCACATAACTTTGTTGTTTTTTTTTTTTCACTTTACCATCACAGCAGTCAGTGGTGTGGTGTTTGTGTGTGAGAAATAGTTCCTGGGTGAAAAAATATGTTAATTTAATCATAAAAAAAGGAAAACAATGAGTTGTAAAGATTTAACAATTTTGTTTCAAAATATATTTATGTGTACGAAAAATGTTGTAAATTACTTACACAAGGGTTTGCTATTATAATCACACGTCTTAATCGAATCTGCTCCGCTGAAAGTTTCTCACCTATTTTTTTTCCACAATCTTAAAGTAAATGGTTCAAGCCGTTACGGAATTTTGGATTTTTTTGAATTTTAAATAACTGGATGATCAAATTACCAAAAATTTTTATTCCAATGGGACCGATGTAAGAAAAGTAAAATTGGATTGCATTTCTCACCGTTAAGAAATACAAATTTATCGACTGCTGGAGTATGAGGCCTAGAGGCTCTTAAGTTCTTAGCTTATGGTAGAAGATGTCCGATTTTTGGTCCTTCTTTTCCATTATAGTATAGGAGCTAGTGACAGAGGGACTGCAGTATTAGATTAAGGTTTATATTGAAAAGTTATTTTATTAGACTGGATTATCAGGAAATGGGCATTCCAAATTTCGGCCTGTGGTACCGTTATAGGCTACAAACGATTTCAACCTGGTATTGGTTTCAAAAGTTTTATCCGTTTTAATGAGTCTACTTTAAACTGTAATATCTCAGTGAATACTCATTCAATTTAATCCAAATAAGTAAATAATTGAATCAGTACTTTTTTTCCAACGTAACACAAGTCGATTAATATCATTGGCATAAAAATTGTGTGTTCGGGATTCGATGAAGTCGACAAAGGCCGTTTTTGCCTGGTCCTGATTGGCGAAGGTTCTACCGGTGAGAAAGTTATTGAAGTGCTTGAAAAGATGGTAGTCGGTTGGCGGGAGGTCTGGGGAGTATGGTGGGTGAGGCAGAAATTCGACGCTCAATTCGTTTAATTTTCGGACGGTGATTTGTGAAACGTAACAATTTCTGTCGATCGTTCAAATCCTGGGGAACCTTTACGAGCTTTTTGACCTTTCCAATACGTTTTAAACCATCAAAAATCGCATGGGAGCTGACGCTCAATTTTCCGCCATCCCACACACCATTTATGATGGGTCAATCCCCACCAGGGTCCTCAAATCCTCGTCTTGGATTACTCTAGGTCGACTTCGGAGCTCATCTTCGAGGCTAAAATCTCCGGAACGAAATTTCGCAAACCAAAGTCGAATAGTGCGTTCATTAAGACTATCATTGCCAATTGCCTGGTTAATTTTTCGGGCTGTTTCGGTAGCGCTTTGGTTCAATTAGAGTTCGTAGAGAAAAATTGGCCGAAAATCGCTTAATGACATCATAAAGGTAGTAATAATCTGAAAAGAAACAAAGAATTAAAATTTGGAAAAAAATGAACAGCATCAATGTGTAGTGTACAAAATTGATTCTCTATCGATCAGTAAGTATACACCACGATACAGTAGAATAAATATTTATTGAGATATGGAGCTAGAAAAGCACTTGACATTAAAAGGGACAAAACATTTGAAACAACCTAATATAGACCAAAAGTAAAAAATGTACTGGGTAATATCTAAACAGTGCTGCCCCATTTGATAATTGCAAGTGTATGTGGGAAACCTTTTACGAACGAATCCAATGGTTTACAATGGTTTATTCTGATATTATAATAGAATAATAAATAAAAAAAAAGGGGAGAATAAGAAAAAAAAGAAAAACTTTATAACCACACACACGCACGCACACTCACATATACATAAACACTACCCAATTTTTCAAATTTATACACAAGAAGAACGTAATATTCATTTATAAAATTTAATACAAAATAAATTTAATATATTGACAGTTCGCCACATAAGTATTTGAAACAAATGCATCAAACAACCTACACACACTCTCATATAGCCCAGAAACAGAGCCACCACAACAGTCAGCACAAACCTTGTCATCCTATCCTAGCCCCAAGTAAGTGTGCCAACAGAATGTATACGATAGAAAAATATAGCAATGAGAGAATGTGATGGTCCGTTGTTGGCTGGTATTGGGGGTAGTAAGTAAGATACGCCGTCGTCGTTGTCGTCGTCGTCGTCGACGATATATTGACAAATTGAAATGAAGAAAATACGTTTCAATAAATAAAACCAAAAGAAAATACAGGGATACGAGAACAGCAGAAGAAAAAAAAGAATAATAAAATTTCTTTTACTTTTATTTCAATGACAACAATATTTATTACAATCATACATACATAAAATACCTAATACAGGGTGAATTACTTTGGGGTTGTATTTGGTGAACTTCCTTGATTGGTACCTTATTGTATAATGGAAATTCTCATGCATATCGTGATTGAAGAGTTTCATTCATTTTTTGTTGTTCCCAAAAGTTTCCAGTTCATATCACAAATATTGGGATCTTTGAAAAAATACGTGGCTTCAAAATTGCATTTACCCAGCACAATGGGTAAACACTTTCGGTGGATTCGATGTATTAACGTGAATATGAATAATAATAATCAGAAAGAGGGGTACTGCATACGGATCCCTAGCACCTAGACCAAGGGGTCCTCTATGCCCTCCTTGAAACAACATTTCATCCGAAGGCGAGACGCCTCCGGGCAAGAGATGCTATTTTAAGCAGATGAAGCTATAGAATTCTGTCGAGGCCAGACGCCACACAGAAGGCCCACAACTTCTCCGCCGGGATTTCTCCCAGGATTCAAGGTTTCGGACCCAAACATTCTATATCTGACACCCTGCAGACTTCTCATCCTGCAGCATATAACATGTATGAAGGTTTCATCGTCCTTCATACATTACAAGTGAGATCATCAGAGATCCCCAAGTTATGCAGGTGGTAGTTCAATCAACAGTGTCCTGTCAAAAGCCCCACCACCCTTCTCAACTGCATTCTATTGAGTTTCAATCCAGCACAGTCGAATGGCCTAGCTGTGTTTATGCACAACTTCGCCTGTCACCTGCGCAAATTACCAGTAATCGAGATGAGCTTGTTTCAGCCGCCTCTTGATTCAGTAAATTACGGAGGATCTTGCTGTGGAAATGATAGGCTTCGGTGAAAGGGGCGCTTGAGATGGCCTCTCTCGTGCCAACGAGTCCGCTACTTTGTTGAATGTAAACGTGAATGTGAATCAACAGCAATATTAACCAAATAACCCAAGGGACTTACTGAATGTGCAACAACAGCGTGAATGTCAGCGGCAACAAAATATCAGTATGTTATCTTTAGAGCTACTGCTTACGATTATACCGACATAGAAATTATACCGAAAGAGAAAATATAATCGCTGTAAGAACTTTTGAAATATGATTGTCTCGTTTTATTAGAAAATACTATACTCACAATTATAAAATGAAACGATGAAAGACTCTTATCAACAAAGATAACAACAAAGAGATGCCACCGAATGGCAACCATATCTAACAATGGATATAAATAGACGGTAGTTTATAAAACAAACTATGTAAATAATAAATAAACAAATTATAGTGAGAGATCATATCTATTCCACTACCTCAGAGGTTTCGCTCAGAGGCAGAGAATTTTTCAAGAATGCCAGAAATCGTGTGTTCGATTCCCATCCTAGATGTGTACGATTTTTCATAAAAAGCATTTGATGTCAAGCATGTTTTTTTCTATTAAATAAATAATGTTAAAATACAAAATAAAAGGTAAAATCCATTTACAAGAAACAAAACAGCATTAATGTATCCAAATTTGCTATATCAATTTTTAAACACCATATCCATATCATTACAAAAATGATCCAGAATGATTTTGTAAATGGAACAGAACTATAAAAAACATTTTGAACTTTTTGTATACTTTTTAAGATACCTCTCTAAAAACTTTTTAAAAAGGTTAAACAAAAAAAAATATATGTAAATATTATAGTTTGTGACACCCAATATACGAAATACATTTACCAGGAAGGAAAGAAGGACTAACCACCAACATAAAGAAAAAAAAGACGCTAAACGAAGTAAAAACAGCAAAACTGAGTGACGCCTTTAGCAGCAATGTGATTACTTCTTTGCCATGTAGTTCGATGTTCGCCATATATATTATTATTTGTGTGGTATATTATTATATACCTTCTAATACCTTATAGTCAATATACATATATTGATAAATTAAATAGTATTATATATAGTATTACATAAATATCATTTGCATGACACAGAAATGAAAATATTTTATAATTTATTTGTCCTTTACGTGGAAATAAAATTTATTGTGAACTAGTCACCAATGTTTTGGCACTCCAAACCAAGTTGGCAATTGTTTTCTCCAGTAAGTAGTCTTTATTTTTCTGATCTAATCTCAGCCCGTCATCGATCCATCTCTTTCAAGGGATTCCTACTGATCTTTTTTCAGATTCTCTTGGCAAATTGTCGTTACAATCCTGTCATCATTCATTCCTTCAACGTCTCACAGCTCGTTGAGAACCACGTGCCTGAGTGTGGACGTCTTCGATCTTTCAATTTGTTTCGCTTCTTGTTATTTCGAACCCTTTATGCTCCAGTTTCGTATAGCTCCAGTACGTATAGAAATAAAATTCATTGAAAACTTGTCACCAACATTTTGGCACTGCAATTTTGCGATTGTTTTCTCCAGTAAGTATTCTTCATTTTACTAATCTAATCTCAGACGATCATCGATCCATTTCTTTCAATCCTGTTATCATTCATACTTCCAACGTCTCACAGCTCTTTGGGTAACGTTACGTACCTGCCTGAGTGTGGACATTCTTTGGTCTTTCATTTTCTTTCGTTTCTTGTTATTTCGGATCCTCTATGCTTCAGTTTCCTTAACAATGGCCAACAGTTTTTCATAAGACTTTCCTCTCTCCTTTTGACCTCTTTTTCAGTTGTTTTAATGCTAGTCAGTGTAACGTTCAGCCCGCTCATAAAAATTGAACCAGTTGAAATATTCTAAGTGTAACTGTATGTAATATTAAACATTTATTTAGTAATACGCTTAATTTGTAAAATCGGATTTTATGAAAATTTCGGATTTTACGAAATTATAATGGATTTTCGTGAAGTAACGACCTATTCAAAGAAAATATAGATATCTATAAATAGAACTAAGTACCCTATAACAGAACTCCCGCTAGAAATTTTTATCAAAGCCCCCCCCCCCCCAAACTGCAAAAACAACTTGCCCCGAAAAAAACAGAAAATCCGTCAAATCAAGTCTTCAGCTTATGTATTCGGATGTTTGCGCTAGAGTGTTTTTTTTTCATACATCATATTCTTTGTCAATTAATTCGTAATTTAAACTTCATCAGATTTTGTCAAACATTGTCAGAAACCAACTAAAGTGTGATAAAATGGTCAAATATTTTTTTTGTCTAAGTCAATGATTGCGAAGATTGCTCCTCGCCACACAATCTGCACACCATGGAGCCATTATGGAGTCCCATTCTGTGTAGATGCTTCCGCAGGGGATAATATCCGGTAATGAATCCGGTAGCCCTTCGCAGTTGTATCTTGTTGAGCTTCAGTGTATCGAGAGATAAATATTTCGGTTACTGCTGCAACATTTTGAGCTCAATTATTTTACTGTTTAATACTGACGACATTTTTCATGTACTCAACCTTAACTCGAAATTTACCAGAATTCAGTACGGACGAACTCGAATGATAATTTAGTAGATAAATTATGATCATAATTTAGTAAATCATGTGATTTTTTAAAAAATAAATGTATATGAGTACTACAAAGAATATTTAATAATATATACAATAATAAAATTATATTATAACCATTGTTGTATGTAGTATATATATATATATATTGTTACATAAAATGTATCCAACGAGTTCCAGATAATGTTTCCTGTTTCATAATAGAATTGTGAAAAGTGTTTGTGGTTCTTCTTTTCACTTCAACGATATATACTGGTGCTACTACAATAACAAGGGTATGTACCTAGATATTTGTGGTACTATATATATGCGCCATTTTTTGAATGTACGATGTGACATGTCTGGATGTCCGATATCCAAAAATTACTCAAAAACTCCACTATAGAATAACATAAACGAAAGACCATAATCATGCAAGCATTAGATTGATATAGTTTACATAAAGTTTACAAAGTTTACAAAAACAAATAAATATATATGAATAATCAAAAACAGTCCCGTGGGAATTTCGTAGACTAAGCAAATACTGGAGGACAGAATCATGATGAAATTAAGTATTGTATTGTATTATGTATTAAACACTGACCTCCACTATTAGATGGATGGAGGTCAGTGGTATTAAAACTTTGAAGTAAATAGGAGGAACTCATATTTATAAAAATATTTCAAAAACAATAAATTAATGAACGTGATATTTTTTATGGTAGTTTTTAATAACACAGTAAAATCGGCCAGAATCTTTTAAACGTATACACTTGAACAAAATACACTATTCTTGCAAATCAATTAATTTCTTACGGAAAAATGTATTACTCATTTTCTAGTTCGTAGTCAATCAGTGAGTTATAAAATTAAAAGGCAAAAAAAAAATGAACGATTGGGTTTATGAAAAAGTGGAAGAGACCTTTTTATGGAGCGTTTCATTTCCGTCAAGGATATTTATCCCTCAATTTTGTATATTTACAAATCAATGAGTTAAAAAATTAAATTTAGAAAAAGCAAGTGAAAATAACAACTAACTGAGTTAATTATTTAAATACCCGGTACATACTGAATTTATGAAAGAAAGTATGAGTCAAACAAAAGAAAAGTCAAACAAAAGTTGTTTATTTTTTAATCAGGAATATTTTTTCTCTTTAAATTTATGTTCTATCCCATACGGTTTCAAAGATAGACACAGTTTTGCCCATTTTTCCCAAACATGGTCCGATTTTGCCCATTCACGAACTTGAGATTTTACTTTTTAACTCTAGAACACACATAGAAAATTGAGTTATCGTGTTGACAGA
Source organism: Nineta flava (assembly GCA_963920215.1). Lineage (NCBI taxonomy): Eukaryota > Metazoa > Arthropoda > Insecta > Neuroptera > Chrysopidae > Nineta > Nineta flava. Next base: position 5,738,907 of record OY986042.1, read on the forward strand.
CGGACGGACTGACACATTTAAGGAAATGAACTTATTAGGTCATTTTATGAACACCTATACCAAATATCAATATTTTCAACCCTTACAAAAACGAATTAAACATAATATACCCTGGTATGTATACTATATATACTATATATATCATATACTGGGTATAAATGTACATTATTTAAATATAAAATAAGATGTATACAAAATGAATACAAATTATAAAACAATCTGTAAGTCACTGTTTAAGGCGCAAAAAACCGTTACCCATGCCAGCGAAATTAAGGGCAATGCCCTCTCCAAAGAATATAGTCAAAAATTCAGTAAAACCTATATGTAATGTTTGCAAAACCATTAAAATTTTCAACAAGTTTCATCTAGTGTGGATGATAATTCTCTATGTTTTAAACCAAGTTTTTCACCGGAATATGATTATATTGTAATACTAATGTGTTTTGTCGAGTGTATATATATATATATATATACTATTGTAGTATATACGTGTATGAGTGTACGAGTATGTTGACGGTAATTGAATACCCCGAATGTGTAGTAGTTAGCTAGCTAGAGCTATGTGTTTTCTTTTTGGAGTTTTTATTAGAATATTGTTCTATTGAGTGTTATTATCTCATGTGGCTTAATTTTCTTTCATTGCTATTGTAAGATTAAAAATGTTATTTATTTTGTGTATTAAAATTTATACGATAATTATCTAAATTTCTTAACTATGGTATAATAAGTATAATAATTTTATTCCGAATAGTTAGTTCCCAATGCGGATAAGATATGATTTGATAACGAACAATGATGGTGGGAAGTTTATAAAAATTAAGTAGGTACTCCTCAGAAAAGCAGATCCTAGGAAAATATGCTTTAAGTCGAAATATTTCTAGATAACGAATTAAAAAACCAGAAAAATGTTAATGATTTTTTGGTGAACCCAACAGATATTTCTGCCAAACAGTTTTTTTATCGGTTGTTTCTGATTTTGAAGGTGGATCCTTTATATCGTTATAACAATTCTCAGAAAAAATTGTCGCTACGATAAAAAGGATATCAGAAACCATTTTAGTACCTACTAATTTGTTAGTCAATAAAATGGTAGAAATATCAGCTACTGAAAATTATGGCTACAAAAAAAAAACTAACTGTAATAATAGCACAAATTTAGAAATTATCAAAATTACTATAATGTAGTAATACTGACATTCGTAAATTAGTAATATATTATAACTCTATAATTTTAAGCCACTTTTTAGCATGTGTACTTGTAAAACGATTACAAATGAAAATTTATTAAGCCTACTTGTCGCTTATAAATTAGGGTTAAATACTTTATTTGAATTTATATTCTATATAGAAAATTGTGGGTCGGTTTTATGATTCCACATATACATATTACCGTGCAGTGAAAACTATTTATAGTATCATCGAAATATACGGATTTAACAACAAACCATAAAAACGGAATTGCCTGAATTCTATATGTAAATAATTGGAAAAAACCAACTTGTAAAACCACAAATTCTGAACGGAGAATCCACGTAGATTAAGCAAATTTTCTCAGTGGAGGGAAAATTTTAAAATGAATTTATTTTTGCAAATATTAGACTCATCAGAAAAAATTTGAATTTGATTCATCATAAATTTTTCCATTTTACTGATATTAAGAGAAATATTCCAAATTTTGAATTATCCCTTTGAATCCCCTTTTTTCTAAATACGGTGCGGTCAAATGGTCAACTGCTTAGAAATTGAAAGTTACGGGCTTGAATTTCGGCGATGGTCCTTGGTCAATTATAATTAATGGGCTTGTAAGGTAAATGTTTGTTATATTAAATAATTATTATTTAAATAAATAATAAATATATGTAAAAGATATAATTGATCTTTATTAATTAAAATTGATATTTTTAATTTGATTTATGAAATGTTATTATTTTAATATGTAAATTACCAAGGTTGTTAACATTCAAAGCAACCGTGATAATAGAGGGAAGTTACAGTTGAAATGCAACAGATAAAAAATCAAGAATAAAATTGTAATAATAATTTAATGATGAAGCGACACCGCTACAGGCTAAATAATTGACTAAACTGTCGGCGTATGGTCAAGAAACCAGTCCAAGTGGCCGACCGGTCTAAGGAGTTATGTCTGCGCAGTATGCCTACTTGGAAACTAGGAGGTTATGGGTTCGAATACCGACATCGGCAGTTTTTCAATTATTAAGAAAAAAATAGGGGGCGTTTAATTGACTAAACTGTCGGCGTATGATCACAAGATCGAAGTAACCGGCTATGCTTGTGAAGGTTTTCTGCAGTTTTCCTTTCACAAACTCCAGATGACTATCAGCCTAGTTCCTATTAAAGTCGGCTGAAGTTTACATACAAATTCCTTGCCGTTTTGAAAAATAGGGGGCGTTTAATTGACTAAACTGTCGGCGTATGGACAAGATCGAAGTAACCGGCTATGCTTGTGAAGGTTTTCTGCACTTTCCTTTCACAAACTCCAGATGACTATCAGCCTAGTTCCTATTAAAGTCGGCTGAAGTTTACATAAAAATTCCTTGCCGTTTAGAGGTTGGTATAAAAGGCCTATAGAAAAGCTTCCGTGCCAGGCTTCGACCTCCCCTCTACTACTACTACTAGCATTAAAAAGTGCGTATAGGCAATCGCATCGCTGTTGCTATATAAACAGTTTTCACTGTACTATTAATACATCAAAATGAGTAGTATATACGAAAAAAATTACTTGGTATTAAAATCCACTCACATAGTGTACCCTAAACTTACTTGAATGTGGTGTATACTTTCATTATATACATGGTTTTTTTCTTCGTCTTCTCTGAAGACTACAAGAGCATTATTGTTTGAAGGACATCTTTCTTTAAACACAACGAGATAGAATGTAATATATACGAATGAGAGAGAGTATCTTATAATCATATATAATACGTTAAGTTGTGTTTGGTCTAGTCTGTCGATCGGTCGGTCCGTCAGTTGATCGCTCGGTCGCTCGGTCGATGATAGTCGTCGGCTTTTCGTTGTCATGAAGATCGTCGTCGTATATTCTTCATTTATTCCAACTTCATTTAAATAAATAAACTCGTATGCAAATGATGCCCATTGTTTAAGTAAATCTATTATTATAATAAGTTTTATATCATTCTAGATACTTATACAAATATATACATAGTGACTAGTACTGGTACTGGTACTGGTTGGATGGCTTCATACTCCAACTACCACCAGGACTGACTCGTCATTATTCAAAAACAAAGTTATCAACATTATTTGACACTCTTATTTCCACAAATAATATTTGCATATTTTATACATTATATGTGTAATAGGGAGTTTATCAAATACTGAAGGTACTGCGATACTGTTTCTAATTTGGGTTATTCCGCTATAGACGATTTTCGAAGTTTTTTTTTTAAATATAAAGTGATTTTAAAAAAAAACTTCGAAAATCGTCTATAGCGGAATAACCCAAATTAGAATTCTTACTTTTTTTCATAACAGTGCAAAGAAGAAAGTCTAAATTTAATATTAAATTTTTTTTTTTCGATTTTACTTGTTTTAAATTTTTAGCGCGCTTGGAAATATAAAAAATCACATCAGGCAACACTGGCGTGAACCAGCTAGTGCATTGCATTCGCGCATGTGCATTTTCGACGAATATTGACGTATTTGAGAAGAAATAATTAAGAAAAGTGCCAGAGAAGGGTACTGATTAGTAATTAAAATGGCTTGTTCTTGTATTTTGTTCCTAAATAAGTTGTTATTAATGTTTATATTCACTTAAATTAGACGGGTTGCAGCCGCGATTGCTTCAAAAGTGAATAATTCAGTAAAATTTCAAATTCGCCCCAAGACCTAGATCAGTTTTTGTATTATAAATACGTATTTCGACTACAAAGTAGTCATCACAGAATAAATTAGCTAGTCGTAATTTACTCTTTGGCAATTAGAAATAGATATAAAATCGATATCAATAGACAACAGTTAAAATATTAAAAAATTAAACAAAATAAAGTAAAATAAAATAAATTTTATTGAAATTACTCTTATTAAAATTTCTTTCATTCAATTTACTCTTGTTAACATCACTATTATTAAAATAACTCTTATATTGTCTCAGGATATGTTAATCGTTGCTAATTTGGTGACAGTTTTCTCTTAGACTATAACGAACTCTAGTTCAAGGAATTTTAAACACCATTCAAGAATTTTAGTTTCGACGCTGAACTTGACAAATGTTTTTGGTTCGACTGCGTAGTCTTGAATGAAAACAAGAGATTCTTTATTGAAGCAAATATTTTGAAGAAAATATATTTTCTTGAGGAAAGAAATTCCTTCTATCAGTTTACTAAATATATGACATCGAAAGTTGATACATCAGAATATTAGCCGCATCCTATTCCAATAAACAGTTTTGTTCCACTCTTAACATTTCACAATCTTTCTTTATACATATTGTAACGATATAATTAATATACTAGGCTTTCAGTCTATTTACACGCAAACGTCCTAATAATTAAAAAAAAAAACGATGAACAAATAACGGTTGATGTTCTGAGGCAGGCAAATAAATGTATGTGTGCTCATATTTTTAGTATTTACATAAACTATTTGTGGTTTACCAAATAATTAAACATACTATATATCAGGGTTGGCAAACAAATCGTTTGCCATCGACCGGTTGATCATGTAACCAAGTTTGGTCGATCGCTTGCTACGTTTTCACAAAAAGTAATTGAAAAAATAACGAAATTGTGGAATTTATATATTTTTCCTTTTAATATAGATTTAAGTGTGAAACGCATTAGCTAACAAATTGCAAAAATATTTCGTATGGAGCAAAAGACCTTCAAAAATGAAATTACAATTTTACAAACTGGTTTAAAATTTTACAAGCCAGAAAATTTGAAGAACATTTTCGGAAATACGTCAGAAAATATCCCAATATCACAAAATGTAGCGAATGTATTTACTCTTCTTTCGGATCTACATACCTGTATGAATCGCCATTTTCATATTTAATGTTAACGAAGAGTAAACAACGTTCTGTTCTGACTAATTCTCATACTGAAGATTCATTATTAGTATCTTTGTCGAGAGGCTTGGTTAGAGACATCCAAACTCAGCCTTTCCATTAATTTTAAGGCTATAAAATAAATTCTAAATATGTCTTTATTTGTAACTAATTTGAATCAATTTTGACTCCTTAAATAATTATGTTGATTTTTACGTAGGTTGGTATACAGGGTGTTTCAGAACGAGGTGCACTCCCGCGAGCTATTCATAGACTAACAAAAAAACGTAAAAAATCTTATATCATTGTACCATTTTTATAACAAATTTTTCGTGTGTACCATCGAACAACTGGTACAAGTCAATCGCGACACATTTTTAAGATAAAAGGTAGATCTTATACACACAAAAGTTGGCCAACCCTGCAATATATAGTATTAGATAGATAGATAGATTGCAGAGGCTGCCCTGGACGGGCTACACTTCGACCTAAGGGTGTGAGAATGTGAGTGGAGTGGAAGGAATTTTTGTGTATAGAAATCGGTAGGATATGTGGCTGCAACCGACTATGATAGGAACTATGCCGATATTCATCTGGAGTTCGTGAAGGAAACTGCAGAAAACCTTCTCAAGCATAGCCGGTTACTTCGTTCTTGTCCATACGCCGACAGTTGAGTCAATTAACCACCCCCTTTTTTTTTCTTAATAATTGACAAACTGCCGATGTCAGGATTCGAACCCATAACCAGTTTCCAAGTATGCACACTGCGTAGGCATAAAGCCTTAGCACACTCGGCTTCTTGGACTGGTAATATATAGTATTACTAGCAATCCACCCCGGCATAGCGTTGCTATAGTTTGATAGATCTTATACGTATAATTTTTTCCGACATCTTCAACTCTCATCATCATATTTCAGCCAATTTTCACAATACCTCAATGAATTATACACCTAAATCTTGGTCATGAATCACTCCGTCTATTGATAAAAACCGTGTGAAAATCCGTTCGGTAGTTTTTGAGTTTACCGCGTACAGACAGACAGACGCGGTGGCGGGGCCTTTCTTTTATAATATGTAAGGATGTAAGAACAAGGATTTATTCAATCCACTGTCTGTATTTACTTAGCCACAGACATAGTAAAAGTATGACACTAATTATAACGAACACTTTGGCGTGTAAACAGATACGACGTTAATATAAAATAAAATATATATTATGAAAAACAATAGTTTATTTGTTGCGAGAAACAAATTAAATTTTTTGTATTGTAGTTTTTGAATGCCTATCAAATTATATTTAAAAAAAAAAAATTTCTGTCATAACAAATATGAAATAAAATTATTTTATGTTATGAACAAACATTGTATGTAAGGTGAATTGAAGTGAACATTTATTTGTGTCTTTTTATACCCAGTATATGTAAATATACAAGGTATATTAAGTTTAGTCCCAACTTTGTAAGTATTGATCGTAGGCATGAATGTTTGACCTAATTCGGCCATTTTCACATGTGCGTTTGTCCGTCCGTCTGTGAACACGATAACTCAAGAAGGAAAAGAAATATCGAAATGAAATTTTGTTTTTGTGTTCTAGAGGTCAAGTTTGCTAATGGGCAAAATCAGACCATGTTTGTGAAAAATGGGCAAAAACTGCCTATCTCTGAAACCGTAAGAGATATAACCAAAGTTTAACTTTTGGTTGAAAATTTTTTCCATAAACTCAATAGCTTTCCCATAAGTTATGTGCTTAAAGTTCCTCGGAAAGCGAAAAATATGCCGATCTTTAAAACCATAAAAGATTTTTTTTAAATTCTGGGACAATTCAAAAATTGTTAACAATTCAAACATTTATTTACAATTCAGTATATACTGGGTATTCGAACAATTAACTCACTTAGTTGTTACATTACTTGTTTTTTGTTCAATTCTGTTTGTTGCATCAAAACAAATGTTATGATATATTTTTAACACAACTGTTAATAGTTCTTGTGACCTGATTACAGTTAACAACAATCTCTGATGTGAACAGCCAAACAACTATCTATACACATCAGATTGTTTTAGCGAAAGTTAAGGTTTGAGTTACCTAAATAGGGAAGCATTAACAAACGAAAGTCATAAACGAATGAAATGACCACATTCTTTGACATCAAATTTGATGTCAAAATAATTTCAAAACAGAATCGAACAGTTTCAAAGACCATTAGACTTTCATTTTAAGAGAATGTTTGCTTCTTAATCTTCTGAAGGTTAATGAAAGGATGAAATAAGAATATTTTCGCATTAACAGAGAGATACATTATTAAATATGTTCTACTAAAAGATAATAATTTAAATTAATTAACTACATTAACAAATATTCTGTTTATAGAAGAGATCTTCTTCAAAGGTCATCGTAATAACTCTTATAAAGTATCTCCAAACTAAATCTACCTCGCATATACATGTTTATGTAATAATACTAAAACTTAAATTACTGACATCCATTTTAATTAATATCTAATCTATATAATTTATTTGACTAACTAATATCCAAAGTGCTTTCAAGTGTAAAACCTAAATGATCATATGACAAATTATTTGTAAATAGTGGTGTTGTGTGTGTGTGTATGAACAACATATACATTTATAGATGGATGTTATACAATTCATTATAATTCACGGTATATCCACAGAATACGGATCTATATATACACACAGATCTATCTGTATTTAACATTCAAATATACAATATTAAACCATTAATCAACACGGCTACCATAATTAATATACGTGTATATATACATGCATCTACATGTACAAGATGTTGCAGAAAGAATGGTCAATCAATCAGTCAGTGCCGTAGCTAGCCTTTTATGTGCCTGGTGCGAGCTTCTTTAACTGCGCCTTTGAAAAATCTTCTAATCTTACCCGGTTCTGACAATCTAATGAATTATGTTTATAAAAATAAATTTATCATTTAAAAATTACATTTTTTTATACATAATAAGGAATATGCATGAAAATTTTTTTTCACTTGAATTGAAGCATGTTTACTTGACAAATATCTAGGTAAAATTACTTTTTAAATAACTTTAAAAATAAGCGAGATATGAATGATTGAAATTCCCGATTAGACAAAGAGGGTGACAGCCCTCTTGATATGTTATGTGACGTCATATTACACTTTTACCATTTAAAATACACGTAAAACTTCGTTTTAAGTATTTTTGCAAGAAAGAGACAGATAATAATCTTTAAAAGCTTATAGCTTCCTTGATATTTGCCGGATTTTAATTTCGTTTTTAAATATTATTACAGTATTAACAGTATATTCATATTCTGAAAATAAATGTGAAAAAAAATCTTCATGCATATTCCCTATTATGAGTACTTGGTCGCGTTTTGAATAAGGAAGTATATATAAATGGCATATTTTTTAAATTGTTTTTTGTAAACTAACGTCTATTTATTTTCATTGTTAATATGGTTGCCTTTACCAGTCCAAGTAGCCGAGCGGTCTAAGGTTTTGTGTCTGCGCAGTATGCTTACTTGGAAACTGGGAGGTTATGGGTTCGGACCCCGACATCGGCAGTTTGTCAATTATTAAGAAAAAAAATGGACAAGAACGAAGTAACCGGCTATGCTTGAGAAAGTTTTCTGCAGTTTCAATTGATACCATTTTTTGACATTAAATGCTTGATATGAAAAATCATACACATCTAGGGATGGGAACTTCTACCGGCAGACTCTGTATGTAGAAGTTCACACCATATATTACGTTAGAAGTGGTTGTCCGCACGGGACACAATTTGGCCACGGGGCCAATAAATTGTGATACCTCAAAAACACACCATATAGTACACAGGTTTTTCTTAATGATCAACCTATTTTCGGAATTTTCATTTATTAAAAAAAAACATGATTTTTTAGTGTTAAATCTCGAAAACAAAGTATTTCAGATCAATTTTCATTTGAACATCATTGTTCGTTGAAGCATGGTTATCATGGTTCTTAAATCTATTCTACAGCATGTTTTTAGAATTTGCTCTGGAACATGCTGTAATCACCTTATACGAATACAATATAAATTGAATATGAGGTTATAAGTTTATAAGATGATAATGCTTGCTTATGGGGTTGGAATGTATGTGGACAAATACTGTGTGGGGTAAAGTTGGCAATCTATAAATTAAAATATTTTATAAAAATAGTTCATGTAATATCAGACAACTTCCATTATTACTTTATCATTCTGCAATCTACACTGTATTGAATCTATATAGTGCTACTATTTAGATTCCAATGACCCAGTCAAAATAGACATTTAAGTCGGAAAAATTCGCATATAGCTGAAAATTGGTACAGATCTTAAATACACTATTACAAAAGAAATTTCAAAAGTCTCCATCGATAGTAAAAATTTTATTCAAGGTCAAAGGTAAAAAATATCGAGTTTTTTTGATATTTCTCTTAAAAAAGGATATGTGATATCGTAAATATAGATCAGACATATGATATAGATCATACAATTTTCTGCAAAAATTGTTCGGATACTTTATTTCCCTACGAATCACCATTCCTTATTAGCTAATCGTAACTATCTCTGGACTATGGAATCAAAGGTATATTATTTGTTGCTACACTGTGACCCAAGCACCAAATTAGTATTGCGTAACATATCTGCGATTCCATACATAATAAACACACATTACTGAACGTGTGGAGAAGTAAAATACACAGTCTACGTGTTGGCAAAGACTAAGATAGACAGGTTATTTAGACCATTAGCTATATTAACTACTTTATTTTAGATACTATTTTCACAAATTCCTAAATAGTTGTATACAAATTTCAATTCGGTTTTTACACCCGGTATGCGTAAATATACAGGGGCGTATTAAATTTAGCCCCGACTTTATAACACTTGAAAATATTGATCGCTGGTATAGGTGTTCATAAAATGACCTAACTCGGCCATTTTCGCCTGTCTATCCGTCAGTGAACACGAAACTCAAAACGAAAATAGATAACAAGCTGAAAATTTGTAAGTGTGAGCTAAAAAGTAAGGTCAACTTCGTGAATATGGATCATGTTTGTCCATTTTTGAAACCGTAAGAAATAAAACAAAAATGTATGAACAAAAAATGTTCCTTTTTAAAAATGAACAACTTTTGTTATACACTTGTTTCATTAATATATATATATATATATATATATATATATATATATATATATATATATATATATATATATATATATATATATATATATATATAAATATGTATAGCCGGGCTTGGTCGAGCGAAGCGGGCGGTTATCAACTAGTATATAATAAAAGTTCCAATATTGTTTAAACACACACCCTAGTTAGTCATGTACACGCAGAGGTCCCGTGACGTTCATATTTCATGGTACTTTTTTTTATAATCTGTTCATTTGTAATATTTTTTTTTGTGTAACACTTTTTTCATATTATTGCTAACAATGATAATAATATTGTACCAATGGAATATATTTGTAATGTAATGGCATTAATAAAGAAAAAAAAGATAGTACAAAACGAACTATTTATTGTGCTTACATACAAAGTAACTTACTACGTATTTATAGTAAAGAGTCATTCTTTACTCTCACCCACAAATAATAGTAGTAGTAGTGTATGTAGTAAAGTACTATTTTTAACCATTTAATATATTATTTGCAAATTGTGTATATTCATACATACCCATACATACTGTATATCGTTCGTTGCCGCTTACTCTCTTAATGTTCTTTTTATATTTCTTCTAGTTGTGATATATTTCTAGTTGTGATACATTTCGGTTCGTAAAACAGTTCCATGCATATATCATAGAACCATTTTCGTTAGATAGTGCAAAAATATACCGTCTGTTTTGAAATGCTTTGCTTATAGAGAATCAATGTTAAATATTATTTACTATAGTAACTACACAATGCTTCATAAAGAAATAAAAATACTGGGGGTACTCTGTAGTGTGTGTGTGTGTGCATACATAATGAATAATAATATGATAAATTAAATGGGCATCACTAAATCCCCACTCTTGAATGACATCAATCAAACATCATACCACAAGTAAATAGTATAAGTATAATAAATAGTAAATAATAAGTATAGTAAATATTTATTTTATTTTATTTATTTTATTTTATTTATTTATTTAACATTGATTTCCTATTAGAAATGCTTTTGAAAACAGACTGTATACTAAACAAGTGAAAATAATAACTAACCGAGTTAATTGCTTAAATACCCGATATATATTGAATTTACGTTAAAAAAGTTAAAAACGAAAGTAGTTTATTTAAGAAAAACGAACATTTTTTGTCCTTACATTTTTGTTCTATCTCTTACGGTTTCAAAGGTGTGCAGTTTTGCTCATTTTACCCAAACATGGACCGATTTTGCCCATTCGCGAACTTGATCTTACTTTTTAATTCTAGAACATATACAAAATTTCCGCTCGTTATCTCCCTTCGTTTTTGAGTTTCGTGTACACAGACGGACATAATTTGGTCATTTTATGAACACCTATTCCAAACATTTATGTCTGCGATCAATTTTTTCAAGCGTTACAAAGTACGGGACTAAATTTTATATACATTGTATATTGACATATATCGGGAATAAGAAGTAAATCATTGCGTTTATGTATCAAAATGTTAAGTTTGTTGCTACGTCCTTGATTGAAAGATAGTTTAAGAAATATCTTTTACGGCTGAAACGATATATTTTTGGGAATTTTGTGGGAGAAACTACCACCGATTTTATTCATTCACAAAGTTGAAACTACTTTTAAGCTCTAGAACACGCTAAGTAGATTCAAGATCTCTTTTCGTATTTGAGTTATCGTCTGGATACCCCACCATTTTTTATTTTCTCCGATCAATATTTTCAATTGCTTAAAAATACATACAGAATGTAAATATTATTGGCTAAAAAGTACATTTCTCCTTCCATTAAACTACCGTTGCTTATTAGAGAGACCACTTTTATACACCATATCGTCCAGATAGATATGCTATAGTGAGTGGACTATTAATAAATAACTATTATATAACACTTATAAAGGGCATTAGGTAATAAACCCTTATTTATTATTGAAATTAAGAATTATTTTCTGTTTTTATTAGTAAATACAGAGAATATTATGTAATGTATTAAAGCATGCAAGATAATATAGATATTACAAGTCCCTGTTCATCCCTAGATAATTATTATCAAATACTGATTCCCACTCCATATATCTTTCCCTTTTCGTGGGTTGATCTATTATCTTTGATCAAACTGTTTTAGTTCAACAAGATCTTACGTAAATAATATTAGAGGTATATTTTGCAGTCATTCCACTATAATTATAATTGCAGTCATTCTACAATTCCGAAATTATATTAGTAAATGTTTGTATGATGGTCGCCAAATGGTTGAAACAATTGTAACACTCATTTTCAATAGTTTTAAAATGTAATGGACATATTGCAAGATATACCTAGTTTTATTTATTTGAATATGAATTTCCATAAATTAACGGCCAACACAATCGATAAAAATAAAAAACGTTACGCAGGAGCTGCTTCAACTTAGCGAATTTCCTTGGAATAAATAAATTACTCTCTAGCGGTCACAATGTTAGTCTGATCAAAATGAAATGTCGTATCTGATTTTAGTATTTGCATGGCCAATTTTATTAATAAATAACATACGTCAAGGGGAAAGGGGGGTATAAAGATAGAAGAAAACACAAAATATAAAATATCTCACTTAATATTTGAACAATCGAAAAATGCGTTAGAAACAAAGTTGTAGAAAATCATGTTTGCTACAGTTCATCACCTTATCATTTTTGCTCAAACTCTAATGCGTACAGAGATATTGAGGAATTTAATTTTCAATCTTAAACCGTCAATATTTTTGTAAATATTAGGGTTACAGAAAAAATGATAAGAAACAAAATTACAGTAAAACTTAATACCTACAACTTTACTTCTTATAAAATTTTCGATTTTTCGAATATTAAGGGAGATATGTCAAATTTTGAGTTTCCCCCTCCCTTTAAACCCCCCTTTCCCCTGGTCCGATTTTACCCACGAACTTGACCTTTTGAATACCAAAAGCGCTTCAAATACCAAATCTCATTCCGATTAAATGAAAACTGTGACCGCTAGAGTGATTACAGACACATATATATATATATATATATATATATATATATATATATATATATATATATATATATATATATATATGTATATATATATATATGTCCATAGATATATATATACAAATTTTACAGATGGTAATTTTTGACATCTACAAGGTAGGATCGATGGACATTTGAAGAAATTTTTGCGAAATTTTGACTTCGGTACGGGACCAATAGCTCTATTTCCTTTCAGGAAATTCGCTAATAACTTAAGGGCTTGAAACACCTTCAAGTATGAACTTTTTTTGTGTGACCTAATCAATAGATCAATTAGTTTGCGTAGTGTTTTCAAAACTTGGAAGTAAAACAAAAGTGATGTGTTATTTGATGTGCATTTTATGGGCAATGGCAATCGAAATTTGAGCATGTTTAGAAAATAAAAAATGACTTCTTATTCGCGTAATCAGTCTGTGCTGGATTCTACAACAAAATACACTTGCACAACTATATTTTCCTATATTTTGGTCCCGTATTTAAACCAAAATTATTGGACGGATGAAACAATGTTTCAAACGAAAGTTATTTATGATTATGACAATTAAACCAAATAACTTTTAGTTTGTTATTTTATTTAATATAAAATTTTTTCAAATATTCTCTAAATGTTTAAACTTTATCGCTATGTTCTCCGAAAATAAATTTCGGAACTCTCAAAAAATTTTATAGTCTTTACGTCAGTCTGTAAAACTCACTACCATTTAGCAAAAACTCGCTAAAATTAAAATCATTTTTATAGGTAGATATCTACTTTCCAAAATACTACATCATTATAATTTTTACTAAAAAAATATTACCCGAGTTTTAAATACCTCGTGGTTGACTGTGAACTAATCGACAATAAAACACACACCTATACGATGTTCAACATTTTTTTTTCGAAATTCTGCATTTTAGAATTTCTGAAGAATAAATTTTTAGAATTTCTGAATAAACGAATAGAATTTATACATTACTAACTTAAACCTGCGGTTTCACTCGCAGTTTATTGTTATATTTCCTGCTCCCATCATTTTATCAAAATGGAATTTCCCACCGCTTCCACTACTTCAAGTATTGTTCCTTACCACCGCTGCTTCCATTACTTCAAGTATTTATCAATACTTACACCAAATTTCTATTCGCGAATATTTTCGCTCGTAGCAAGATAAACATACTAATTAAATCGAAGCACAAGTTTTTAAACTTTTATCAAAATCGATCCAGTAAAACAATTAACAGAGTTGTAACATTTCCTCTTTTTTTTTTAAATTTCATTTTCATAAATTTATTGTCATGTTTCGCGATGATATTAAAACATAGACGACAGCCATTGTAAATAAAACAATCGAATAAAAACCTCACATTGATAAAAGTTTCATTTCAGTGGTTGGTTTGAAAGTTTGCTAGTAGAGCATTCAACCATTGTATGTGCTTGTTTCATATAGATGTAGGTATTTATCAATAAATATCGATCAAATTATATTGTATAAGTATGTATATTGTATTTAGTTAACTATATGTGTAGGTACTTCACTTCACAGTCAGTACCTACATGGTATATAATCATCTGTATCGTACATAATACCTACAACCTCTTTGTATATAATGTAATCGGTTACATTGCAGCATTCACAACGTCTCTTGTGGTTGAAATCTGTGTACAATGAAATGCATATAGCAGTTTATATATATATATATATATATATATATATATATATATATATATATATATATATATATATATATATATATATATATATATATTTATATATATATTGAGAACAATGAAAGCCGTAAGCAATTTCTAATACAAGTTATATAATATACTGGATATCTCAAAAAAGCCGTAAGCAAATGAAAAACATTGGTTAGACACAAGAAACTGTTTTTTTTTTAAATACTAGTACAGTTTTTAATAAATAATGGTTATCAATTCGGTTTCCTTAAAGTCAAACCTAATTATCATTTGATATCTGTTAGTACTTATAACAGCGGCTTAAAAAATCACCAATGGAATTTCCCACCGCTTCCACCATTACAAATATTGATCATTCCCACCGCTTCCACAATTTCTGCTCAAACAACTGTAATTACTATTAGAGTTATATTTGTTTATATCAGCTTTAACTACACAATGTTTATTTTTATACATTATAGTGCGTTATATATAGTGCATTATAGTGCGTATGTAAACAATAGAAAAAACATTTCACGCATTGATAATGAACTCAGTATATACCGAGTATTTATGCAGCTCACTACTCACTTAGTGTTTATTTCACTTTTGAGTGTGTGTGTTAAATTTTCTTGTATAATTTACAGTTTTCGAAAACAAGTCTTACTAAATTAACTTGTTTTTAATTTTTTTCGGATCAAAAAAAAAAAAGTTCCACATAGCTAAACAAAATAACAAGTGAAAATAGCAACTAACTGAGTTAATTGCTTAAATACCCGGTAAATCCCGAATTTATGTATACAAGTTTATGATAAAAGTTGTGTATTTTTTAAAATGGAACTTATGTCTTTACATTTTCTATCTATCTTTTATGGTTTCAAAGATGGGCAGTTTTGCCCATTTTGGCAATCATGGTCCGATTTTGCCCATTTATGAACTTGTCCTACGTTTTTGCTCTAGAACACATATACAAATTTCATCTCTTTTCGTTATCTCTTTTCGTTTTTGAGTTACTGTGTTCACAGACGGACAGGCGGATATGCGAAAATGGCCAAATTTGGTCATTTTATGAACACCTATACCAAAAATTTAAATCTGCGATCAATATTTTCCAGCGTTACAAAGTCGAGACTCAACTTAATATACCTTATATATTTACATATACCGGGTATAAAAAGTAAATCATTGTGCTTATGTTTCGAAATGTTAAGTTTGTTGCTACGTCCTTGATTGGGACACATCGTACAGTATATAGTGCCTATATATACTAGAACATAATATATGTCTACCTATAGAGGTATATGTACTACCTACCTATCTCGTTGAGTTTATATGATCGTGAATATTACATTCACTTTGAAATGGTATTTTGTCAAACATTAACATCAATATATCCTACTTTAGGTTGGTGTTGTCTTGTTATATATATGGGTAATAGTTTCATGTATATTTTTTCCCCCATATTATGTAATTTTATTGAAATTCCGATATTCAAATAACAAATATACACAAAGGGTGCTGCGATAACTAGGTGATCCATAAACTTTCGGTTAGGTTAATAAGGCTGATAAAAATGTGAAGATATCGTAGTAAAAATATAGAAAAATAGTCTTTACGACGTAATTGAGATGTCTTTTTACAGTTAATTAAAAATGCAATATAAAAACGTTCCTATTAAGTTTGTGTGCTCCTATTGTTATATTTTTAAATGAGGGGTAAAAATTGTTCTTTTATTGTTTGATCGTTGAATTCACTTGCGGCAGGTTGATTTGTTTACATTATAAAATTGATTGTAGCTCAACTTTTTCATACTGATTTTCCATTGGTGTTTTATTATTTATATTTTATATTTGATATACTTATATAAATTGTCCACATCAATTTAATCGTTGTTGTATATGGAATATCGCATTTCCCATAAGCTTACGACACATGTGTCCACAACGGCGTCAGGCTGGGCCTATGGGACCCGGGGGGCATTATAGCTTTAAAGCCCTCTGCCAACAAAACCAAATGATAATAATAATCAAATAGTCAAGAGTTTTTGGAAGTTTTTATTTTCGTACATTTTTATGTAAGAGAAAATTCTTCAGCTAGATTATCAATAAATAGTGCGTAAAAGCTACTATTCTTGTTACCCTTGATAAGATCGGATTCTATGTTTGGGAGAAAGAAGCATCGTCTTAATGCGCTTCAGCAAGGAAAATCATCTGTCGTAAATTACTTTCTAAAATATACATTGTAGTCAACTATCCGCCCCTTTAATTATAATTGTCAAGCTGTCACCGTTGGGATATCAATTAGCTCCCTTCCAGTTCCAAGTAGAGCACCTTACCAAGCTCGGCTACTTAGCTTGTTAAAACCAATAAACTCGCTTTTTATTTTATGTGAACACATGTAAATGAACCTCAGGGAAAATAACTTATAAATATTATTTTGGACACCCGTTAGAAATTGTTAAAAACTGTGAATGCGAGGATACCAAAGAATTATAACAAAAAATTATTAAATGTTGTAGAGACAATATTGGAACTATAAGTAAGCTATGTTGAATAAATAATCCATAAAATCATAAAACCAGTTCGTTTTTTATCAATGTTTTAATTATAATCCTAATGTATGTTCAAATGAATGAATGATATTTATACAGACATTTGTGTGGTTTCTATATATTGAAGTTAGACCATATCGTCATTTATTAACAAAGTTTTTATGTGTTTAAATAAGGTCTGGAATAATTGTAATAATATGCATCAGACAAATTCATTATAAAATTTCACAGTCCCTATATATATATATATATATATATATATATGGTAGAAATTTGAACTGAAAATTAATTTAATTGTATTATTGTGCATTATGAACATAGCTTAGTTGTTTGAGGCGTTCTGCTCGGCACTGGAGGGTTGCTGGTTCGATTTCCAATGCTGCGGTTAACTGGCCAATTAAAGGATTAAGTATGTGATGAACTCATCAGCTGCATCGATTGGCAGTAATCCTTTTCTGAGAATTTTGTGTTGTTTGTGTCAATTGCGTTAGGGTGTTGTTTTGAAAATTGTTTAGTTTCATTTAATCAAAATTATCTAAATTCATGATTTGTTTTCTTAAAATCATTGTGAGACACGCGCCAAATCAGCAACGAGTAAAATATCTTTGACTCCATGTCCCGGAGTTAGCTACGATTAGTTAATTCATACTGATGATGACTACTTTGTAGTCGAAATACATATAAAATACAAATAATTGTTCTAGGAATTGGGGCAAAATTTGAAATTTTAAGCGTGTAGTTGTTCATAACACGACTATTTTATCCATGGCCCCATATCCGTCCGTCAGTTTGTCGGCATGTCTGTCAGTAAACTCGATACATACTCAGCTAAGGGAAAAATATCATTCTTTGAAACCGTAGGCGACAGGGAAAAAAATTTACTTTTTTAAAAATGAATAACTTTTGTGTGAAATTTTTGTTCATTGCATAGTTTTGCTACAATTTCAGATCAAAAGCTAAATAACAGTTCACGCATTGGTAATGAACTCAGTATATACCGTGTATTGAAGCAATTAAGTTAATTGTTACTTTGACTGGAAATTGAATTAAAAATTCATAAGAACTTAATAAACTCTTGACGAAATAAACCATTTTGTAGAGATAGCCTGTAGATACAGGTTCTATAAAGCTATTACTACATAATGTTGAAATATGCATATATTAGAAAATGCTCCCCTATGGTACACGATATGACAAACATGCTAATGGCAATGTTCAATAATAATTGTATAACAAAACCCAAAACTAATACTTTGGTCAATTTTAATTAAATAAATAAAGTTACTTTAGTTAAGGATGTATGAGCGCTGATGTAAAGTCCACGTTTAAAATTATTCAAAATCTTATAATAGTACACTCATAAAAGGTCACAATAATGTTTATTATTTTTTGTCGTAAATTAAAATTAAAATTTAATTTAGGTCCGTCATGTAATTAAGCTACCGTCGACAGAAATAAAATTTACCCGAAATCTCTGTTGTTTTCTTAAATATTTTTTTTGTCGCGTCATAACCGAAAGGAATTTGGACAAACACTTGTATGTTGACACGAAAGTATACACAAATAAACAAATATTAAATAAAAATTTCACTTCAACAGAAGTTCAGAACTGTCTAATAAATATATAAAAAATATATATATTAAAAAAATTGGAATAATATGAAGAAATTGGCCGTTACACACAATCGTCTTTGGTGTAATGGATAGCACACTGGACTAGATATCCAGAGGCCCGAGGTTTGATTCCTGGTTGACGAGTTAATTTTTTCATATCAGTATTTAATTTAATTAATAAAAATTCAATGACAATGAAATGTGTCGGGTATACGCTATAGTCTCCTACAGTTTGTCATACGTAACCGAAAGGAATTTGGACAAACACTTGTATGTTGACATGAAAGTATACACAAATAAACAAATATTAAATAAAAATTTCACTTCAACAGAAGTTCAGTACTGTCTAATAAATATATAAAAAATATATATATTAAAAAAATTGGAATAATATGAAGAAATTGGCCGTTACACACAATCGTCTTTGGTGTAATGGATAGCACACTGGACTAGATATCCAGTGGCCCGAGGTTCGATTCCTGGTTGACGAGTTAATTTTTTCATATCAGTATTTAATTTAATTAATAAAAAAAGCGTTATACCGGAGTTTTATTGGATCAATCTCTTTATTAATATTATTTTTTTCTATTGCGTAGTTTTTTTTTTATTCGTCTTATTTTATTCCACGTGAAAATTATCAAAATAGGTCGCAATATGTAGTACCCATCCTTATTATGAATATATATTATTTGAATGTCGATTATTGGAAATATGACCTAAATTTAATGGCTCTGAGGGCCATACAATTTTCATTCGTTCGTAATTATCATATACATTTTAAGTTTGTTATTAAAATCATGCCTTTTCTACTAGTCATATTGATGGCCATAAACGACTGTACAACGACATTCTTATTACAAGCCAAAATTTAAGTCTGATGGGAGTGAAATTGGATAATGGGGAAAAATCGGTCAGTGGAATTGAAGGGCCTAGAGAAAAAACTAAATAAATTTTACTACTAAAATTCCAATTTTAATGTTCTTATAATAATAAATATTACAAGTGTCACCATGGATTTCATATTAATTGTGTGGTGTTATGCAAAAAAGAGTTTACCCGAAAGTGGCTGGTTTTGAGATAATTAGCTTCAAAATCAGTAATATGATAGCTGAAATGTAATACTATATACTTTAGAATTTTCATTTTATTAGGTTTTTGAACAGTTTATTGGGCTTGAATCATTTTTTTATTCCACTTGGGAAATTCTAACTTTTTGCATAACACCATTCAATTAAGATTCGGTATACGACTGGTTCAATTTTTTTTATTTGTGGCATACATCACGTATGATATAGAAACTTATTTCATAAACAAAATGGAAAAACAATTATAAACTCGACACACATACGTTTAAACAAATTAAATAATCAATTATCTAATTCACAACAGTGTTAAACTTTTCTGTAAATTTTGTGAAAAACAAAACGATTTACTTAAGCAAATATGTAATATGTACAATTTATAAATGATTATAAATAGTTACATATTTAAATTTGTATATATATATATATATATATATAGTCAAAACCAGGGATACCGACATCGTTTACAACGACGGATCGGTTATTACGAAATGGCAAGGTCCCAACCGATTGCCTATATAAACACCTAAGTATGCATACCGCCTATAACACCATCTGATAAAGCGACGAACCTTTATCGAAATTTATTGGCTATAACGACCAACCGTCATATTTTTCCGGTAACTAAGAAGGATTATTTTGTTTTCTTAGTAGCTACGCACTTTCTCCTACCCCACCCGCAACTCTTGCGCACTCTGCGCCGTTTCGATTATCGGATATAACGTCCAAGGTAAGTGGTCCCTTCAATGTCGTTATATCCGGTTTCGACTATATTATATATATATATATATATAATTCCCGAAAATGTGATATTTTGATCAGAGCAAAAAACTCTTACTTTTCAGATACCGAACTAAAGCTGCATATTATACTGAAGAAGACCCGAAAAAAACAGCCTTGGCTTTGAAAGTCAAAGTCCTTTTTGACACTTTCTCTATTTTTATCAACAAATGGTGTTCTTTAAAATCCCCTCTGTTATGGAGGGAACTTTTGGAACACCATATATTCGTACAATACACATTGTACGAATATATTTACCTTTATTTTATAAATAGACTCATATCACAAACTTAATTAACAGTTAAATTAAACTATTTATTTTATTCACGCATATCATAATGGTTGTACAGAAATTAATTTTCATTAAGAAGTAAATTAACATGCATTGTATGTGTGTTTATACATACATACATGGATTATATAGAGTGGTTTGTTTATGCAAAGTTTCTAGCGAATTTTATTTTATTAGTAAGTGGCGCAATGGAGGTCGTGAGCACGAACATAACCTCGGATAATCCCGTATGCAGAGATTATAGCTATAGCTATACTACGCTAGTACGTACTTTACTAAAATACTAGATCTTATAAACCATGTGGCCACTAGTGTCGAATCGCAAACGAAGTGAAGCAGATCTGCACATTCTTCAAGATATGAGTATATACTGGACATTCACCACGCAACAGATTTCGCTTGTTGCAATCGAATCGGATCTGAGATATTAGAGAAAGAATTGATAATGCTTATAATTCTGTCCATAAAATTCAAAAACAGATGTTGTCACACCTTCGCCTAAATTGGAACATTATCCTCAAGATAAAAATACAAACTTCTTTATAATATTCATAGAAAAAAGTCGTCTGATATTTATAAAAAATTTTTACAAATTGTGTAAAATTTGGCATGTCAAAGTTGAAAATTGTTGATTTAAATACTATGGGTGGGATCTCACTATGGATTTTAGACGCTTACACGCTTTTGTAAGCTATGTAAGTTGATAAAACGGGCTAATGGTTGAGTTCCACGATAGGGATTTTATGCAAAAAAACCTACATTACCGAAATTTTTTTTCAAATTGCCAATTATGGATAGTTCGGTTTCATTCTACGGGGCTTTTGAAGTCACTCAAACAATATTCTATTGGTTGAAAAACAGCTCAATTGTTTTCATCCGTCATATTGAAAATTGATACTAATTGACGCTAACACGTATTTCTAATTCCAAAACGAACAGCATTTTCAATAGTAGAGTAAGCGTACATAAGCCAAACCATACGCCAATAAATTGTGCTTATAAGCGTGGGCTCTGAAAGCGTGTAAGCGCCCAAAACGAATATACCCATAGAGTACTACCTATCTGTAACCAGTCCAAGTGGCCGAGCGGTCTAAGGCATTATGTCTGCGCAGTATGCCTACTTGGAAACTGGGGGTTATGGGTTCGAATCTCGACATCGGCAGTTTTTCAATTATTAAGACAAAAAAAAGGACGGTTAATTGACTAAACTGTCGGCGTATGGACAAGAAAGAAGTAACCGGCTATGCTTGAGAAGGTTTTCTGCAGTTTTCTACACGAACTCCAGATGAATATCGGCATAGTTCCTATCATAGTCAACACCAATTCCTAGTCGATACTCAAAAATTCATTCCACTCCACTCACATTCTCACATCCTTAGGCATCACAATGGACCTTATGGTCCAAGTGTACCTCGTCCAGGGCAACCTCTACAATCTATCTATCTATCTTCTACCTATCTATAACTTTACGGTACACTCAATAAAAGATATACTAATTAAAAATGAATATATAAACACATTGTTATTTTAAGTTGAAAGAATTGTATCTACTTATTGAATCTACGTGGTTGGATTTTAATTAAAAATATATTTAAATGAAAAAAATAAATACAATCGATTTATCTCTACGTGTAACATTTAATTGTAAACACATTTACAATGAAGATTATTCAATTAATTTAACATTCCCGGTTTTATAACATCTACAGAAAAATAAAAATCATTTAAATACCATTAATTAAATATAATAAAACAAATTATCTGTACTTAAATATCATGGGTTCAGTTAAAGCCAACGTTGGCGATATGTATTTGCAATAGGGAATATGCATGAAAATTTTTTTTCACTTGAATTGAAGCATGTTTACTTGACAAATATCAAGGTAAAATTACTTTTTAAATAACTTTAAAAATAAGCGAGATATGAATGATTGAAATTCCCGATTAGACAAAGAGGGTGATAGCCCTCTTGATATGTTATGTGACGTCATATTACACTTTCACCATTTAAAATACACGTAAAACTCTGTTTTTAGTATTTTTGCAAGAGACAGATAATAATCTTTAAAAGCTTATAGCTTCCTTGATATTTGTTGGATTTTAATTTCGTTTTTAAATATTATTACAGTATTAACAGTATTTTCATATTCTGAAAATAAATATGAAAAAAAATTTTCATGCATATTCCCTATTAGTTCAAGTTTTTATTTAACTAGATTTGTACTTGGTAAGTTTTAAACTCACTTCCATGCAATTCTAGTGACGATAGAATTTATATGTGACCATGGGAATAAAATCATGATGGGACTGTCATGATTTAGTAACTGTAACTGATTAGTAACGGTAGAAGCTTTACACTACTTTAAAAAAATATATATTTTTTCAGAAAAACTAAAATACAAGCTTTTGTTTTAAGTAATGTTGTAAGTTAGAGTGTTCCTTTGGGCTTTGAATCACGTGAAATCATCGTGGGTATGAGTGGGCAAAATATTGTTCATGATCTTTTACGATTCATTAGAAATAATTCGGAAAACATGAAAAATAAATGTTAATGATTAAAAAAACTTTAAAACAAAATCATGTTCTAATGTAATTTTGAGCAAAAGAAATCCGGTTCATTTTAACGAACGACCATCGCATTTCAAAATTTTCGCTTTTCAAATCATATAATTTGGAAGTTTAGCACTATGGGTAAGGTATCTTGACAACCGTTAAGTATTTTATGCCATCGTTTTCGCTAGGTTTAAGTTAGCTTAAAACGAATTTTTTATCAAAATCAGAGACAAAAATTTTTCTCTAATTTTTACAATTTTTTTAAGGATACCCCTTAGTAAAAATGCAAAATATGTTAAACATATTTTTGTCCTCGATTTTATAACTATTCATTTTCTAGGGTATTTTTGTCCCAAACGGCTCAAAAAACAAGTTCATTTTAACGTCCGACCAACATATTTCAAAATATTCACTTATAAAATCATAAACTTTTTACTTTTACTACTAGGGGTCTGATATCTTGAAAACCGTTAATCGGATCGTATTTTAATCAACTCCATCGTTTTCGCTAGGCTCAAGTTAGCTTAAAACGAATTTTTTATCAAAATCGGAGACAATAAATTTTTCTCTAATTTTTAAAAATTTTTTAAGGGGTACCCCTTAATAAAAATGCGAAATATGTGAAACAAATTTTTGTTCTTGATTTGATTAATTATCATTTTCTAGGATAATTTTGACCCATACGGCACATAAATCAGATTCATTTTATCGTCCGACTAACATATTTCAAAATTTTCACTTTTCAAATCATATTAATTTTGACTTTTACTACCAGGGGTCTGATATCTTGAAAACCGTTAATCGAATTGTATTTTAATGAACTTCATCATTTTTGCTGGGTCCAAGTCACCTTAAAACGAAGTTTTTATCAAAATCGGAGACAATAAATTTTTCTTTAATTTTTAAAATTCTTTTAAGGGATACTTGGCAA
Source organism: Nineta flava (assembly GCA_963920215.1). Lineage (NCBI taxonomy): Eukaryota > Metazoa > Arthropoda > Insecta > Neuroptera > Chrysopidae > Nineta > Nineta flava. The sequence continues at coordinate 5,763,598 of OY986042.1, forward strand.
AAATGTGAAATATATTAAACAAATTTTTCTCTAATTTTCTAATATCTTTGAAAATAATATAATATCTTTGAAACCAAAAAAATAAAAATACATAATGCTCGATTTTTAAAAATAGACAACTTTTGTGTAAAACTTCTAAATATACATTTTTTTGTTCATAATAATTTTAAAAAAAAATCTGTTATTGCCAGAGGCTCCAAGATATGACACCTTGAACTGACAATAATTTTGTGGTAGGTAAACTGTATTTGAATATCAGATAACATATTTCCGTTTGCCAAAAAAAAAATAAATAAAACCTTTCACACAAATATGAATGAATGAAATGATATTACAGAGTCATTTAAATTTAATACCCAAGTATTTTCGAAATAAAAACGATTTGACACATGATGTTCGTTACAATAAACATTTTCGATTGACGTACGTACCATCCATCGAACAGGCAATTTACATGTGTCTATGCTAAAGTGATACACGCAAATGAAAAAAAAAACAGCACATACACTCCCATTCAAAAAAAATGAACTGACTTGAAATGTTAATTTTCTTACATTTCATAAAACTCCTCACTTTTGTAACTCTCTGTATAATGTATAATTTTATTTATTTATAAACACAGATAAATAGTATATTTTTTAAAAGTGACAGAGTGAGAATTTTAAAGAATATATGTAATGTTAACACATGTTAAGTGTTATATCTTACTGTTACGTGTAAAAATTAAATAAAATGTTGTATCTGCTACTACAAGAATAATTTAAAATTGTGAGAGACTGATTCGGTTGAGGTCTGTTCATTTTTTTTTGAACGGGAGTATACTTATTATATTGAATGTTAGAAAATATAAAGCAGTTCGAAAATATAATTTCGAAGACAAAGAATAATATTATATTTGTGTGTATGTGGTTTGGTAACTGATATTATCTATATGTTTTTAGTGATATGGTGTGATGTTCAAAAAGCTTTTAAACAATATTTTTTCTTTTTATTTCAATATTTACTGTTGGTTTGAAATCTATAAGTACCTAGAATTATTGCTGACATGAGAAAAAAAATTTGTTTTTAAAAGTTTTTTCACTAACGTGTCAATATTGTCATGTCAGCGACTTCATCATCTGTCAACTGTTTATCCTGCTATTACAGTTAGTTACATTTAATTTCAAGACATTTATGTTGAGTAAATATGGTATTATGAGTTACAGATTCTTTTATAAATCTGGTTTAAATGTCACGCGATATACATAGTATAGGCAAATTAAAATATGTATATAGAAACTGTATGACAATAAGTTTTATGTATTTAAGAACGTTCATGCATGAGGCTTGATAGTAGATAAAAATTTGTTTTAAGTGAATTGAATAGCTTAATTATGTAGTTATCCTGCCTCGAAAATTTAAAACCTTTTGACGATTATTTCAAAGAATCATTATCGATTAAAAATCGAAGTTTTAAGACAGCGTCTTATGGAGAACATAATTTTTTTGTACTAAAAATTATAATAACTATATTATTAAAGTAGCCACCATAATAAATACTGTTTATAAATATTCTTTGAAATATGCAGTTTATATATTTGCATTAGAAAATAATTATTTAATAAAATTAAAACAGTTTTGTTAGGTTTGTTTTTGACACCATATTTTGAATACTGGCGACAGCTCACAGTAATAAAATATTAACATACATGTACACAAAAATATACCCATACATCAAGTTAATTTATTTTTTCTTTGTCAGGAACTCCAATTATTCTGCGCATTCAAGAACCAGGGTAGAAGACCCCCCGGCCAGTTTAACCCAATACTTTCTCCGTATTTGCCACCGGTAATAGGCATAAATCTTTGTTGGGAAATGTAGCTTATCGTCTTACTGCAAAGTAGCTTATCGACTCTAATGTCCCTGTTTTTCACGCATATTTCAGCACCCGATATAACCCTATTCTAGTCTAGAACAATTTATGTAGCATACCTGTACTCGGTTAGTTTTGAGATACCATCCAACACCAGAAACCATAGGAGTCCTGAGACGCAACTTACTTTTGCTTCTCACTGTCAGATGTACCAGGTTGTCTCCATTACCTGGCATGACTTGTCTGTATTTCCAATGACGATCTCACCAAGCTGAAAAGAGAAGCTTACCGCAAGTTGGCTCATTTTTTGACACCAAAGAACACCGTCAGAGCGAACTTTTTGAAACGATATAATATCCTATAGCATACACCGTCGCGTGGATGGCTATATCCATCGATCTATCAGGCTTGTTGGTTTTTATGAAAGTGGGGAGAGGCTTATTTAGAATCCCGTCCATTAGATGATAGTCTATTATCCTTCCTAGAGTTTTTAGAAGGATAGATATCAGACTAATTAGCCTCGACGTAGTCCTTCCCTAGTTTAACCTACCCTAGTTTGAGTATAAAGATCAAGTCGGTGGATCTGTATATTTTGGAATGTATTCCAGTGCTGGCCCTTAAAAACCCCTTCAATCACGGTAGGATTATTTCAAGGCTATTTTATATCATCCATTTTCAGAAATAATTCACTTTGGGCAACCTTGAAAAGGCTAAGCTCTTAAAAAGCCCAAGACATAAACCCCGTTGACACCGACAATATAGACATTATGTTTTCGATGTTCATATATCGAATGCGAAAAGCGTTCGAAAATTCAAACTTCATAGTTGAGATTGTTTGAGAACAGTTCAGCTAAGGTTAAGATAAAGGTCAAAAATTTTGATTAGTCGATAATGGCTACACATAAATTATTTAAAGGAATACACCCACTCTTCTTTACCATGGATACCAAACTTGTTTTATGATTTTAATTATTATATAACAATTCACATTTTAGGTTTTAAAAATTTGTTACTAATATATATGATAACTTTCATGCGGATCAATAGAAGTATAAGTAATTGAAACATCACAGATCATTATGACCTAACTACAATGACGGGTTATTAGGCGTCAAACTATCCAGGTGGCCCATAATACCATATTTACCTATATATAAATATATAATAACAAACAATGAGAAAATACAATTTACGAAATTAACGGTGCAAAAATGTGTTTTTCCAGCGAAATACAGTATAAGTGTAACGAAAATTTGAAACTTTATATTTTTACGAGTATATATTTTTCTACCTCCATATACAGATAGCAATATCACAATATGTATTATAGAGTTTGTTATTATAGAATATCCAAAATCGATATTGAGGTTTCAATGAATCTTTAAGCGATTGTGATTCTTCGATTTCTAGAACGAAAGCATTCAAGTTTCATATATAAGATATAAAAATCTAGTTCACACGCTCAAAAATGTATGAATTAAAGCGAATCAAATAATGTTATTAAAATAAGGCCTGTTCTGAACTATGGACCACAAAAATTTATGCCATTTTTTTTTATAATTGATTTGTGCCTTATTGATTCGGTTTTCGAAAAAATGCTTCGGATAAAAGTTGTTCATTCGAAATATAGTAACAACTTATTATTTAAATTTTAAAATTATTATTTTAAATCAACTTTTGTGGCTCAGTGTACAATGAGTTTATAAAAAAGTAACAAATATAGTTGACACCTTATTATTAAAGCACTATCTTCATAGAGGATATGTGGAGCTGTTAGCACCATGTTTTTTAAATTATATTTCTGTTGTTTTTTTTTTCCTGTGAAAAACTTTTACTATTAAAATAAAACATGATAATAATAAAATTAAAAATAAAATCATGTTGACTTCAAAATGAAAAAGTCTTTAAAGAAATATAATAATTATTTTTCTGTGCAATTAATTGCACACGTTTTTGTTTTAATTTTGTGCTTATTATATTTGAAATACATTTAACGAAAATTATTGTTGTCATCAAAATGTGTACCAAATAGAACTTACCTTTTATATTACTTACAGATTATTTCGAAGCTTTAATATAATATCAAGTTTATTCATGTATTCAAAAGGCTCTTTAAAGGGAATTTTTCTAAATTGCACCTTCGGTTTTTCTCTAGATATTTCTCGTAAAACAGTTTCTACAGTTTTTCAAGCTTATAATTTTTTTTTCAAAAAAGTAGAATTTTTCAAACATTTAAATTGCCGTAATGGTAGTTTCTTAGGTAACAAAAGCTATGGAGTACAAATTATTATGCCTTGTTATGCTGCGTCCACAAATGCGCGGTACCCGTGCCGCTCGTGCATACCGAATTCTTCATATTTGGACGGTGCGCGGTGCGTGCGGCGCACAATGATCCATTTGAAGTCGGTTTTTTCAACGAACACTTTGTAGGTTCGCAGTTCACATTTGGACGTGTTCGTGATAGGTTCGTCGTTTTCAGCGCGCATGTGATTATTGTTTTTTTTAATATTAATTGAATTGTAGTTTTTTAGTTCAACTTGAACATTTTTCTAGCTGAACTAAAATATAAACATTTTAATTAATATCTTTAGATTATTTTCAGGCTTAAATAACGGGTTTTTGTGATTGATTCAATTTCACTGCAATATGAATATATGTTCGTGGGTTTTCTATGGATCGCTGGAGGTTCGTTGAAATCAACAATTCCAACGTACCAAAGGCGAGCGGTGCGCACACCACTCGGGATTCGTGGCGCGTATATGCGGACGCACCTTTATACAGCATAGATCAAATTACATGATCCATGCCTATTGGATGGTTTTGTTAAGAAAATTCAATAGCTATGTATCTCTCAAATTTATATTTTTGACCAGGAAAATATATTGTAGTAGAGCTTCTGCATACTAATTTCCAATTCAATTTTTTTCTGATTGTCGTACTCTGTATCAGCAGTTTCGTGGTCAAGGCCAATACGTATGTCAAATTCCATTAAGATTACTTAAGACATGGTATGATAGAACTGGCTTATACTATATAGATAAACATGTCATTGAATTATTTTTTTTTTAAATTTACTCTAACCGGTATTCAATTAACATATTTTTGAAATCTTATTAAATACGTTTTTTTTTTGAATTTTTAGTCTGGAAAATCGTTTTAGCAAACTGTTTTTTTATTATGAAAGACATTTTTTCCTTCAGAATCAATATTCACAAAAGATATAAACGATGAAAATTAAATAAATACCTATAATAACAGTTAATTTTTATATGAACAACCAACGAACGAACCAACGACTGGCTTGAGCCATAGTGTCAAGTTTTAATTAAATAACTGGCTTTTAAAAAACAATGTTTGGATGGCGATATGTAAGCAATTTTACAATTTTAAAAATACTTACACGATTTTCTTGCTTTTTATTTTACTTACAGTTTAAATAGATCTGATGATTACAGTCAGCCATGTCACAACCACCATATACGTACCGGGGCAGTCGAATGGTATACAGGATGGGTCATTACAAGTGTAAACAAAACTATTTTATTAATTTAATTAAATACTGATATGAAAAAATTAACTCGTCAACCAGGAATCGAACCTCGGGCCTCTGGATAACTAGTCCAGTGTGCTGCCTCTACACCAAAGACGATTGTGATGTGACAGCCAACTTTTTCATATTATTCTAATTTATATATATATATATATATATATATATATATTTTTTTTTTTTTATATATTTATTAGACAGTATAAACTTCTTGTTGAAGTGATAGAGTTAATTTTTTCATATCAGTATTTAATTTAATTAATAAATTCAATGACAATGAAATGTGTCGGGTATACGCTATAGTCTTCTACAGTTTGTCATACGTAACCGAAAGGAATTTGGACAAGCACTTGTATGTTGACACGAAAGTATACACAAAGTTTATATAGTATCAAGGGCGATCTCAAAAAGAATGGAGTCATCCTTACTTGCTTTTGAAATGTGGATCTGGAGACGTATATTGAATGTTTCTTGGAAGGATAAAATATCAAACGAGGAGGTGTTGAATAGAGTTGGTGTTAAATGAGAGTTGATAAAGACTTTGAAAACACGGCAACTGCAGTTCGTGGGTCATGTGATAAGACAACAGTCCTTAGAGCATTTAGTACTGAGCGATAAAATCTTACGCAGTAAATCAAGAGGCAGAAAGGTAGTAAATGTTTTAACATCCCTTTCGTCACAAAAGGCCGTTGACCTTTTTCACATGGCTTATGATCGGCAGCAGTGGAGATCCATGATCGCCAACGTCTGTTGAACAGGCATGGCACACAATGATGATCAAGGGGAAGAAAATAAGATAAATCCATCAGTTGTGCTACGATGGCATTAGAATCCACTAAGCAGGAGTCGACTTTATTTTTTCGGCCATAATTATGCCCGGTATATAATATATATCAGGGTTTAGTCTCGACTTTGTAACGGTTGAAATATTGATCGCAGAAAAAAAAACTTTTATCTAGGTGTTTACAGAATCGTCTTTCAACAACACGATAACTCAAAAACAAAAATTTGATAACGAACTGAAATTTTGTGTGTGTGTGTGTGTTTTCGGAAGAATCAACTTGAAGTTCGTGTATGGGCAAAATCGGACCATGGATCCACACGCCAGGAGGGGGGGAGGGGAAATATCCATCTTTGGAATCGTAAGAGATAGAACAAAAAGTTTCAGTAAAAAGATTTTCCTTTTTAAAACATTTTTTGATAAACTCATTATATACGGGATATTAAAGCATTTCACTCAGTTAGTAGTTATTGTCTCTTTTTATACCCAGTATATTTGTAAATATACAAGGTATATTAAGTTTAGTCCCGACTTTGTAACGCCTGAAAATATTAATCCTTGACAAAAATGCTTCACAAAGGTATTCATAAAATGGCCTAATTCGGCCTTTTTCACATGTCCGTCTGTCCGTCTGTCCGTCTGTGAAGCCGATAACTCAAGAACGAAAAGAGATAACGGCCTGAAAATTTTTGTGTGTGTTCTAGAGCAAAAAAGTAAGGTCAAGTTCGTTAACGGGCAAAATCGGACCGTGTTTCCCCCCGCCAGGGGGGAAAAATTATATCTCTGAAACCGTAGGAGATAGAAAAAATTTTTGTCAACAAAAAATCTTCTTCTCTTTAAAATAAACACTTTTTATTTGAAAACTTTTTTCATAAACTCAACAGTTTTCTCAAAATTTACCCTCTAAGTTGAAAAAAATGAGAAATACAATTGATTGGCGAATAAAGGCATGGGCTCCATGGACCCGTAGGTATGTATAACAACTGTACATACTATTTTTATACCCAGTATATTTGTAAATATACAAGGTATATTAAGTTTAGTCCCGACTTTGTAACGCCTGAAAATATTAATCCTTGACAAAAATGCTTCACAAAGGTATTCATAAAATGGCCTAATTCGACCTTTTTCACATGTCCGTCCGTCCGTCTGTCCGTCTGTCCGTCTGTCCGTCTGTGAAGCCGATAACTCAAAAACGAAAAGAGATATCGAGTTGAAAATTTTTGTGTGTATTCTTGACCAAAAAATGGGGCAAAATCGGAACGTGTTTCCCCCCGCTAGGGGGGAAAAATTATATCTTTGAAACCGTAGGAGATAGAAAAAAAATTTGTAAGCCAAAAATCTTCTTCTCTTTGAAATAAACAACTTTTGTTTTAAAACTTTTTTCATAAACTCAACAGTTTTATCAAAATTTGTCCTCAAAGTTGAAAAAAATGAGAAATACAATTGACAGGCGAATGAAGGCATGGTCTCCATGGACCCGTAGGTATACATAACAACTATACATACTATTTTTATATCCTGTATATGTAAATATACAAGGTATATTATATTTAGTCCCGTCTATGTAACGCTTGAAAATATTAATCCTTGACAAAAATGCTTCACAAAGGTATTCATAAAATGGCCTAATTCGGCCATATTCGTCTGTCCACCTGTGAACCCGATAACTCAAGAACGAAAAGAGATAACGAGCTGAAAATTTTTCTGTGTGTTTAAGACCAAAAAAGTAAGGTAAAGTTCGTTAATGGGCAAAATCGGAACGTGTTTCCCCCCACTAGGAGGGGTGGAAATGTTCGCCTTTGAAACCGTAAGAGATAGAAAAAAAATTTATTGACATAAAATCTTCTTCATTATAAAATAATCAACTTTTGCTTGAAAAGTTTTTCCATAAACTCAATAGTTTTCTCATAATTTGTGCACAAAGAGCAAATTTGTGCACAAATTTGTGCATAAGAGGGGGGAATTACACATCTTTGAAACCGTAACAGATAGAAAAAAAATTTGTTGACAAAAAAACATCTTCTCTTTAAAATAAACAACTTTTGTTTGAAAAACTTTTTCATAAACTCAATAGTTTTCTCAAAATTTGTCCTCAAATTTGAAAACAATGAGAAATATAATTGATAGGCGAGTGAAGGCATGGTCTCCATGGACCCGTAGGTATACATAACAACCATACATACTATTTTTGTACCCAGTATATTTGTAAATATACAAGGTATATTAAGTTTAGTTACGACTTTGTAATGCTTGAAAATATTAATCCTTGACAAAAATGCTTTACAAAGATATTCATAAAATGGCCTAATTCGGCCATCTGTCTGTCTGTGAAGTCGATAACTCAAAAACGAGAAGAGATAACGAGCTGAAAATTTTTGTATGTGTTCTAGACCAAAAAATTAAGGTCAAATTTGTTAATGGGCAAAATCGGAAAGTAATTCCCCCCGCCAGGGTGGAAAAAATATATCTTTGAAACCGTAAGAGGTAAACAAAAATTTTATTGACAAAAAATTTTCTTCTCTTTAAAATAAAAAACTTTTGTTTGCAAAAATTTTTCATAAACTCAATAGTTTTCTCAAAATTTGTCCTCACATGTACCAACATAACATACTTCAAATAGTATTGTTTTTATGTTTATTTCAGTTTTTTCAACCAGGTGTGTATATAAGTTTTTTTTGTACAAAATTTTGCAAATAGTTTATTCAAAGGTCCATCGATCCTATCAAAAATTATCTATATATAATGTATATATATATATATATATATATATATATATATATTTAAATATATATATATATATATATATATATATACATATATTTACATATATATATATATATATATATATATATATATATATATATATATATAATATAACGCTTCGTGTGGACCTTACACTTCTCATTGACGCTTCGCTTTGAATACGGTTCGCTGTAGCTTACGTTTCGTGTTGATAAACGCAAAGCCTTGACCGAACAATTCTTACTGATTAACGGTTCTTATTGGCTCACTAACGGTTCGCTTTAGCTTACGTTTCGCATTAGTAAACGCATTGCGTTTACTAAAGTTTCGCGGTAACCTAACACTTCCTATTGACTAACGGTTCTCATCGACCAACGCTTCACGTTGGCTGACTTACGGTTTGCGTTGATTAACAAACGCTTTGCGTTGACCTGACGCTTCCTATTGACTGACGCTTCTCATTGACAAACGCTTCGCTGACTTACGTTTCATTAAAGTTAACATTAAGCTTACGTTTCGCGTTGGTTAATTATTCGCTTGGCATAACGCTTCGCGTACCAATGACGCTTCGCTTTGCATAACTAACGCTTCTTATTGACCAACGCCTCGCGTTGGCTGACTTATGGTTCGCTGCAGCTAACGTTCCGCGTTAGTAAACGCTTTGCTAACAGTTGGCGTTTACTAACGTTTCGCGTTGACCTTACGCTTCCTTTTGACTTACACTTCTCATTAAGCTACACTTCGCGTTGGGTGATTTACGGTTTGCTTTAGCTTACATTTCGCTTTGCGTTTACAAACGCTTTGCGTTGATAAACTGACGTTTCGCATTGATTAACAATCGCTTGGCGTTGATTAACTAACGCTTCGCGTTGATTAACTAACGTTTCGCAATGATTAACTATCGCTTGGCGTTGATTAACTAATGCTTCGCGTTGATTGAATAAGACTTCGCGTTGATAAACAAACGCTTCGCGTTGATTAACTAACGCTTCGCGTTGATTTACTGACGCTTCGCGCTGATTAACTAACGCTTCGCGTTGATTAACTAACGCTTCGCGTTGATAAACTAACGCTTCACGTTTATTAACTAACGCTTCGCTTTGATTAACTAACGCTTCGTGTTATTTAACTAACGCTTCGTGTTGATTAACTAACGCTTCGTGTTGATTAACTAACGCTTCGCGTTCATTATCCAACGCTTCGCGTTGACTAACTAACGCTTCGCGTTGACTAACTTACGCTTCGCGTTGTTTATCTAACGCTTCGCGTTGATTTACTAACGCTTCGCGTTGATTTACTAACGCTTCGCGTTAATTAACTAACGCTTCGCGTTGATTAACTAACGCTTCGCGTTGACTAACTAACGCTTCGCGTTGATTAACTAACCCTTCGCGTTGATTAACTAACGCTTCACGTTGATTAACTAACGCTTCGCGTTGATGCACTAACGCTTCGCGTTGATTATCCAACGCTTCGCGTTGACTAACTAACGCTTCGCGTTGATTAACTAACGCTTCGCGTTGTTTATCTTACCCTTCGCGTTGATTTACTAACGCTTCGCGTTGATTAACTGACGCTTTGCGTTGATTAACTAGCGCTTCACGTTGATTAACTAATGCTTCGCGTTGATTAACTAACGCTTCGCGTTGATTATCCAACGGTTCGCGTTGATTAACTAACGCTTCGCGTTGATTGACTAAGGCTTCGCGTTGATAAACTAACGCTTCGCGTTGATTATTTAACGCTTCGCGCTGATTAACTAACGCTTCGCGTTGATTAACTAACGCTACGCGTTGATAAACTAACGCTTCACGTTGATTAACTAACGCTTCGCGTTGATTAACTAACGCTTCGTGTTGATTAACAAACGCTTCGCGTTGATTATCCAACGATTCGCGTTGACTAACTAACGCTTCGCGTTGACTAACTAACGCTTCGCGCTGACTAACTAACGCTTCGCGTTGTTTATCTAACGCTTCGCGTTGTTTATCTAACGCTTCGCGTTGATTAACTAACGCTTCGCGTTGATTAACTATCGCTTCAAGTTGACTAACTAACGCTTCACGCTGATTTACTAACGCTTCGCGTTGATTAACTAACGCTTCGTGTTGATTAACTAAAGCTTCGTGTTGATTAACAAACGCTTCGCGTTGATTAACCAACGATTCGCGCTGACTAACTAACGCTTCGCGTTGACTAACTAACGCTTCGCGTTGTTTATATAACGCTTCGCGTTGGTTAACTAACGCTTCGCGTTGATTAACTAACGCTTCGCGTTGATTAACTAACCCTTCGCGTTGATTAACTAACGCTTCACGTTGATTAACTAACGCTTCGCGTTGATTAACTAACGCTTCGCGTTGATAATCCAACGCTTCGCGTTGACTAACTAACGCTTCGCGTTTATTAACTAACGCTTCGCGTTGTTTATCTTACGCTTCGCGTTGATTAACTAACGCTTCGCGTTGATAAACTAACGCTTCGCGATGATTAACTAATGCTTTGTGTTGATTAACAAACGCTTCGCGTTGATAAACTAACGCTTCGCGTTTACCTTACGCTTTCTATTGACTAACGCTTCTCATGACCAACGCTACGCTGACAAACGCTTGGATGACTTACGGTTTACTTAAGCTTACGTTTCGCGTGGGTTAACGCTTATCGTTTACCAACGATAATTTTACGATTTGCGTAAAATCACGCTTCGCGTATCACCAAAGCGACTCTCCGGCGCTTCGCTTTGACTAACTAACGCTTCTCTTTAACCAACGCTTCGCGTTGGCTTACTTGTGGTTCAATTAAGCTTACGTTTCTCGTTGGTTAACGATTCGCGTGAAATCACCCTTCGCGAATCTTTGACGCTCCGCTTTGGATAACTAACGCTTCTCATTGACCAACTCTTCCGTTTACCAACGCTTTACGTTTACCAACGCTTTCCGTTATTTTTCTAAATCTTCGCGTTGACTACCTTTTCGCGTCGCCTAAAGGCTCGCGATGACCAACGCTTTGCTTCGCGTTGATTAACTAACGCTTCGCGTTGTTTATCTTACCCTTCGCGTTGATTTACTAACGCTTCGCGTTGATTAACTAACGCTTCGCGTTGATTAACTAGCGCTTCACGTTGATTAGCTAACGCTTCGCGTTGATTAACTAACGATTCGCGTTGATTATCCAACGGTTCGCGTTGATTAACTAACGCTTCGCGTTGACTAACGCTTCGCGTTGATTGACTAAGGCTTCGCGTTGATAAACTAACGCTTCGCGTCGATTAACTAACGCTTCGCGCTGATTAACTAACGCTTCGCGTTGATTTACTAACGCTTCGCGTTGATAAACTAACGCTTCACGTTGATTAACTAACGCTTCGCGTTGATTAACTAACTCTTCGTGTTGATTAGCAAACGCTTCGCGTTGATTATCCAACGATTCGCGTTGATCAACTAACGCTTCGCCTTGACTAACTAACGCTTCGCGTTGTTTATCTAACGCTTCGCGTTGATTTACTAACGCTTCGCGTTGATTAACTAACGCTTCGCGTTGATTAACTAACGCTTCAAGTTGACTAACTAACGCTTCACGTTGATTTACTAACGCTTCGCGTTGATTAACTAACGCTTCGTGTTGATTAACTAAAGCTTCGTGTTGATTAACAAACGCTTCGCGTTTATTAACCAACGATTCGCGCTGACTAACTTACGCTTCGCGTTGACTAACTAACGCTTCGCGTTGTTTATATAACGCGTCGCGTTGATTTACTAACGCTTCGCGTTGATTAACTAACGCTTCGCGTTGATTAACTAACGCTTCGCGTTGATTAACTAACCCTTCGCGTTGATTAACTAACGCTTCACGTTGATTAACTAACGCTTCGCGTTGATAATCCAACGCTTCGCGTTGACTAACTAACGCTTCGCGTTCATTAACTAACGCTTCGCGTTGTTTATCTTACGCTTCGCGTTGATTAACTAACGCTTCGCGTTGATAAACTAACGCTTCGCGATGATTAACTAATGCTTTGTGTTGATTAACAAACGCTTCGCGTTGATTAACTAACGCTTCGCGTTTACCTTACGCTTTCTATTGACTAACGCTTCTCATGACCAACGCTTCGCTGACCAACGCTTGGATGACTTACGGTTTACTTAAGCTTACGTTTCGCGTGGGTTAACGCTTATCGTTTACCAACGATAATTTTACGATTTGCGTAAAATCACGCTTCGCGAATCACCAAAGCGACTCTCCGGCGCTTCGCTTTGACTAACTTACGCTTCTCTTTAACCAACGCTTCGCGTTGGCTTACTTATGGTTCAATTAAGCTTACGTTTCTCGTTGGTTAACGATTCGCGTGAAAAGTTGACTAACTAACGCTTCACGTTGATTTACTAACGCTTCGCGTTGATTAACTACCGCTTCGTGTTGATTAACTAAAGCTTCGTGTTGATTAACAAACGCTTCGCGTTTATTAACCAACGATTCGCGCTGACTAACTTACGCTTCGCGTTGACTAACTAACGCTTCGCGTTGTTTATATAACGCGTCGCGTTGATTTACTAACGCTTCGCGTTGATTAACTAACGCTTCGCGTTGATTAACTAACGCTTCGCGTTGATTAACTAACCCTTCGCGTTGATTAACTAACGCTTCACGTTGATTAACTAACGCTTCGCGTTGATAATCCAACGCTTCGCGTTGACTAACTAACGCTTCGCGTTTATTAACTAACGCTTCGCGTTGTTTATCTTACGCTTCGCGTTGATTAACTAACGCTTCGCGTTGATAAACTAACGCTTCGCGATGATTAACTAATGCTTTGTGTTGATTAACAAACGCTTCGCGTTGATTAACTAACGCTTCGCGTTTACCTTACGCTTTCTATTGACTAACGCTTCTCATGACCAACGCTTCGCTGACCAACGCTTGGATGACTTACGGTTTACTTAAGCTTACGTTTCGCGTGGGTTAACGCTTATCGTTTACCAACGATAATTTTACGATTTGCGTAAAATCACGCTTCGCGAATCACCAAAGCGACTCTCCGGCGCTTCGCTTTGACTAACTTACGCTTCTCTTTAACCAACGCTTCGCGTTGGCTTACTTATGGTTCAATTAAGCTTACGTTTCTCGTTGGTTAACGATTCGCGTGAAATCACGCTTCGCGAATCTTTGACGCTCGGCTTTGGATAACTAACACTTCTCATTGACCAACTCTTCCGTTTACCAACGCTTTACGTTTACCAACGCTTTCCGTTAATTTTCTAAATCTTCGCGTTGACTACCTTTTCGCGTCGCTTAAAGGCTCGCGATGACCAACGCTTTGCGTTAACAGACGGTCGCGTTGTATAACTCAATTATATAACTCAATATTTAAATATATAAAAATCGCAAGAACATTAATATCAAATTTTTTAAATGCATGAACATTTTTACTGTTTCAATATTAATTATTAATACAAAACAAACATTTACAAATCTAGAGCACGGTAGAGCGCAAGGCCGAGTTTAAGGGACATTTGGCATTCTCACTTACAGTGCTATTACTACAGGAAATATCATAAATAATTTGACCCCGAAATATCTTCTGAACGAAACCAGCAACAGTGCTGATTTTTTGATAATTCATAATTTATAAACATTGGATAGGCAGAAATATTAACAATACTAAGTATATACAACTCAGTATATACTGGGTATTCAAACAATTAACTCAGTTAGTTGTTACATTACTTGTTTTAAATTTGTTTTACCTGATACTAGGGCTAAAAAAAAGTGTTTGTTACTCAGATTTTGATGGATAATCAATTTTAAAACTAAACTAAGAAATGTGTTGCATATAAAATACTTTTCTTTAGACCTATAGATACGGTAAGAACAATAAAAAATATACGTTTTTATTTTCATAAGAAAACTGAGTTGACCCCTATTTAAGAGTCATCCAACAAAAATTAATATGTCATTATATTACCTCCTTGTAATTATTCTTACCTCTTGTCAACGTAAAGATCAAATAAAATGGCCTATCCTGTATATCTACTAGAAGTTAGTACAATAGCTTGTTGTAGACATATAACTAAGGTATTTTGTACGAAGAATAAGATATGAAAAAAGAGACTCGAAATATATATATATATATATATATATATATATATATATATATATATATATATATATATATATATATATATATATATATATATATATAATATGTGTTAGTGTGTTTGGTAATCCCAATGGTATTTCCAAAACACTTGGTTGACTTTGGTGACACTTTTAAAAAAGTTTTAATTTATTTAAAATGATAAGAATAATATACATAAATATTATTTTCTGTTTATCTGCCATAAACTATTATACAAAACTTTGTTATGAGCATTATCCTTTTTACTTATTTTTTGACACTTTTTAACCATTGCCATTTTTTCATATTTAAATCGTGTTCGTTCGTTTGTTTTTTTATAAATACAAGGTGGGTTGAGTATCATAAATAACATATAATTAATTTTGAGGCAGTGATTGAGTAGTATCATACACTCTTGGCAGAATTTAATAATATTGAGATAATGGAATTAGAAATGAAACCGAAGCATCAATTATTAGGACCAAGTCTTACTTATGCTATATGGTAATAAGATTTTCATAAAAAGGAGGTTAGGGTGTAGAGGCTGTACTTACTGGGGCACAATAAGATCGTCACGTCTATTGTCATACCGAAAGAGGGCTGATTCTCATCCCTTTTATTCCTCAAAAGTATTCGGAACTGTCCAGGTGCAACAATACGGTTTTAATGCCAGTAGACTGATGCTCATCAAATAATGGTTGACCCAAAATGGTCTTTTGATAATAAGAACTGGACAGTAACAGAGTAAGTGAGCCATCGCTTCTCCTTTCTCTTCACTGTAAAGAGGTAATATCTTCCGAACGTTTTGCTTTGGCCAGTCTTGCCTGGTAGTACAGTAAGTACGTTCCTCCAATCCCTATATTGACCTTGCTTAATATGTTTTTTTCAGAACTTCTTCCAGTTCGAAAAGGCCAAATCATGCGTTTTACAGTTTCCCGGAATGTACGTAGCTGTGGCCAGCATCCATATCAAGTTCACAGTGGACCTAGTGGTAACTCATGTACAGAGACTTGCTCTAAAGCCAGCATTAGCCACTAAGATACCTCCCTAATAGCTAGCATATCCGCTTGACTAACGCGACAGTGATCTAGCCACTAAGATACCTCCCTAATGGCTATCATATCTGCTTGACTAACGCGGCAGTGATCTGGTAGGAGAAATAATAATTCTACTGCTGGGTTGTCTGAGAAATATCGCCGCGCACTCTACCTTCTAGTTTGGATCCGTCGGTATAAAATACCGCACCCTCTGACCGAATTCAATTCTCATCTCACTCTTGTCTGGAGGGTATTTTCTTGAGAAAAGGTAGAACGTGATCGACATTGTTCGCAAGTGCATACTTCCGTAAGTTTTGGGCATGTTCGTAGTATGTCTCAATCCATTTTCCATTATATTTCGGAACTTTTTAATGACGTGATATTGTATGGGTTTAATTATAAATGCGTGAACAAACTGGGCTTGCGATGGTTTTATTTTAATTCTGAATAAAATCAGAAACCCTGCAACGAAACCAGAAGCACATTTTAGGATCACTTAAGCACTATTCGATTTACGTTTTTAATTATTCACTTTAAAGAGGTTCTCTTATACCAAATTTCCAAGAAGATAAAAAGCAGAGACTCATATTTAATACGCAAATATAATAAGCTACGCACTTTCTATAGAGTGATTTTTTTTTCATAACTTATTTTTTACGATATAAATATTTATTTAATTATTAAATAAAACAAATATTTGAAATTTTCGTAAAATTACATTATTTTGATTACAGTTTCGGAACACAGTTCCTTCTTCAGAAATAAAAAAAAGAAATGAATCAAACATAAAAATATTCTTCAATGTTAATAATTGGCTATATCAAATGATTTTCTTTACAATCTGTATATTATATAAATATGATAAATAGAGATTATATCATATAATATCCAACGTATATTCGACTAATTAATTATACATTAAATTTAATCAATATAATGCAATCTTTGATTATAATGCCGGTGCACTTTGAGTACTTGCTGCAGACTACATAGAGAAAGAGAGAGAGAGAGAGAGAGAGAGAGAGAGAGTGATTGGTGGTAAATGTCATCTGTATCCAGTTTATAGTATAATAATATATAAGCAAATAATTAATAATAATTAACAATTATTGATTGACAGTGATTCACAATCAATTTACCTATTTCATATAATTGAATATTTATAATTTAATTTTATAGAGCTTATAGGTATAATTGATTATGTAATTAAGGGCAACCATAATGATTAATTTTATTTCTCATTTAATTGATCATAAATATGTAGACTATACTTAGTAATTGGATGTTTGTTTATCATTAAGTTGGGGTTATTTTTAAAATCAATAGGCCGGTTTACACGTACGCTCCTGATGCACCGCTCCGGAGTGACGCTTCATGAGGTTGGAGTGTGGTAGACAAAAAGAGCAACACTCCTGGACCGCGCGTCGGAAGCGTGAGTTTGGATGATACGCGCCAAAACCCTGCGTGCAATATACAAAGGGTGTGGAGTTTCCACCAAGGCGGAAATTGTGTGAAATTAATAGTACATCATTTTGGAAGTAAAAAGATACAGTAAAAAGTTACGTTAGAGTCGTCTTTGGTGTAGCGGTAAGCACGCTGGACTAGATATCCAGAGGCCCGATGTTCGATTCCTGGTGGTTCCTGGAGTTAATTTTTTCATATCAGTATTTAATTATTATTATTTTTATTTTAATTAAAAAGATACAATTTTTGCTGGATATAGAATAAGTCTCAGTCCTCACACTTGAAAGTATGACGGTGTCAACAGATTATAGTTGAAGTATATATAAAGCAAAAGTGAAATGTGTACTAATTGACTTACTGACTTTTGTCCGTTTTGTAGGTACCAGTGTATGCCGATGTATGTATATAATACGTTCTATATATATATTTTTTTTATTTAATACGTATTTTGTTGAACTTATTATTAATCATTATTATTGTTTATCCCTAATTAATTATACGTTAATCACATATAAAACTATGCTAGGATCTAAGAAGATCTAGAGAAAGATGCGTTGACCGATTTAAATTGGACCAAATCATAATTAAATAGACGGAAATCCATAACAGCAATTAAATCAAAATTGTGCTTTAGTAAAACCATAGTTTTGTGTCGTTGCACAATTAATTAAAGCTTACATGATTAGGCCGCAGGGCATAGCTAGTAAAAAATAAATTTGTAAAATAATTGATTCGATCAACTAACCATTTTATATTTGCATTACTAATTTTTAAATAAATTATAAATAGTTTGAAGAGTATGCAAATTAATTATTTAGTTTGGAATACACAGGCTGCTACAGATTGGATTGATTTAATAATAAAAATGGTTATGAACACCACTCAACATCTATATGCATGCTACACGTTAGACGGTTTGTAAGGGATGAGAGACATATATATGGTTACGATAATTATTGATAAATTTAAATGTATAACTGGGACCATGAGCTACTAATATGAAACCCTCTTCCAGGTCTAAATTTCTCACATATATTTGTATTGCCATATAGTTGCCAAGATTTTAGTTATTTGCGATTTGTCAACAACACGAAATCTCGCAAAAACCCAGAACAACCAAGATTCGAAAACAGACGCTATTTTAAAATTCATTTTCATGTCATTTAAATTTTTGTGTGGATATTGCTATCTATATTAAGGTATAGTTTTTTTTTACTCCTTACAGCATATCAAGTACAACATATCCTGGATAAACCCGGAAAGAATTCAAAAAAAATTCAGAATTTATGCGGGATATTCTGTAATTTACAAGCGGTAAAAATTTCAAATCTAAAACTACTTTACGATATCAACAAAATGTATACCTACGTGCCATAAATTCTCATGGAGGAGAGGCCGTTGAAATACACTAGCCTTTGCTCTAAAATTTGCCAACTCACCCTTTAGTTTATCGAGTAACGGGGTTTTTAATTTTTCATAACGGAAAATGTGATCCCGCATTTATCCTCTTTAAAAACAGAATTATAAAAATAGATTTTTGAGAAAAATTATAAAATAGAAAATAAAATATTTCTGTCAAATTTTATGTTAAAAGTTTATTTAAATTTTTAAGATTTCGGCTCAGATGCAACAATCACAGTCCACAGACACATAAACGCAATCGCTAAAAATAATAATTTGGATATCCAATACGTATGCAGCTATATTACATTTCCATCTGTATATAGATGTAAAACGGTTTAAAATTAGATAAAGTCTAATCAAGTTTCCTAGTTGAATAAAAAATACCAACGGATGAATAAAATATAGCACTCAAACTGTATGCGTCCATTTATTACCTGTATATACAGGACAATATAGAGGCTATGTATTCTATTGTAGAATTTGTGCCATCGAAAGTACATTGGATAAGTTTTCATAGGATTATACCGATGGGGGCAAACAAACAATATCACAAACAAACAAAACCCCAAAGCACCAAAATGTATTCTTTTAGTGATTTTCTTTAATTTTGTAAATAACACTGTTTGCAGAATACTCTTGGGGAGATTTGAAAAATATTATTTTCTAGGAAAGAAAAATTAGCTGTGAAAATTTTTTATTTCTTCACAATCCTAAGTAATGAATTTCTACAAATCCTCGATACGATACATTATTGCGGGCAACAGTCCTTTCTAAAAATACATTCTCAAATATAAGTAAAATGTCTGATGTGTTCGTAGATACTGTACCACTGTGACATTGCATGCATACACATCTGCATACCACTTGCCGAGAATAGCTAAAAATTCCATATTTTATTAATGGTTATCTTTTTAACAAATAGGGCAAAAACCGTTTTTTTGGTTTCAAAAAATTCGTCATAAATGAATGTATCAATAAATTGCTTTAAAAAAAAATCTACAGATTAATTTAAGATGTAAAATGTGTCCCTTTCAGTCAACTGGTACATTTACAACCCATGCAAACTTTGATAGTAAATATCTCTTTTACTAGATGGGCAAAAAATTTCAATTTTAGCAATTCTCAAGAGGACGGTTATTCTTAAAATCTACTCAAAATTTTATTACATTCTGCAGAAAAATGGGTTTACGGACATACTACCTTAAATCACTGCACCTAAATCTACAAAAAAAAAAAAACCGACAGCTGGATTTCTTGAAGAATTTATGTATTTACAGCCGACTAGGGACAATTACGAGATAAAAGCATTTATATTGCTTGGGTATTCAAATTGACTGTAGACATTTCCGAATCATCTATATTAAAAAGTTTATTTAATATTATTTACAAGCACAGGTAGGAATATATTTATTTATCGATAATAAAATATTAATTCAATAATAATTATGAACTTTTAAAGCCGCAATGTGTTTAATTAAAACTCATGTACACCACTGCAACAACCAACGTTCTTGGCATTTTTACAACATTGCATAAAACATTACATGCCCTACCGATTGCATTAAAAAATGTTCATAAAATCTGATTTGAAACAATGAAAATGGGTCTGTATTGTATAGAATGAGTCAGGAGGAACGTATCAAACACGCAGAACAACCAGAACAAAAAGAAAATCCTATTTTTATGGAATCGGTTTATGCAGCTGTCACCAGGGTAATATAACTAGCTTTCTAATTCTGCCTTCTTAGAGACATCCATTTTAGTGTTAAGGGTGTTAAATTTTCATAT
Organism: Nineta flava; assembly: GCA_963920215.1. NCBI lineage: Eukaryota > Metazoa > Arthropoda > Insecta > Neuroptera > Chrysopidae > Nineta > Nineta flava. The sequence goes on from OY986042.1 coordinate 5,784,332, forward strand.
GCGATGAGTTTTCGGTATTTGAAAGGTAGGTTTGTGAAAAAGAGATATTGTCCAAACCAAAAAGTTGTTCCAAGCATTGTGGCTAGTTTATATAAATCCTATCTGTCAAATAACCCCAAAGAAAATAGTCTGCAATATCGTATGGTTAAAACGAGCAAATCAGACATTAAAATATAGTCTATAGTTTCTCTGCAGGCTGACATTTATCCTTTCGGCAGGCTGGTATCGGTCCATATCGAAACTCCCAAGTATTTACTATAATCTAAAAAAGAGAAACTCAATAATTATGAATTCCAGAAAGAATTATTGAAATTAAAAATCGAAGGTACTGGTACTTTTGCGACACCCTGTAGAATTAGTACAGTATAGGCCGCGTACAGGTATAAAATATTAGAAAATAATTCGTTCGAAAATGATGAATAAAACTATCAGCTTTAAAATAGTTGCATACCCAAATTAAATAAATCATACCCAAATAGTAATTATTGTTACCACACACGGCATTGTTAAAAATCTATTTAGTACAACGAACAAAAAAAAAATTCAAATCGTTTTGTGGTTGTTAAATTTGATTACTCCCTCTAACACACTTAAAATATTGGAAATTTTCATGGATTATTTTTTTGATGAATGAAATACTTCCATGAACTTTGGGTAATTCTAAACGAAGCAGGTGAAGTTCGTTAGTATTTTCCGGCTTTTACCAACTAAAATCATAGCGAGACTCTTATTTAATGTAATTTTTTTGAACAAACACAAATGAAGTTGTAGATATTGTGCATAACTTCACCGGCGCAGTAAGAATGTATTTATGAATGCGCTTACTAACATGGACTGGGAGAAAAACCTAAAGTTCTCTTTGATTATTTTAATAATCTTTATTGGACTGCATTGTTTTTAATGTTTTTTTTAATTTTAATTCTTTCAATTTTATATTACTTTGAAGAAAATCAAAGTTTCGGTACGAAGCTTTATTTATGGAAAATTGACCAATCTAGTAGATAAAATCAGGGACTTCTAGACAATCTTATATACATAATATACTGTCTTTTTTATACTCGTTTTGAACTTGTGATTAGGGGTTGTTTTAAAAGCGTGTTATTTGTTTTCTAGAAGGTTTATACAAAGTTGAAATACGGGAACAGTACAATTTTCTATACAAATGCATGACACCCTATTGACATATTCGAATTGTATTCTCTTCTTATTATCTTATTACCTTATTGTATTATATTAAAAAACTTCTGGGACGAAATAATCTTTTTATTGGAATTTTAGCTAGTCTATTGGCAGTAATGCTAATAGTTGATTATCTGACTAGTTTTTGTTGGCAAAACCCAATGGGTATTTGGCACTCGTCAAACATATCTGAGATTAAACTTAAACCTGAGACGTTTTATGCAGAACATAAATTTACAAAGTTTTGCCTATTTCTGTGACATAATATGGAAGTAAGTGAATTACTTTTTAATAGCAGCTAACCATTGGTTTATATTGGTTTATAACCATTGGTGGTTTTAGAGATAAAGTTATGGACAAAAAATATTTCCACGATGAAAGAACAACTTTTGTCTTTTTCACTTTTTTCTTTTATTTTAACACAAATCGTGCAAGAATATAGCTTGTAATTGTTCGATTTTTTTTTTAAATAAGAAGCGTCAAAGCGTCCTTCTCCTGTAGAAATTCGTTTATGATCGTATTCTATTTACAGAGTATACAAATACGTGATGAACTATTCGCAGAAGAGAGAAAAATCAAAAGCTAAATTTGTTATTAACAATGAAAAAAATAAAATAAAAGTCTTTATTAAATATTCTAAAAATAGTACTTTACACATTATATTACAAAGTTGTAATTTTAATAATGTAATAACAAAGCTATTCAATCGAAGCATGAATAATTAATATGTACTGATATCGTGTTCATGTGTCTGTCTGCTTGCATTTATATTAAAACTAACGAAAATATCTAAAACTGTAGGAAGTTTTTACTAATAATAATTGATACCCGCATAATACGTGTTACGTGCAGTATGCAAGAAACAGTTATTGCCGAATATGACGTGACTTTCAAGTTTTCATGTTCGAAAAATCAACATTTAAAACATAACTGCAAATAACCCTACCACATTATTTTATATAACAACTCAAAAACTTGACAAAACCCAAAAAATTGGCAAAACGCAAAACTATTTTATCTAACTTCTCGCTTAGAAACTAGACGTTCGGATTTCGGTCTTTAAAAATTAAAAATTTAGATTAGTATTAGGTCAATCGAACAGGAAGGATCTTGTATTAAGCCGTGTCTATAAATTTAAATGTACACTCCCGTACAATAAAATTGAACAGATCTGAACCGAATCAGTCTCTCACAATTTTGATTATTCTTGTAGTAAATGTTTTTTACTATACTTCCATTTCTTTTCTCACACTTAAAATATATACTACTTATCTTTGTTTATAAATAAATTATTATACAGAGAGTTACAAAAATGAGGAGTTTTATGAAATATAGGAAAATTAACATTTCAGGTCTGTTCAATTTTATTGAACGGGAGTGTATATTTATTAATGTCCATTAAGCTGGCAGAGCAAGATCAGCAGTACATAATTATACTCATCTCATAATTAGACGCTAATTAAATGCACTAATTAAAAATTAAATACTGTTTTTTTTATATTTGTTAACCAAATGGTATGCTAGCTTTAGGTTAACCTAGCTAGCTTAAGGTAAACTTGATTAACCTAAGGTTAACAATGGTTCAAAATTCAATTAATATCTATAAAATGAGTGTAATGTGATTCAAATAATTAAATGCTAATTAAATACACTTATTTACAATTAAATGCTTTATATTTTAGGGGGAAAAACACATTTTGTTCCTACCTTAACCTAGCAGAGTAACAGTTGATATAGTTGATACAGCATTGGCCCAGAATGGTAGAAGTTGTGGGTTCGATCACCACAACGATGTGTACAAATTGAAAAAAAAAGTTTCTATGATCACGCATACTTTTGAAATTATAAATCAAGTGAACACTAGTCACATTTGTTAGTATAAAATAACCGCAAGACAACCATTCATTCTCTTAATGTATGGATCGGTGTAAAGTTAAAAATCAATCAATTCAAACTTATTATATTTAACGTAACGATGTTTCACTGTACTTATTCATACTTATGTGAGTATAACGTTGGAATTTTAAGTAATATTATTATTAGAAAATTAATGACCTAAGGAAACTTAAAAGTTTTCTAGTAAGTAGGTTGGTTGCTGCTTCATACATACCTACCTACATATAGTTATGTACATACCATATTCAATCTTTCAATATTATATTATTAAAAGGGAAAATTCCCCATGTACAAGTTAATTATAATTTTCAATAACAAAATCATCATGTATTGTATTGTAAAACCCCAGCACCTTAACAAAACAAAACAAGTAACAATATATAAGAGTATTATTATTACTTCAACTTTATATAACTAAATATATTAAATACAATGCTAAAATATTGTATATAACCATATAAACCTTATTCAGTATAAAGTTACGGTCAATAATGGCTGATAAAACTGTGTTCATTTTTATTGAACCCTCGAATATTATCCCAGTTTAAGTGGATCAGTCTATTTTCAAAATCAAGGGAAGAAAACATATAAATGTATACCCCACTTGTAAGTCCATTTATCATTATATTTAGAGGTGTGAAATAAAATCAGTGATAGCCAACAAGTGTATCGTGTTGTTACACAGTACCTTAAATTAGCTCATAGTTGTCTAGTACTCTAGTGGCACTGATGATTGAATTACTTAATATTCATAAATAAATGTGAATGCATGATTTTACTCTATACCAGAATATCATTTTAACATTTTTTAATTGCCAAGAAAATAGTTTTATTGTAAGTTTATATTGTTATATATCTCTTAATATTGATCTTAAAATATAAGTGTTTGTCTTCATCAATTATTTTTATTATAGTAGGCGTAGGCAATATTATACTAATTTCAAATGGAAATGATGACAGGACATTGTAATTACATGATTAAAAACTATCACATGAGAAAAATACCGAAGTAAATTTATTCTTAATAATAATAAATATTTTGTCATTTATTATTTAATGACCATGATATATTCTTATGTCTGATATTTGTTTACAAAGAAATATTTTACATTCTTTTTTGGCTTTCTTTCTCCACCAAGTAATTGACACTTTTTTAAAATATGATTAAAATAAGTTGCCCTTGTAAAGGTAAAAAGGTAAATTACCATGGTTGTTAACATTCAAAGCAACCGTGATAATAGAGGGAAGTTATAGTTGTTATGCAACAGATAAAAATGATGAACAAAATTATAATAATAATTTAATGAAGAAGCGATACCGCTACACCCTTCAACTTTGAATAATTTTTCCTCTTACGCTCATATAAGGTTCAATACATTTGAATTGGACTCTATTACTTCAACTTTATATAACTAAATATTAAATACAATGCTAAAATATTGTATATAACCATATAAACCTTATTCTATATAGTTTTGGTCAATAATGGTTGGTGTATTACTACTCTCTACTTCGGCTATACTTGCTGCCTCGTACAACAATGCACAATGTATTTATTGTTGTATGTGGTTTGTTAGATGTGTTGTTGTTATGCTTTGTAAATAAATGTATACTTTTTATTATTTATCAATTATCTCTCAATTATATTTTGTTTATTTATCTATTAATTTTGTTTAATTTATTATTATTTTGTATATATTTAATAAACAATAAATATAACTAATAATTGAGTTGGTTGTATAAATATCTTGTATCCGCCAGATTCAATTTATTTGCGAAATTATTATACTCGTTGTTTGCATACTATATATGATTCTATAAAGATTAATCCCCATTTTGTAGCGGTAAATAATATCGATCGAAAAAAAAACGACAAAATTAGTCCATTTCCGCAGTTCCACCTGTCCGTTTATCCAACAATATGTAGCTCAAAATACTCAAAAAACGATGGTATATAACGAACTGTGTGTTTGATAGCTAAAAAATGAGTTCATCATAGGTAGGTGAAAACGGTCTTTGCGATCTTCCGCGAACTTTTTTTTCATAAACTAAAGCATTCAACCCACAAAACATGCAAATTAGAGTTATAGCATCCAAGTAGGAGAAAACGTTGTTCCCTACAATGCGTAAAAAATGCCCAATCAGCTGTCAGCATGGTAGTATAACATTTATCAGCCTATCATATGACTGATTTTGAAGCAAATTATTTCTTCAAAGAGTTAACCTGCGGGTTAACTCTTTTGTTGCAAAACACCACCAACATATTCGTTTAAGAATCTTCAATCATATTTGAGTGATCTTTTTAGTATTCCATTTTATCAATTACCGGAAAAATCTGCAACCGCCTTATTGTTTTCTTGACTGTTACATTTTGCAAAAATTTCACGGCTTTAATAAGAATACACTACAAATTTGTAAATGATTGAAATATATATCTATGTTTTTGGCTAACGACTATTATTTGGCCGTACATGGAACGCTTTATTTTTTATAATCGTTATCACTTGAATACAGAAGAAAAGTAAATAGAACGTTTAACTGAATTGTAGTATTCAATGAACAAAGAGAGAGGTGGAATGTGAAAATTCTAATTAATTTGGTTGATTTAATGAATGATAAAGGTATAAATACCACTATTTTCCATTTGCATTGGAACAAATAATATGTATTTCATTCTTTTTTCTTCATAAGTTTTCGTAAAAATATGGTGTGTGAACGTCATGTAACCTCTATATACAGATTACAGTTTGAGTGTAGAGGTTGTGTGTCTGTTCATACCCACATATGTTGTTACATAACCACAAATTCTCAAAAATTAACATTTTAAATTAGTTCTTGCTTTTTAGTGTATTATTCATCACTTCTCATCCGTTCTCCACTATTATAAAATTGTTAATGTCTGTTTATTTGCTTCGCCGAACATCACTGGACCGATTTTGATTAGACTTAAAACAGGAATGTCTTTTTTCTCGTTACGAGAAATAGAATTAGAAAATATTCACTGAAATGGAAATTTGTAAGAAGTGTCGTTAAATATTTTAACGACGCGAGCGACGCCGCGGATACAGAAAGACTTTGCATCCTTACATAGTAGTAGTAGCGAAGAGAAGGTCGTGGCTTGACAAGTAGAACTATCTGGACCTTTTTTAACGACCCCTTAAGGACAAGGAATTTGTATGTAGACTAGAAAATTGGTAGGTTGTGCGACTGCAGCGGACTTTGACGGGAACTATGCCAATATTCTGGAGTAAAACTACGGAAAACCTTCACAAGCATAGCCGGTTATTTTCGTGCTTGTCCATACGCTGAGAGTTTAGTCAATTAACTACCCCATTATTTGTTTTTCCCGAAACATATGAATGACTCCAAGTTAAAACATATAAACATTGCGGGTATTTTTTTTTAAATTTTGATAGTTAATTGTTTCCACAATTGGTAACTAAACTCCATAACATCCCTAATATAGAGGTAAAAAATGATTAAATAAGGTATCGATATATATATATATATATATATATATATATATAGTGATATTACAGGGGTTTGTTGTATCCATTCATGGGTAACTAACCATTTACCGATTATGTAACCTTTTTAACAGATTTTTATTAGCTATAGTATATACATATAAGTATCGCCAGACGATATTTTGTGAACATATAATGCACGCACGCATCCTAATAAAGTTTTTTTTTTAACGTTATACTCCAGTGGAATAGTAGTGTATGCTTTATATAATATAATGATAAGATCAGTTACAGTAAAACTAGTTTATTATAAAAATATGTCACGTAATAGTAAAGCTCTTCTGCTTAAGGCTATCTAGAACCCAACCAAAATGTAGCACATTAGGATTATATCAATACGTAAAACAATCCTGTTGGTCGTAAGGATAACTGCGTTAATAGGTATAGTTAGTTTTTTTTTTTTTTGCCATGTAGTCTCTTATTTTTCGTTTTAATAAATACGAAGAAATGTCAGAATATACACATCGATATGTATAACAACCGGCCCTATGTTTTTTATATCAAAGTATTGAATATGTACACTCTTTTTCATAAAAATTGAACGATTAAGTCACATTCTAAGCGTATTTATATATGTATAATATTACATACAGTAACAATTAGAATATTTCAACTGGTTCAATATTTATGAACAGGAGTGTATGTATATTCATATTCAAGCTTCTACTTCCAATAAGTTTGTTTAGACTTAACTCATGTCGCTTATGAACGTTCCAGCACTGTGTTATGCGTTCAGCACAACCAACCGGTTTGATTTTATTATAGTACAAATACATAAACACAGTAATTTTTTTTTACTATACTTCCATTTCTTTTTTCACACTTAAAATAAATACTAGTTATCTTTGTTTATAAATGAATAATTCTACAGAGAGTTGCAAAAGTGAGGAGTTTTATGAAATGTAAGAAAATTAACATTTCAGATCTGTTCAATTTTATTGAACGGGAGTGTATGTCGGTAATATATAGTGTGAACAGCTATATAAATTATATATGCAGATTACAGTACTTTGTGCCACTCGGAGTGGATGCTTTGAGAGTGATTTCCACATCTAAGTAATTCGATTCTATTAATTTATACCTTCACGACAAATGTTCTCTGTACAGAGGTTATGTGTGGTTCTCTTCACACCATATTTTTTATATAGTTTTAGTTATCTCTCTAATCATAGAATAGAATAGTCATTTTAAGTCACAAACTAGTAAAATTTATAGCTAGTTTTGAACAGTTTTTTATTTTATTTTGCCAACCAGAGAAATAACATCAAAAGAATTTTTAGTACCTCTACATATGTAAACACGTTTATAATAGTTTTGTTTATGTCATGTTCGATATACAGCTTTTCTCTTCTGTTTTTAATATTTAATGTTGACCTCCTACGAACAAAAGGACAAACACTATAGTCATCGTTTCCACTGTTGTGTATTGGTTGTGGATATTACACTATAAGCACACATGGACATACATACACTCACACATACACGTGATGACGTGATCACATTTCATTATCTCCCATAGGAAAACATAACGTATGTTTTATATTGGTCACAGAAAACCATTTTCTATATCAACCCTCTGATACAGCATGAGACATATAAAAAACAAAACTGTTTCAAGATCATATCTTTGAAAGTTTTGTTGTGAAAAGTAATTTAGTTGCAAATAAATACTTTTTAACAAAAAATAGAACCGACGAAAAAAAAAAGTAACTTAAAAGCAAAAAATAAATAAAAAAGAACATTTTTAGTCTAACTAAGTCCTACACAAATGTAAATACCAAAATAATTTTGAGTCGTCGCCAAACAAACAAAATATTACAAAATGTATTATTTTGTAATATTTACTTTTAACCGAAAATCAAATTCACCATTTGCCTATTTCGATGGAGATTTTTTGGCGCCGACTCAAAATTATTTAGGTATTGACATTAGTGTAAGACTTAGTTAGACTAAAAATGTTCTTTTTAATTTTTTTGCTTTTCAGTTACTTTTTTCTTCCGTCGGTTCTATTTTTTGTTAAACAGTATTTATTTTTCACTTTTCAGTGCCTGTCTTTTGTCATGCATGTTATAGTGCCATTAGAACTACAAAAGTGTGCCAAGTTTCAACAGAATCGGTTCCCAGATGACAATTCAGTGGGTGAACAATCCATTTTTCCCTATTTTTGTACCCTAGGGCGAAATTTTTTCTTCAAATTTTACGGTACCAACTTCGAAGTATACCCTATCCAATAAAAACGGAATTATTCAAATCGGACTACTCTGTAAAAAGTTATGCGTGATCATACATAAAAAAATAAAAATATACAGATTGATTTGAGTACCTGCTTCTTTTCGTCGATAAAAAACAAAACTGTTTCAAGATCGTATCTTTGAAAGTTTGGCAGTGAAAGGTAATTTAGTTGCAAAAAAATACTGAATTTTCTTTTGTATTGAAAATCAAAGTGGTGAATTTACTATACGACCATGATGATGATGGTATTATAGATTATCTTAATTGGTAAACAAACAAACTGAAGGTGAAATCTACAGCTGTGTTTTTAAACGATAAACAGTATATTGTTTTGACATAGTTTTTAAATAGAACTATGCCGAAACCCGTTAGAAAATTATCCGACTAGTTTAAAGTCATTGTAACTGACAATCGTTTAAATTTTGAAAAGGTCTATCTATTTCTAAATTCACAAGTGATTGAAGATGAAAAAATGTATATAAAAAAATCTTGTTGTACTTAAAATTTTACTATTTTTGCATAGATAGATAGATTGTTGAGGCAGCCCTGGACGGGCTACACTTCGACCATAAGGTCCATTGTAATGCCTAAGGATGTAAGGATGTGAGTGGAGTGGAAGAAATTTTTGTGTATAGACTAGGAATTTGTAGGATATGAAGCTGCAGCCGAACTATGCCGATATTCATCTGCAGTTCGTGAAGGAAACTGCATTAGTGTCTCATCCACTTTCTTGTGTGAACCTGTAAACTTTGAGATTTTTATAAAGTATTTTTCAACAAAATAGAAATTTGACTGAATTACTGGGAAATAAACTCACAATTTTAGAAATCTCAAATGTAAAAAACCTTAAATACCAAAAAAAAATGACGCACCATCCTTTTCAAATTTTCGTCTTATATTTTACCACCTTAGGGGATGCATTTTCAAAAATCCTGTGCTCACCTCCGTTATATAAAGAACTCTATGCTAAATTTTATGCTTCTAGACCCACCGTAGATTTTTATCAAGTACATTATTTGGAATATGCAGCAATTTCTTCTATTATTATTGGCACCAACTCGAAAATATCTTTTCATGAAATAATGTTTCCGAGTGTTTCCTTTAACAAAATAGCTTTTCATCGTTAAACAAGGTTTCTTGCAAGTCACTTTTAATTATTTTATAAAATAGCTTTCAAATCATTACAAAACAACGAACGAAAATTGAACTTGATTTCTCTTTCGGTAATTTCTTATTCATCCAATAAAATAGCATGCGGGGCACTTACCCTTAGCATTCCATTTGTCTTTCAACATTCCAAAACAAACTGTTGTCCAATATCACACGTAAATGATAAATAAAGACCAAGAATCACGAACCTCATTTTTGATAAATTAGTATTAATATAAATTGTTAATAAATCAAAACATTTTTCCATTTTCCATACTCGTTTTTTTTCACCCAAAACACTTTAATAAAATTAAATATATGAGGTAATATCGTACAAAAAAAAAACCGAAGAAAATATGCACTTGTACTTGTATTTTTTCAATGAGAAAAACTTTATACTTTTATATATATATATATATATATATATATATATATATATATATATATATATATATATATATATATATATATATAATGTACAATTATTTTCTATATAAGAGAATCTATCTCGTACATATACGCAAGCGTTATACTGTGTATCCCTAGTAACGCGAAACGAGAGCATTTTACAAGAGTGAAGAACTAAGGGCATCATATACCGACTAACAGAATATTCCCATTTAGTTGATAATAATATTGCGGGCATAGAATTACAAAACATACCCCCAATATAACCAAAAAAGATTGCAAAAGAAAAACAATAAAAAAAAAGTGAATCATCATATACATAATTTTCAATTAAGGGTTATATTTTCATCGCACAGAAAAAATTTATTTTATATTTAACTTTTCAAAAATGGTTTTTCATTATTAAATTACTGGAAAATATTATTTTTTTTAAAAAACAACAATTTGTGTGAGTGTTTAACTTTTTATTAAAAAGTTTTTAAGAGTAAAGTTTCGTTGTTCGTTTCGAAAAATTGAAACATAATTAAAAGTTGTTTACTGTTTTATAAAATAAAGTGTGCGATATTAACTTTAAATCGTTTATTATAAATATTAAGTGTATTTAGTTTTGTGTTTGTTTTATTTATAAACAATTTCCGGAACTTTTCTTATAAAAGAGGTAATTAGATGAAATTTTGTTGTATTTTGTTGTTGTTTTTTTTTCATGATATTTGTCAAACATTTAGGGAAGAAGTTGAATCATAAATTTTTATTAATTAGATCGCGTTTCATAGTTTTATTGGACTTTCTCGTACAGCTTCTTTATAATTTTAAGTTTTTATTAAGAAACCTGAAAAGGTTTTTCTAGAAAGAAGCAAAAATCTTTCTAGAATTTAATTAAAGTTTTGAATTATGTTGCACACATATCTTGTTTTCTGCATGTCGGTAAATAGATTTAAAAATTGTGGGGCTTTTGGATTCTTTAATTGCAATAACAATATTAAAATATTTTTATATTTAAAGTAATTTTTTATAATAACACAATATCTAGCAACGGCTCGAATTGCAAACAAAATTATTGTCTATGGTTGCGTTTGTCTAAAACTGTATCCTGATTCAATAAATGAAATACATTGCAACTTCAGCATAGAACTTAGTTTATAATAAAAGTGTACTGTGTGTTTCAAAGTTATGTCTTAGTTTAAGAGGTGAACAAATTATTTTGAACCTTGCTCTAGAAATACAGTTCAGAATAATGTCAAAATTAACGTTTAAAACTGTTTTATTAAAAAACCTGAAATTGAATTTTCTAGAATAAATCTAAAATAGATAGTGATAGTGTTAATTAATTAATTAAAATAAATAAACAGTTATGTAGAACTTGAACCCAACAATGCTATTTGTAAGATTATGATTTTGATTATATTTGTAAGATCGTGTCTCGTAAAAATATTGCCGGTTTCAAGCTTATACGGATTGTTTTTCATATACTGATTCTATCAATCTTGATTCTATCGCCCTTTCGAACCAATTATGTTTATATCTGTTTGTCCAATCTTGATCATTTCCAACAAATCTATGTGAACATAATTTTGCAACACACTGTACTAAGCATTAAATATTTTTAATATAGAAATGTTTTTAATTTTGAAACAGAGAAATATAAAAGTAAATGTGCACTCTTCTAAAACATTTTCTTCGAAATATTTTATGATATTTTTGACAATAATGATTACAATTTATTCGGTAATACACCCGATGACACCCGATCCGGATAAGAGAACGTTCGGATTTACCAGTTCAACGAAGATTTTTTACAGAACAAAACCGGTCTAAATAAGTTCAAAAAAATCAATTATGTATTTTGAATAACGTCCATTAATAGTAAAGTCAGTCGAAAAAAAAAACATGGACACATGGACAATTAAGGACTAATTAGAAATTAAATACTAATTAGAAATTAAATGCTCCGAAACTTAAGTGAGGTGACTATGCGCGAAAATGTCCTTTAAACAGTGAAAATGGTTTACCATTTGCACAGTAATTAAAGGTGATTAACAGGGTTCATAAAAGTCTTCAGGGTAATAACCCCGATTAACAATCTGTCTACAGATCCTCAAGGCAGTATTAACGTGAGCCTTATTGGAGCCTTTAAAAATATATCGTTGTATTTTTTCAAAACTGATTGGAATATAGGAAAATCCTTGCGTGACAAGTAATAAAAGAAAATATATATTCTTGAGGAAAGAAATTCCTTCTATCAGTGTATCAAATGGACCTCTATATAGATGAAAGCATCTCCGTGTGGTATTTATTAACCAATTTGATATGATTAAATTCTTAAATAGTTAGTGATAAGTACAAATGTGATTGTGTCAAAATTAATGATGCTTATTAATTTAACTTACTAGTTAGTATAGTGTTGTCGTCAGTTACTAGTCAGAGAGTATAGTTAGCATTGAGTCGTATATGATATAATTTATGTTCGTTCGTATAACTAAACGGCCGACGGACAATGTATTATTATTACTACAATTCTATTCCTATATACTCACTTAGAATGTTGTGTATGTTCTAGTTTAATATACGGAAATGAATCAACGCAATTCCGGGGCTTTTCATATATATAACACTTTTCGATTATATATATATATATATATATATATATATATATATATATATATATATATATATATATATTTATATATATATATATATTTATATATATATATATATATAGGGTGAGTCATAAGTCGGTGGATAGGGGATGAAATTCTAAGATGAAAAGTCCTTGGACATTTTTGCCCCTGACCCTCGGTTAATCAGATATTAATGAAGTAAAGTAACCAATAAGAGAAACGCGTTAACGGAAAAAGAAATGGTGGGGAATTAACGCAGCGTCAACAGGGATACATGAGGGTAGCGAGCTCTCCCCATCACTAACGTAGAGCAAGTCAACCTTATGCGTTTCAAATCCGGTACAGTCTCTATAGTATAATTTTAAAAAATTTCGGAAAAAAAATTTATACTTCTTTTTTTCCGAAAAATCTAATTAACTGAATTATTCAATTTTTATTAGATTTCCTACGATGAAATTTTACGGCGACATTGGACGTTGTTTTTTTAAATTAAATATGAAATTCGATTTTGAAATCGATCGGTACAGTAGTGTAAAAATTCTTTAAAAAAATATTTTTGGGATAATCATAAAGATAGTCAGGATATTTTTTAATTGGACAGATATCAAAAACTTCCCAATATTTGAAAACCTTAATTACTTAACAAAAAGTTGAAAATATGTCTAAATTGCAATTGATTTGATCAGTGCAAAAAACATTAACAAAGTATAATTTTTTTGCAATATTTTAGTGAGCTAAATTATTGGTGATTCATTGCTTAAATTTTTTAAACGAAAAATGTAGTTTTAATGTAGGTATAATGAAACATTCAATTTTCTCTGTCCCCCACCATTTCTTATTCCGTTAACACGTTTCCGTTAATATCTAAATAACGGTGGGTCAGGTGCAAAAATGTCCAAGGACTTTTTATCTTAGGATTTCATCTCTTATCCACCCTTTCAAAAAACTCCATGACTTTCGACTCATCCTGTATATATACATACATTATAAAGTGTATAAAATACTTAAATTGTATAATTTGTATTATATAAATTTATATAAATGAACCTATTTATATTTATTTCTATCCTTTTTTCATTTGAATTCATTTGCGATTCATTTGTTTAGTTTTGTTTTTTGATAGACGCGAGACCGGAATTTGTTTAAATTAATGAAACTAGATTTAAATAATTTATTACGATTAAGATGTTAATAAATTATACTTTCTTATAAATTAATAATGTGAAAAAGATATAATACAACCACAATATACTATAGATCTATGTATATTCGAGACAATACTTGCTTAAGGTGCTTTGAAATCAATTGGTGAGCCATCTATTAAACACAGTCTGAAGTTAATGCTTTAAATGTTTAATATTATACAAATATATAGATAATGCCATATTAATATTAAACAAAGTTTGACCTTGATTTTTCTTGCTTTATCACTTTAGGACCTATATAATATTTAATTGAAGATCGTAAAAGCTTTTTCTACCTGGATATATATTTTTATGTGAGCTAAAACCAAAACAGAGCAAGACGTTATGAGGCACCTCCATAAGATGCCATGTTCTATTAGAAAAATACAACCTTACTACATTTTAAGTCCAAAGCTTGGGATTGTTTGTCTTCAAAAACTTTGGGAAACTGTGTGTTAGTTTTTAATTTATCGATAAAAAAATTTCAAGAAAATCTATCAAAACTATTTTTATGCCTATAAAAAGCACCTTAATGTGAAAGACAAATTGTGTAATTTTCATTTAATACACACAAGTGTATGTTAAGTTTAGTCCCGAGTTTGTAATGGTTGAAAATATTTATCGCAGAAAAATATTTTGCTACAGGCAAAAAATTATGTATCTCGAAAAGAAAGCTTGAATATATCCAAGTCCATATGAACTTTTCTTCATATTTTTTTAGAGATCTATCGCCTATTCAATTTTCCACATTAAAATTTGAGACACCCTATATATTATATGTTAATATATAAAAATGCCGAATTGTAATTTAAATGATTTTCGTATTGTATAACCATAAAACGATTATATTTTGAATTTCGTGATCATTGAAACATTTGATCATATGAATTATATAAACTGAAATACCTTTATTCCATGTCTCTACAAAACGTGTGGGGTTTTAGGTACACAAAATGAAAACTATTCCAGACATACCTGCGGGATCATTACAACTACTGAATACTGAATACATAGTCATAAACGCACATTTAAAAACGTGGGACATTCAAGGATAATAATATAAAATTCAAGGGTAAAATATATAAAACATTTTTTTTTTAAACTTACTATAAAAATATTTAAGGTTAAATACTAAAGAAAAATAAAATTACCAAAGCACGTTTCAACTAACATTTTTAGTCATAAAATTTATTTTTCAAAATTCTAGTTACATTATGCCAAACATACAAGTACAAGAGAGTAATTTTCCATTAGAATGAATACTTTCGTATTAAATAAATTATTATTTTAATATGGTAATTTAAAATTAAATGAATGTTTGAAAATTTTCTTCAGTGAATAGATTTTGTACGCGACATCGCTCACGGTGACTTCAAGATAAAAACTTTGGTTGATTTCAAACAGAGAGTGTGATGTGAAATGGGTCAACATCCTACCCATACATTTTCTGATTTTGCCAACTGAATAAAGTTATCGTAGGAATCTTATTTAATGTAATTTTCAGAACTATATATATGTTAAGTTAGTGCTTGGGATTTCTTCCACGTAGCATTTGTGACGTGTTAGGTTTGTTTGCTTTGACTTATAAATGCGTTTCCGTTAAAGACCGTGATCACTGGGAAAATATACCGCAATAAAAATTTTGGGAAATACTGTTTCGGAAGGCATCCAAGATAACGTTGGATTCATAGTTTGAAATATTATTATATGGAATATTACATTTTTTATGAGAGAATATTATAGAAGAAATCATTTTATAAGATTCGCTCCCTTAGTGTTTTTTCAAATATCACTTTGTATCTTATTCTTTCCATAAGGAATAAAAATAGTCGAAAAAATGTTGTTTTTTTTAAGGACACCTATGTGACCCTGTTTTCCGATACAAAGTGATATCTGAAAAATACTAAAGGGGCTTATTTATAAAATGACTTCAATAATATTCCCACATAAAAGCTGGATACTCCCGCCTGAAAAGGTCCATGGGATCCCAAATTTGATTAGCTCATTATATTTCCCAAAAAAAAAATTACAAACGGAACTAATATCATATTTGGGGTTTGCTTCGTCTGACAAATAAATAAAGCTTCCGTTGTCAGACTTTTGAGTAACCCTGTATATAGATGTAAACTTTTGTATTTCATGTTATAGTTGATTTTCTATAAGAAATATATTATATTTTGATCACAGCGTGACGTTTGTGACCGAGGTTATTAAATCAAACGAAATGTTATTACTAAAATTCAATTTATAGGAAATATTCTATAAAATAATATAAAATTTATACAAAAAACATAAAATAAAATATTCAATTACTTATGTTTGTGTGTGTGGTATGTATGTAGTATACTCTTTTGCAATGTCTATATGCATGTATGTAGAATGTTTTTGGAAGATATGGAATAAAATTATGGATTAAAATAAACTAATGTAATATCTAAAAACATTCTATATACAGTATGTGCCAAAATTTGTATTTGGGAGGTGACAGAGTATGGTATATGTATGTGGTAACCTCATTTAAGTGATGTATTATTCAATTATTTTTAACAATTCTGCATACTGTTTTAAAATTATTCAAGTCCCGTATAACATAGTGTCCACCATATCGAAAACAATTTATTATCATAGCCCCTAACTCACAGTTATTGACTGCGGATCTTTACTTGTCATCCATTATAATTCTTTTTCGTAACATCGAGTTTGTGATTACCCATTCCGTAGAAGAAAAATTTATATAAAAATGTACCTTTTTTTAAAAACAAAACAAATTTTTTATAATATTCTCGTAAAACAAAATTATTTAGGTTTTAAAGAAATGGAGGTATGCAGCGGAAACGCTACTAAAATCAAATTTGCTTTCTTTTAGAAACCTATACTCCTCAACTAAATTCTCCCTGAGTTATCACGGTAATTATTATTGTTTATTACTTTGGTAACTATCAACAAAGTCATTATGGCATTAATCCTAATTCTGTTTGACTTTACAAGTCTTGTAGCCATATACATTATCTGCTACGATATTTAAAAGCATTAAAACAGATTTTTGGTTGCTGGAGCTTCTCAGAAATCCTACTGCAGTATTTCCAGGGGAGAGAGGCATAAGTTTTCAGATTTTTGCTCGCAGAATTAAAAAAAAAATCCCCAGATTTATAGCTCCTAGCTCCCGGATTTATAGCAGCTCCTAAAAAGGTTTTTGATGATGTTTAGTTAATTTTCAGAAATATAAGCATGGCAAGCCTGTTTTAAGTGTTCAATTGTGAATTCTGTCATTACAAGCTTTTATTTAACTTACAATTTATGTGTGTATGTATGCATGTTCGGGTTAAATCTTGCAAGCTGAATTAGAACCACTTCCTCTTATCCTACGGAGTTGAATTTTTACATGTTGGTTCAGTTTAGATGACAATGCATTTTCATGGTAAGCATGGCAAGAATCGACAAGGGGAAAAGGGAGTTTAAAGAGAGGGGGAAACACAAATATTTGGTATATCTCTCTTAATATAAAAAAATCGGAAAACATATAAGAAGTAAAGTTGTAGAAAATTAGTTTTACTATAAAAAGCTTGTTTTTTCAATAGAAACACTTATTTATTATACGAATTGTCCAGTTTCAATGATATCTCTAGATTTAAACATTAAAATATATAGTTTCAGAAAGAAGTGAATAGTTTTCGCAGTTTTCCACAGCCCCTACGATATGTTTTAAGATAAAAAGAGCGCTTGATGTATTGAGATATAAAATAGAAGAACTAATTGAAATGTAACTATTCAAGTTTTTTTCATGTCATATTTTAAATAATTATGTCTGTGTTAACATAAACACTGTACGTGCTGATAAATAACTGTATAAATATCGGGTATTAAAACAATTAGCTCAGTTAAATGTTACATTTCTTCGTAAATAATTCATAAACATTTCTTTATTAAATTGAATCACATTAAATCAGACTGGGTTGTTTTGTTTGTGCCTATCGAGATTCATAGAATACGTAATAAGATCACGTTGTATATACATACATACATTTATAACATTTACAATGGCCATCACTAATGGTAATATAAAATATGAATTTACATCGAAGGAACAATCAATTAAAAAGATTGAGTACAATTTTTTTTTTTATTCTAGAGATATCTCTCAATTAATTGCAAAAAATTTTCAATTGGAAGCGCGCTATGCGCTATGAATAATCTGAAATATATTTACGTTTCATAATATATGTATGTAATATATTTATGTTTTTGACTAACTTCGTAATAAACGTCTCACTTGACTAATCAGATAGGTATGACTACAATTGTTCAATTAACGTAAATAATATGAGTAATTTATTGAAATATTAGGACGGCAGCTGATGGAACAAATAAAATGTTATTATAATTTGTATGTTAAACCATTTCACGCTCTTGTTTTTTGTAATTATTGAATTGGGTGGTGTCTTGATAATATTGGGAAAATTAACAAAACCTCACACCAATCAAATTAATGTTTAATATATATATATATATATATATATATATATATATATATATATATATATATATATATATATATATATATATATATTTATTTGGCAAAAAATAAAAATTGGTCAATCAATAAATAAAAAGATTAAATTGAATACTCTAAATAAGGCCCGTTCTTTTTTTTAATATCTAGTGGGCCTTATTACGAGCAGTGCCACGTGACAACTAAACTACTTATGAAAAACAAACGAAGAAATAAATTAATAAGATTCCCATAGTTCTTTTCATTTCAATAACGATTTGTTTTTGTTTCGGTCAGATTGTCAAACTCTACAAGAAGATGAACAAAGGCGTTGAAATATTGCTTACTCATTTCTACACATTAATTTGTTTGAAATTCTGCCCGAAAGAAAAACAGATCGTAGTTTGAAATGAAAAGATCTATTACTTCCAAAGATCGAATGATATTAAGATGCAATATTATTAACAAAATAAATCACTACCTTATTCACTAAAAATTTCAAAGAAGTGATTGTTCAATATTATAAAAACAGGGTCTCATTGACACATCACTGAGAAAACACGGGTTTGCTGTCCAAACGTAAACACATTTGACTAAAAGTGTTGTTGCATTTTTGTCTATTGATGTTTCATATTTTGGATATTTCAAATTAATTTAACATTTCTAGATACAATTGTTCATGATTGGACTGTTATTAGGGGCCGGTCCTTGTTAGGCGACAGTGCCTTAGATCAATTATTTGAATTTTATAGATACATATTTCGACTACAAAATAAACATTGTAGAGTATGAATAAGCTAATCGTATCTACGGCATGTGGAATCGAAGATATGTTACTCGTTGTCACCATTTTTATCAGTTAAATGGTCGAGACAATTATAGAGGCAATTATTATCATATTCATTATTTACAGTACGTTTTTTTTTTTGTTGCGTTTATCGGCATTAATTAAAAAATAATGTAATTAAATTTGAAATGATCATCAAATGAATGGATGGTTTATTATGTTCTGCTAGCTCCTGCTAGTATTAAGTATTAACATCTATTTCAATTATTTCAAATGAATATTGATTAGCATTTAAAATACATTAAAATAATTGGAAAATATCAGAGCTATGTTGTTCGATATAGAGCTATATACCTACTGTGTAGGTATAATATAGCTTTATCTCTTACAATTTTACATCTGTACGATTTAACATAAATCTTTCACAATTGTTCAATTACGTAGAGTAAAACTATCCGTGTACAATATGCAACTTAGTTGTTGTACGATAAGTTGTGCAATTGAACGAAATTTTACTTAGAGAGTATAGATAGATGGATTGTAGAGGTTGTCTTGGACGGGCTACATTTCGACCATAAAGTCCATTGTGATGCCTAAGGATGTGAGGATGTGATTGGAGTGGAAGGATTTTTTGTGTATAGACTAGGAATTGGGAGGATATGCGGCTGCAACCGACTGTGATAGGAACTATGCCGATATTCATATGGCGTTAGCGTAGCCGGTTACTTCATTACTTTGTTCTTTCTCTTAATAATTGACAAACTGACGATGTCGGGTTTCGAACCCATAACCTCCCAGTTTCCAAGTAGGCATACTACGCAGACATATACTTGTGTCTACTTTACTTGTACACCTTGGCGTTCAAAAATTTCCGTGGTGATCAACTCGTTTTAGTAGTTGATGACTTTGAAGCTTCATGTTTAATTAGGCTTAAAATACAAAAATGTATAAACAAGCTTATTGCCTATAAATAACATTGTGTTGTACAATAGGTTCCTCTAACCAGTCCTAGTGGTCAAGTTGGACCACTCTGCTCGGAACTTGGAGGTCGCTGGTTCAATCCCAACAGTGGCAATTAGTCAATTAAATTAATTTTTTTTTAATTATGGGGCGGTTAATTGACTTGTCAGCGTATGGGCAAGAACGATAAAAACCGGCTATGCTTGTGAAGGTTTTCTGCAGTTTTCTTCCATAAATTCTAGATTAATATCGGCACAGTTCCTATCATACTCGCCTGCAGTCACAAAACGTACCAATTTCTAGTCTACATACAAAATTCCTTGTCCTCTAGGGGTTGGTAAAAAAGGCTACAAGATTTCCCTCAGCTACTACTTCTACATAGAGTTCTATATAGTTGCTTCTTTTTTTCAAATTTTTGTGGTCGATAGATAAGTGTCGAATCGGTAAGTTTTATTTATTATCATTCTTTAGCATCAAATGCTTGATATGAAAAATCATCCATATCTAGTATGGGAATTGAACCCACGACCTCTGGCATTCTAGACAAACACTCTGCCACTGAGCTAGGTGGTGGAATGCACATGATTTTTCACTATCTTTGATATCAATGTATTATTAATTTGTTTATTTACTATTTAAATATTTTTAACTGTTTTTTCGTAAACTTACGTCTGTCTAACCATCGATAGTATGGTTGCCTTTCGGTTATATTAATTGGACTAGCGTTTACTTAATTTGACATTTAAGTAAAATGCCTCAACATTGACAACATTCTTTAACATGAAATGCTTGGAATTCGAAATTGTCTGCTGCCTTTCCCCATGTTTAATCTAATTTTATGATATACAGAAATAACGCCATGGTAACTTGTTAATGATTTCTTCTTCGGGGAAAATTTGTTTAGTCTACGGAGCTCTTAAGTGATTAATTTATTTTTCTCCTTCTATTAAATGATTAAATATTGTAAAATTGAGTTTAAATTATACTCTCTATGTATTTACAGCAAATATCTTAAAACAACATAGTACCTTCAAATAAGAAAAAAAATACTGTGGTTCATGAATGAAAGGTTATAAGCTAAAAATTTGCACAGACTTTTCTTCTGACATTCTAAACACTGGCTCAAAAGTCGCATCTATGTACACGTCTTTCGATATTTAAGATCAAAGACCGCGAAAATCGGTCCTGAGCAAAACTTCCTTTTTATGTCTCCCATCGTGTTTGAAGTTATTATGGCATTTATACAGCATACCCTTATCTACTACCCTTCCTACTTTTAATATCTTAAGACAAGTACACATAGTTATATTACATTTCAAATTTTGCCCCAATTCCTAGAACATTTATTTGTATTTTATAAATACATATTTCAACTACAATGTAGTCATCATCAGTATGAATTAGCTAATCGTAACTATCTCTGGGATATGGATTCAGAGATATGTTGCTTGTTGCTAATTTGGTGCGTGTCTCACAATGATATTAAAAAGTTCTGTCTTTCATATGATTTATCTGAGGGTATAATCTTTATACGTAGTTATATGTTGCCTTGGAACCAGTGTTTAAGTCGTCACAAGAATGGTCAATGCAAATTTTCGGCTTATTACCTCTCAATCTCAGATTGAATACTTATTTGATTGGGGTAACATCATTTTATATTATACAACAATTCTATTACATTGTACTATCGTCATCAAAAGTGGTGTACATTTTTCGAGCATTTACAGCCGATTTCGGTTGAATCTATTAAGTTTTCAAAATGTTTTAAGCAAAATTTATTTTTTATAAAAATGTTATGAACTTTTATTCTACATATTTTTTGTGAAATTCTAATGAATTTAGCTCATATTGTTTGTAAAATTTAAAAAAATATAAAACACCACTTTTGTTAGCGATAGTACTCTAAATAAAATTATTGCTATCGGAAAAATTCATTTTCTTTTTATAATACAAAAAAAAAAAAAAACATAAAATCAAATTGTATTTCAATGTGAATTGATAACCATTTTGTGATAAAATCACTTTTATTTACAAAAATTATGTATAATTTGTAAATGATAATTTGAACGATAAAAGTCATTTATTACTTTTATAAATAGATATATAATTGTCTGCTTCCTTAAGGATGATGGGTCGTTAGGATTATGTTCATTATAAAATATCCTAAAATTTATGCCGTCTTATGAATTTGGCAATGAATTTAATAATATTAATGAATCTTAAATATTCATCAAGGTACAATTTTGATTATTCTTGTAGTAAATGTTTTTTTACTATACTTCCATTTCTTTTTTCACACTTAAAATATAAACTACTTATCTTTTTTTATAAATAAATCATTATACAGAGAGTAACAAAAGTGAGAAATTTTCTGAAATGTAAGAAAATTAACATTTCAGGTCTGTTCAATATTATTGAACGTGAGTGTACCATCATTTCAAATTATATTATAATTATTGTGTCTGAGTAAATTTGTTAAGTCTACACGCATCTCCTATGTATCGAATTTCTTTATGTTACGTTCTGAAATTTATCGCTAAAGTTTATCAAAATTTTTACAACAAATCTTCTCTATATAAATCAATTCTAATTGAATTTAATCATGTTGTTCAAAACAAAATTCAAATCATAATAATGAAATAAAACCAATATACTTTCTTCATAAAAATAAATTGAATTTCATTAGAACCAGATCGTTATAGATTTATGTCTTTATCAAATGAAATCAAATGCTGGTTGACGTATCAGAAGAGAGAATTACGAGTGAATATTTTCTATAAGCTAGAAAAAAAAACAAAAACTTTAAGCTGTTTGTATAATCATGTGCAATTGAGCATTTATCTGTCTATGTTGTTGTTATGCTAAACTCGATATATGTACCATGAGCACGTTAAAAAGAAAAAAAAAATCGAATATCCACAATTAAAAGGGACCATATTTTATATTCATTAACGTAGCTTATTTATAGTTGACTAGCTGAATTCCCCGGCATTCCCCGCGGAACTCCAAGATTTGCTCCGGCACTTTTTGTGTCGATAGCGTCCTACTGAATTATTCAACTTTATTAATTTTTACCGGCACTTCCGCTATCAGAATTAAAATGTTTGGCTTCCCAGAACCACCATCTTTTTACACCTCGGGTTACATTATTGGAGTTTCCCTAATTTTAATGGAAATATAATATAGCCTATGTCACCCGGGAATAGTGTAGCTTCCCAACGGTGAAAAAATTTTTAAATCTGTCCAGTAGTTTCGGAGCCTATTCAATGCAAACAATCAAATCTTTCCTCTTTATAACATTAGTATAGATAAAATTTAGAGTTTAAAAAAACTAAAAAAACATACTTTTATTGTAAATAAAATTTTGCCCCAATACCTAGATCAGTATTTGCATTATAAATACGTATTTCGTCTACAAAGTCGTAATCATCAGTATAAATAAGCTAGTCGTAATTTACTCTTTGACAATTAGAAATAGGTAGAAAATAGAGATCAATAGACAACAAAATTTAAAAAAATAAATTAACATATAATAAAATTTATTGAAATTACACTTGTTAAAATTTCTTTCACTCGATTTACTCTTGTTAAGATCACTCTTATTAAAATTGCTCTTATATTGTCTCAGGATATGATATTCGTCACCAAAGAACGAAGGGTTTTCATGTAATTAATCATTAAAAATTGGAATTTTAACATGTTGTGAATAGCAAATGTTGAATCAATGGTGTGTCGGTACGCGCGCCGTTCGTGCGCATCGCATTCGTCATATTTTGACCGTGCGGGTGTGGCGTACAACGATCCATCTGAAGTCGCTTTTTTGAACGTCGGGTTTTTTATGTGCGCGGTTCATATTTGGACGTGTTCGTGAAAGGTTTGTCGTTTTTAGCGCGCATGTGCTTATTGTTTATTTTAATATTAATTAAAATGTAGTATTACAATTTATTCTGGAGGTTCGTTGAAATCAACAAGTCCAACGCACCAAAGGCGAGCAAACCTCTCGGGGCTCGTGGCACGTATATGTGGACGCACCTTTAAACCCAAATTAATGTTCTTCATAAAAATCAATTAAATTTTATTAGAAACAAGAAGGCGTAAATTTATTAATTCATCAAATGCATTCACACCATATAGTTTGGTTGGTGGTGTTCAAGAAGACAAATTTACGAGTGGGTAAAATTCTATATAAAGGTAGAAAAAATACATCGCAAAAAAAAAACTGAGAAAAAAAAAACTTTGAGTTGTTTATTATGAAGTTGTCTGACGGTCGTTTAAAAACACTTTATTAAGACACTTTATATGAACGAATCTATATTTTTTTGACAGGCTATACATTATATTATCTATCATTTGGCATCTAGCCGACGACTATATGTATATAGTATACATACATACATACATACACACATATAGACCTATATTATACATAGAAAATTTTTTAATCAAACCAGACAAATCGATGTCGATATAAAAAATAAAGAAAAAAAAAACTGCTCTGAGAGTGCCGTGAGTGTGCATATAAGTAAGTTTAATGTTGTATTGGTTCATTCATGAGGAAGAAAAAAATAATATATCAACTGATTTTATTTTCTGGGTGTGCTCATAAGTAAAGTTGGTAAAGATAGGTACCTGATAAGAATGTATAGTAGAAACTTATCTGAGTTCTAACTTAAATATGTATGAATGTTTATATTATATATATATATATATATATATATATATATATATATGTACACTGATAGAAGTAATTTCTTGCAGAAAGAAAAATTTTTTAAAAAAATTTCTCTCATTTATACGATAGATAATATATATTTGGTATAAGAAAATAAGTATCTTGACATCAATAGTTTTGACTTGAGAAAATTATCTTTACTAAAGATAAACTGACTCTTGACTCAAGAATCTCGAAATTCTTAAACTTAAATGATAATTACTTTGGATCAAGATGCAAAAATTTCGGAACAAAATAAATATTTATTTAATCCAAACAAATGAAACTTTTTAAAGAAGTAATGATAAACTCAGCCTTGCGCACTACCGTGCACTAGATAAAGCTGTTTTAAAGAAGTATTGATAAATAACTAATGAAGAAACTTTTGCAAGAATTTCATTTTCTTCACTAAAGAATAACAAGAGTATTTGGCCAAGAAAGTCTCTCTCCAAGACTAACTAACTGTACTTTAAAGAAATTTAAACAACAATCAATAATTTTAGTTTCTTCGTTCAAAGGTTTTTGGTTCGACTGCGTTAGTCTTGAATGAAAATAAGGGTTTCTTTATAGAAGCAACAATTTTGAAAAAAAAAAATTTTCTTGAGGAAAGAAATTCCTTCTATCAGTGTATATATATATTTGTAAATACAAGTACACTAAGATTCAAAACAATTGATTATATAAAAATTGAACCGTTCAACATAAACTCCAAAGATCTACTGTTTAAACCTACTGTTTAATCACCTTAGCTATTACGGGTTATGGGTTTTTTCGGACATTCTTTACTTAATTTGATCTACATATATATATTATTAACCGACTTCAAAAAAGGAAGAGGTTCTATATTCGACGGTTATGTTTTTTTCTATACTTTTTGAATCGGTTCAAAAATCATATGAGATGGGTCAAATTTTTATGGCTACGTATGTATTATGTAGTTACTACGTATATATCATTATACAATGTACTTTCTACTGCTAGTCGAAAATATCTATGGAGTTTGGAGTTTTAGAAACAGGTGTAATGTGTGATTTGTAAATGTGTTATTATATAGGGATACAAAATTCTTTTTGAATCTTATATGTATGGAACAACTTTCTCTTCAAGGCAAAACTAAAGAGTGGTATTTAGAGGAGTAATTACATTGATTAAAGTAAGATTTTATCGGTTTTTTTTTTAGAAGAGTTTTTATATTTCTCTATCATTAAACTTCTTTATTTGTTTCAAATTAAGTGAGATAGTTTTTTTGTATTGACATTTTATAAAAAACAGTTAATAAAAGTAATAATGTCTTAAAATTTGTATCACCAAATGTAAATTAAACAAATTAAGTGAATACATTTTTTTTTCTACGATCTATATTCCCAACCGTTACAAACTTGGAACTAACTAAACTTAATATACTCTGGTATATAACACATATACCAGGTAAAAATATCTTTTTGAGATATGATCGACGTTTATACGATGATACTTCTTCTACTCAGTGATATAAGATAAGCTATTGAATAAATGTTATTAATTATTGACTATTTACAATCTAATTGATCACGATTGTAAATCATTACAAATCGATGAGAAATGGAGGAAAAAATCGTCAAAATTAGAGAAAAATTTGTTCTCTCCTATTTCGATAAGCACTACTTTTTAAGCTGATTTGGATCCAGCAAAAACGATGCTGTTGATTAAAATATAATTAGATTAACGATTTTCAAGATATCAGATCTATAGTGCTAAAATTCAAAACTGTATGAATTGAGAAGCGAATATTTTGAAATGTGCTGGTCAGACGTTGAAATGAACCTGATTTTCGAACTTTTTGGGTCATAACTACCCTAGAAAATTATTATTATTAAAATCGGGAACAAAAATTTTGTTAACTTTTTTCGCATTTTTTCAAAGGGGTACCCCTTAAAAAAATCGCAAAAATTGGAGAAAATTTTTTTCCCCCGATTTTGATATAAACTTTGTTTTAAGCTAATTTGGACCTAGCGAAATCGATGGCGTTGATTAAAATACGATACGATTAACGGTTTTCAAGATATCAGATCAATAGTGCTAAAATTCAAAACTGTATGAATTGAGAAGCGAAGTCAAAACAATTGATATCTCAATCTTCGTAACGATTTAAAGGAAATGATTTTGTACCTGATGAGGTATGTAGTAGTTGCTATTAATCAAGCATACACATTTGACATAGTTGCTGTCATTCCAACCTTCAACTACATAATGATTCCCACAATTTTTATTCTTATAAAACCAATGTTTTTTTTTTCTGAGACCATTTTTGTAAGCCACATTGTCCAAAGCTTTTTGCAATCTATTCATATATCATACAAAGTTAACTAAAAAAAAAAAAACAGAATATTTTTTTAATTAAAAAGTTTGCAATTTATGTTTTTATGACTTGAAAAATCAAATAAATTTTATTATATAATTGTAAATAGAAAATGTGTACAAATACATGAATTATATAAAATATATAAATTAGTAAGAATAAATATTTATATTTTATATTTTATATAGTTGGAAATTTATTTGAATTTTAACACACACACAAAATACCGATTAAAATTTTTATCTCTTTAGTTTTATCTCTTTGGGTGCATTCGTTATGGACGCTCACACGCTTTGAGCGCTCACGATTATAAGCACAAATTATTGGTGTTTATGTTGGCCTACGAATGCTTAGAATCGATCAGAAAATATCGTTCGTTTTGGACGTTGTGAGCGTTAGTTTGTATCAAGATGGCGACGGTTTATTTCGTCGGAAGTAACAGAAATAGTATACGTTTTACCAGATTCAGAATCATTTAAATCGATCGAAAATAATCTGGGTAAATAGTTAGGCATTTTTACTGATTTGTCAACGATTTTAATTTTAAGTACTTTAATAAATATGACAAAAGTTTGGTTAGCTTACGTTCACGTAGCATTCGTTTTGATAAAGAGTAAGATTTGGCGCTCACGTTTTTGTTGCCATACCTCTGTGGAGTAAGCGTGTGTGAGCGCGAGATCTACCTCATGCACTCACAACGCTGAAAACGCCGATTGAGCGCGCTGAAACCGTGTAAGCATCCCAGACGAATGCACTCTATGTCATCGAATACGACAGGAAACTACAAAGAGTTCAGTGTGATTCACTTACTTTATAAACTTGAAGACTGAATGCCATCCAGGCTCATCTGAATTATGGGACCTTAGATTTGTTGATTGATCAGGCATTGGCGGAATCAAAATTTTTACAATATTTCTAATGAACAACTTTTACCCGAAGCATTTTTTTCGAAAACCGAATCAATAAGACATAAATCAATTAAATGATTGAAAAAAAGAGATGTAAGTTATCAAAAACAAATTCAAAACACAATAAATATTAAAAAAAAAAAAAGGTTACTTAATTAAGAGGCAAAATATTCATTTATCAAAGCAATATTACTTGTAAAATTATCCGACTTAAAGTTACAGCTACCATCAAAACTGGAGACCAAACAAACGTTGGGGTGCACCCAAATTGATAACTTCCCATTCTTCATTTGTCGCTCGTTAAAAAAATAGTATGCACATCATTAAACAAAGTAAAATAAATAACAATGTTCTTCAAACAAAAATTCATTAAAAGTTGATGTTGTTGTCACTTAATATGGTGCGGTTCATGTGTTATGTCTTCGTATATAATATATTCTATTTATTATTATTATTTGTTGTTGTATTTGTCTGTAGTGTAGTGTTGGAAATTAATTTCAAAACACTAACCACAATTATACAAAACAAACGAAATATTTGTCATTACTAATTTAAATTATATTGTGTATATATTAGAGATTTATTTTGTAACGAGAGGCGGGGAAAGCCCGTTGACAATGCACACGGTATATGGTGTGTAACCATTAACTGCTTCTTTGTACAATAAGCATACGTCTAGAAGGATATACAAAACTTTTATTTTTGTAGTTAATTGTTGAATATAATTATAAATAATATAGCATATCCAATTATCTTGAGCACGGTAGTGCGACAGGCTGAGTTTAAGGGTTTTTTTGCCTTTGCGTTTACAGTACTATTACTACACGAAAAATCAGAGTCGATTTGACCCCGAAATATCTTCTGAACGAAAAGAGCTACAGTGCTGGTTTTTCGAATATAAGCTATTTAGGGAATTATAAGAGAAGACACATCAAGTAAAAGTCTAAAGATTATAAATACGTATTTCGACTTGAAACTGTCACCAAAATAGCAACGAATAACATATCCTGAGACAATATAAGAGTAATTTTAATAAGAGTGAGGTTAACAAGAGTAAACTTGAATGAAAGAAATTTTAACACGAGTAATTTCAATAAAATTTATTATATTTAATTTTTATTTATTATGGTTAATTTTTTATTTATTTTTGTCTATTGATCTCGATTTTCTATCTATTCTATCTATCTAATTACGACTAGTTGAATTATACTGATGATGACTACTTTGTAGTCGAAATACGTATTTATAATACAAAAACTGATCTAGGTAAAGGGGCGAATTTGAAATGTTATTTCAAAAACCTAGTGTTCTCATTAATTATCATTTGATAATCTAATAACTAATAAAGAGATATATGTACCAAATATATCTCTTTATTAGTTAGTCTCTATATTAGTACTAGGACCTATATCTCTTTATTAGTACTAGGACCAGCAGCTGCTGAAATTTTTTCCAGTTGAAGGGATATCATCTAGCCAGACCTCTTGCACAACATAAAGGCAGAAAAGTTTTGCTTTTATTATATTTATTTATTTTTATTCTTTCATAATTATTTATTTATTTTTATTCTTTCATAATAATCAAGTACGTGTTGTGTTCCAATTGGAATAAATTTAATAGACTTTAAATAATATTTTATGTCGAGTATCGGATGCTGTTATAGGTTCTGCAGCGCTCCTCAAAACTACAGAGATCCAAGATACTACGGGAAGATTATTTCTTGTAGGATGTATTCATCTTAACAACTATCTCTTTTGAGAAATCAGATCTATTTCCATGCAAAATTTCAATTTCTAAGATTATATAATACCTACGACACATGTTTGTACATCGGACATTCAAGACAATTATATAGGTATGATGAGTTGTAGTAGAATAAACTCAGCGTATATTTGGTTTGGCACATATATATATATATATATATATATATATATATATATATATATACTTTGTTCGAACATTACTCAAAAGTGGTTACTCAATTAAAACGATGAGTTCGTTAGTCAATTAAATAAACACTTCAATTTAAATACGCAGTTATCTTGGAATGATGATGATCGTATGTATGTATGTAGGTAAGGTAGCACTTCACAGAACACAGTCTATAACTAAACAAGTTAAGTATAGAATCTACAGAACATCAGATCGTATCGTATCGTATCGTTGTATTAATAGTAGACGTACTACTACTAACGGTCTTCTAACGTATAGTAGGTACATACTGACATAACAAATACATTCATTCGTTACCCAATAAACACAACATGAAAGCCAAAGTAAATTACTACCAAACGTATAATACTGATCAATAGGGAAACTCTCTCAATATACGTAATTTGTGTATATGATATCGTTGGATAGATGGATGTTATATTACTGGTTGGTGGTACACTTGGATTGAACGTAATTGAAGCGATTTGAAATGGTCTGTGCATAGATAAATCAATTTTATACCCGGTATATGTAAATATACAAGGGTATAGTAGAAAGATTAATAGATTGTAGAGGCTACCCTGGACGGGCTACACTTCAACCATTATATCCATTGTGATGCCTAAGGATGTGAGGATGTGAGTGGAGTGGAGTGGATGTGAGTGAGTGGAGTTTTTGGTCGGTAATATTGGTTATAGAAAAATTTTTTTGATACATTTGCCCAGAGATCTAATTAGATGTCTAACTAATGTTCTAGTTAGATGTTCTTATTAGATCTAATTTTCGCACAATCCGTCCATCTGTCCTAAAAAATAACTAAAAATCGAAAGCAGATAACGAGCTAAATTTGTTGGTATGTACTCTTAGAACTAAAAATCAGATCAAGTTCGTGCATTGACAAAATCGCACTTTTTACTAAAACGAGAAAAAAAAAATTAAATTGTTCTTTGCAGAAGCTTGGAGCGCTTTGTAAAGAAAATTTCTGTAATAATTAAATTTACAAAAAAAAAATTTAAAAACTTGTAAAAAACAATGTAAAATAGTTAGTAAAATAATATTATAGAACGTATGTTGTTAATTTTGGTGTCAACTTTATTTGATCATAAGTGTACCAAACCTACCTTTCTATAGGAGCTTGAAAAGATGATTCTATCAATCAAATATTCACCAAAGACAGTACATGACAGGCTTCTATTTGGTGAAATTAATGGAAATTGATAAGTTAAAATCGTCATATATATATATATATATATATATATATATATATATATATATATATATATATATATATATAGGGTGTTCTGAAATTCATTCAAGAAAACTATGCCACGGTGTAGAACTGGAAAAAACAAACAAAAAAGTTTTATAAAGATATTTGATTTGACGCTTAGTTTTTGAGATATAATTAATTAAACATTAATTAATTCAACCATTTTGTGGGTGTCGCTACACTTATTATTTATTATTATTATTTATCGGCTCACTTCCTTACACTATGCGCTCTGTGATTGGTGGAGTAGGCGGCCACAATTGATCATGCTAATCATAAGTGTCGCAAAAATTAAATAATGCAAATGTGATTGGTTGAATTTCTTATTAATTTTTAATTATATTTCAAAAACTAAGCATCAAATCGAAAAACTTTACTAAACTGTTTTGTTTGTTCCAGCTCTACATCGTGGTATAGTTTTCTTGAATGAATTTCAGAACACCTGTGTATATATATTTTGTAAATATTATATATTCACTAAATTATGATTAATTGTTAACTTTATGATTGAAAAGATTTGGTTAAACAAAAATAACGGTATCGTTTGGTAGTTGATATTCTAATTCTCTCTTCGTTTAAAAACAAATTAATTTCATTTTGTAAGGTCAAAATAATTTAAATAATATTGAAAGCATACACCGTATTCATCAAAATCGGTCTTGTAGTTTTTACGGACGAACTTTTTCATAAATAATTAAAGTTAATAAAATGTAAAAAAAAAAATCGCCTTGATTAAAGAAAAGTTGTAGAACATAATATTTTCTACATAAAACTTTCTCAACAGTTTTCGACTCAATAACTATATTGCTTAGTGGCGCTCGTCACATTTGAGTCCCAAATATTTCATAATCAAAAGTTAGTAAATCTCAGACGTACATATGTTATCACTTGCGAAGATCAATTATGTATCAACGAGTTAAATTTCATCATCTCCGAAAAAAACGAATGAGCTTTGAAATACGTATGTTGGGTACACTTGGCCACAAAAGTTGATGTCAGTTTTTACAATTTTATAATAGATTTGTGCCTTATTGATTCGATTTTCGAAAAAAAATTTCGAGTAAAAGTTGTTAATATATTTCTAATGAACAATTTTTATCCGAAGTATTTTTTCAAAAACCAAATCAATAAGGCACAAATCAATTATAACCTTTTTAAAAACTAACATCAACTTGTGTGGATCCTCATAGTAGTACCTACTCACATATTCCTATGAATATCGTTATTACAAAACACACTAAAAGTGTATATACCAATATTTATTTTTGGTATTCACACGGGAGCCATTCCTGTTTATAACACTTTTTGTTTGCATATTTTTCAATATTCTATGATCCTACTG
This sequence comes from Nineta flava, assembly GCA_963920215.1. Lineage (NCBI taxonomy): Eukaryota > Metazoa > Arthropoda > Insecta > Neuroptera > Chrysopidae > Nineta > Nineta flava. The sequence goes on from OY986042.1 coordinate 5,817,262, forward strand.
TGAATTGTCTAAAAACTATCTATTCGTGTCTGTATTATGTAGAATTTTTACAATTCAAAATTGATAGCATCTGTGACGCTCGTAGACTTAAAACACGTCAAAATGTTTGAATAGATCGCTGTTTGTACAAGGTGGCGCAAAAGTACCTTCACGATTTTTAATTTCAATAATTCTTTCTGGAATTAATATTTATTAAGTTTTTCTTTTTTAGATTATAGTAAATACTCGGGAGTTTCGATATGGAGCGATACCAGCGTGCAGAAAGGATAAAAATCGTAACTTTTTATTTGGAAAACGGGAGAAGCTTTATTTCTACTCAGAAAAAACTATCGACGGTCAAACCATACGCTATTACAGATTATTTTCTTTGGAGTTATCTGAGAGAAAGGGTTTACGTAAACAAGCCACAATGTTTGGAAGACGTTAGAATATTAGGCGGGAGATTTTGGGGATATCTTAAGAAACTTTACGAAAGGTCATGGAAGATGTAGTAAAAAGAGCTCATAGTTTTCAGCGCGAGAGGGGATCATTTGTTCAACATCATTTTTCGTAAATAGTTGGAAAAAAAATTCAACAAACTCACTTTTTAGCGAATTTCCTCCAAAAGAAAAGCAGCAATGTTGGAATTTCGTATTTTTGCACCAATGTTGGAATTTCGTAAAAATTTGATGTTAAAAATCACTATCGCTAAAATTTATATATATATATATATATATATATATATATATATATATATATATATATATATATATATATATATATATATGTATACGTTTATGTGGACTCTCTAGTTGTCTCAGTTTTATTCCGATTGGAATGAAATTTAGTATTTGAGATGCTTTTGGTATTCTAAAGGTCAAATTCGTTAATGGGTAAAATCAAATAAGGGGAGAGAGAGGTTTAAAGGAAGGGGGAAAATCTCCCATAATATTTGAAAAATCGAAAAATTTATCAGGAGTTAAGTTGTAGATACTAAGTTTTACTGCAATTTTGTTTCTTACCATTTTTATGTTTCACTAATATTTACAGAAATATTTACAATTAAAGACTGAAAGTTAAAATTCTAAATATCTCTGTTCACATTAGAGTTTGAGAAAAATGATATGGTCATGAATTGTAGCAAACTTGATTTTATACAACTTTACTCGTGATACATTTTTCGATTGTTCCAATATTAAGAAAGATATTTTATCTTTTGTGTTTTCTTCTATCTTTATATGCCCCCCTTTCCCCTTGACGTATAGCATTTATTTACAAAATTTGCCTTGAAAGACTAAAATATCAGATACGAAAGTTCATTTTGATCAGACTTAAATTGAGATATTTATGTATTCTAAGAAAATTCACAGTTGACGCAGCTCCTGCGTAACGAATTTTTTTTTTATATTAAGAGTTGCAAAATATAAATTTACTTAACTTTTCATATACTTTTTTTAAATTTAAAATCGTGAAGGTACTTTTGCGTCACCTTGTACATTATACTAGATGAATATTTAGTGCACTAGGTTCTCTGGGAGTAGATTTCACTGTTTTCATATAACGAAATAGTTTGTTTTTTTTTTAATACGATTTGCTTAGAGAAAATAGAATACTTTAAAGTGTAAATAGTTGTATGTAATGGATTATTTATTTGCATCTAAATTACCTAACTGATTTTTACAAGCTTTTATTGAACTTAACATGTTTAGGTACAACCAAATTTTAATTTTTCTAGAAACAAACAACTTTTGATTGAAAACATTTCTTCATACAGCTAGGTGGTCACAAAATACTGTACAAACTTCACTTGGTAAGATTGTAGGTATTATTCTCATTGCCGAGTACATATCTTAGTACATTCACAATATGGTGGTAACCCGAACAATTCTGGTACAAAATCATCTAAATGGTTAATAGCTAATGTTGGATACTTCATTAGTTTAGATCTCATTAAAAATGAATTTGCAACCATTACAACTTGCATATCGGATGTAATAGCCGCTGCAACGCCTGCCATTGATGCTTCAAAAGCCAAACACTGTTTCATAAACGAAAAAAAAAAACAAATTAAACAACTTTCATTTGAAACATTTTATCAAAAACTGAATTATTAAGATACAAAATGGGCCACGACTTTTGTGGCTCATAGTACATTCAAGTCAAAAAAAATGTAGTCCATCATCTCAGTTTGTTTATATAATTAATGTGGATTCTGGGCTAAAACTTTTTAACACGATAACTGTATGACAACTACGTTAAGTCAAGATTAAGATATCATTGCGATTCCGACCAAGCGATTTAATTTCCATAAACATGGAACTATCATGAACTTTTTAATGGTTGCTCATTTTAATAATTAAATACATGAAAGAAACAAAACCTAATTTACTTTACTTAGTACTGGTGGATCATCCTCATTGAATTCGCTGGCACACTGAATATGTAAATCAGATGATGGTTTACCATTTGGGGTCAGTCCAGTTGTTGGACTCAATAGAGTGGCATGATGAAAGTTGCAATCAAAAAATCGATAATGATTTCTGATTTTTTTCGAATAACTCTGTGGTGTTGTTGATGAAGCAATTGCCAATGGAATATCAAAATGTTTTAAATGGGCTATCAGCCGTCGTACACCTTGAAGAACGAAACAAGATCCAGTTAATTATATTTGAAAAATTGCTCCGATTTCCAATTATATTGACGATTAATACATCGTTTATTTTATAAAGTTCTACGAACGATACTAAAGTAGGGATGTAGATTGTAGAGGCTGCCCTGGACGGGCTACACTTCGACCATAAGGCTCATTGTGATGCCTAAGAATGTGAGGATGTGAGTGGAGTGGAGGAATTTTTGTGTAGACTAGGAATTGGTAGGAACTATGCCGATATTCATCTGGAGTTCGTGAAGAGTTTAGTCAATTAACCGCCCCTTTTTTTCCCTTAAAAATTGACAAACTGCCGATGTTGGGATTCGAACCCATAACCTCCCAATTCCAAGACGCCTCAGACGCCTTAGAACGCTTGACCACTTGGGCGGTTACCTCCATATTACTTACGTACTTTAAAATTATGGTCTGACATAGTTTCGTATTGTGGTCTACATACAGAAATAAAAATTATATTTTTTAATATCCTTCCAGAAATTTTTATCAAACATTAAAAAAAAAAAACTGTTATTATATCTCAACACAATAAAGGCAACAATTTTTTCCACTAAGAAGGGATCTCTATTTAGAACTAATTAGAAATTAATTATGCACTAATGGTTCGAGTAGTATTAATACTTTGACTAGTCTTTCTACAATGTCCTTTTACTTGACTACCATCGGTTTAGGTAGTAGTAATGTTGGTCAATGTTGGTTGAATGGGTTACTTAATATATTAACTTACTACCTATTTGAAACATATGGCAAAACACAAATATTACAAATGTTCGGGCAGGGTAGAAATATAAAGAGAATTTGAGAAATATTCAAGATGGAATTTGAAGAAACAGTTTGAATCATTGACGTTTCATTACAAATTTAATACAAAAATATATATACTGACATGCCGCGTACAACCTAAACCGGTCTATCTAGAAGTCGGAAAATTTGCACAGTAGTTCCTTATATAACGTAGGTGAGCAATAAGAATGGATGTTTGATAATTCATCCCCCAAGAGCGTTAAATAAGGGATGAAATTTTGTATGGAAGTTCGTCATTTTTGACGTTAGAAATATGGAAATTGGTGTCTAGGCTTCTGTTTATAAATAAAAGTATGACGAAAAGATGGTGCACTATGAAAGGATTCTTGGAAATTCATCCCCTAAGGCGGTCAAATAAGGGACGAAAGTTTATATCGTAAGTGTGTCATTTTTGAAGTAAGAAACGTGAAAGTTGGTGTGTAGGCCTCTGTTTATAAGTCTGTTGTATCATCGTTTAGGAAATTCACCACCTAAGGGGGCAAAATAAGGGACAAATTGTGTTCTTTACTATGCACTTATTGTTTATACATTTTGTTTTATATAGATATTATACTTTTTATATTTGGTTCATCAGCTCAGTGAATGAATTTTGTTATACATTTTAGCCGACTAATTCGATATCCATTCTAAAGTTAATGATTTTATTTGAAACTCATAATATCTATATTAAACTGAGAAAATTGGTGTAATATTTTGGGTTTTGTAAATTTATGTAGGTATTTAAATTTATGCATTATTTTATACTTGGAAAAAGTATTGTATACTTTTATCTATACCCCGTCGAGTTCTTAAGATATTCAGGGGGTATCTAATATTTATATATATTTCAGATGCAGGCTATTCTAATCTTAACCTATAATATGTAGCAGGCTACTGGGATAGTCCCAGTTCAGGCCCGTCATATAGCTTCATATCAAACTATTTCTTTATTTAGCTAAATCCTCCCACCAATGTACAGTCCAAAGAACAAAAAGTGTATTTTTACTATTAAAAATTTGAGATTATTCCACCTTCACTATTTAAAACACTTTCGGTATATTGAATATATAATTAATACCTGGCATTATATCACATAATAAATAATCTAACATTGTTCCCGATCGATACTCATTTAGTAATGTATGTGGTGATACTTTCATTTTCCAAGGGACACTTTTTACACAATATTCATCATATAAAACATTTATTTGATCCTCTTCACTTTGTCCTTGTATTGTATACCATAATTCTGGTTTAATTCTTATTCCACGTTTTGTAAAAAATATGTGATTTAAACGTTTTTTTTGTATATCAAAAGTATCTGCAAAACAATTATATTTATATTTTGTGGCTTTGAAGGTATAGGCACTGGATTGAGCTGGTCCAGTTTTATCGTATGATTCAATCATCAGATTCATCCGTGATGTAATGGTGTAATGGTAAGCATAAAGGGTTTGAAATCTAGCGGTATAGGGTTCTATACCTAGCGCATTAATTTTTTCATATCAATATTTAAAATTTTTTTAAATCAATGGCATATTTGTTTATATAGTATACACTAGTTCTTTCATACTTTGTCTCTTACGTAACCTTAATGGAAATTGATATTAGTATCGTATTGTGACACCTTAGTGTACAGCAAAAATTTTTGGATAGTATTTAAGTTTACAAAAACAGTTCAAATATTCAAACAACAAAGTTGAAAGGTTCAAACAACAAATTTGTGGAATGTGTATACACAATCCACAAATCTGTATGGGGCATAGTTCGTATTTACTTGGTACTGGTCCGAAACGACATATTGTGGATTCGATATCCACCAAGATGTAATATCTGTTTTGATTTTTCATATCAAGCATAGAAGTAAAACCAAGAAGTAAAACCGCGACTAAAGTAAAATCAGTTCTAAAATTGAGAAATGATAACGCGACATTTGATGCCGTATGTACACTCCCGTTCAAAAAAAAATTGAACCAATTGAAACAAGTGTTATTGTATGTACTGTTATGCGTATTATGCATGTATTTAGTAATATATACGTTACTGGTTCGATTTTAATGAAGCGGAGTGTACATATTACTTAACTATCAAATTGAGTAAATGCTTGTCACCTACGTTAGTATATCGTAACCGTACGGCAATCTGACATTAAAATTGATGGAATAAACTCTATATTTTTACCACAAATAATTAAATTCGGTCAATTACAATCATTAGAATTAATTATCATAATTGAACTAATTCAATTATTAGAATTTAATTATAATAATTGAACTTATTTAATAATTAATAATTCGAATTCATTATTAAAATTTAATTATTATAATTGAGCATCTTTCGGATTGGCTTAAAATTTTACATACACACTTTATATAATGAAATATAAACGCACCCCAATTTTATGAAGGTATTTTATCCGAATTTGAGTGGCTATCAATAAATCGAGCCAACATTAAAAAAAAAAAACGGATAATATCGCGCTTTTTTCGATTAAAACCCAATCCAAAAAAGAAAACGTAAAACTATTATACATTTTACAGAGATAATTGATTTTAATCATCGATTATTTGTCGTCCCGGAAATCCGGAAATGTGAACCCTACACAGATACTATAATTTTAAAATAAATATACAATCAAAACATAAAGAATCTGCTGACTGTAATAAAAAAAAAACAACATAGAATTCACAACGAAACAATGTATTTTAGTCTAAGAGCTACGAACAGGTAATACGGTATTTCAGTGATGATTATATTGACTTATATGTTCGGTTATTTCAGCTTTAGGCCAAATTTTTAGTAAATAAAACATTTCCCCAGACCTGTGAACATAGGACCATGCGAACACTTTTTTCAAATTTTAGTAATTTCCTTCTTATGTTGTTGAAAAACAAAAAAATTGTTCTTTTATCCCGCCATTACCATCACTTAACATTGGTAATGCTTCAGACAGATTAAGCTTCAGCACTAACTATGTTTCCAGGAAATATTAGAATCGGTTTTTAGTTCTCTGTATCTCAGAAAGCTATGCAGCTTAAATATAGCTTACAACGTTTCGTACCAAGTTTCAACATTACAACTTTCATAGTTTCCAAGATATTTAACCCTAAAATCGACATTTTGGAAACTGACTCAATCATACACTAATCATCAATATTCTGGGGTACTTCCAGTGGTTCTAGAAAGTTAATTTTTGATAGACAGGTAGGTCTTAGGCTAAAACCAGCCAGAAAAGACCTCTAAAAACCGAAATTCCCCCCCCTCCTCGCGAGGAAGAGCTGAAATTTTGTTTGTGTGTTTTTGAGCAAAAAAGTAAGGTCAAGTTTGTTTGATTCGACAAAAATCGGACTATATATGGTTTTAAACTTTTAATGCAAATGCTAATTAGAAATTGTAAGCTATAATGGGTCGGAATCTACCGACCGAGATTAAAAATCCCGATTTAATGTCAGATAAGTTCAGAGAATATCTCAATACAATATGAATCTTACTGAAATCCATATTAAGATAATCAAAGAGAACTATAGGGTTTTTTGAAGTTAAATTTCAAAGTTTGCCCCAATTCATAGAACGAATATTTGAGACACGCACCAAATTAGCAATGAGTAACATATCTTTGGCACCATATTCCGGAGATAGTTACGATTAGCTAATTCATAGATAGATAGATTATAGAGGCTGCCCTGGACGGGCTTCACTTCGACCATAAGGTCCATTGTGATGCCTTAGGATGTGAGGAGGTGAGTGGAGTGGAAGGAATGTTTGAACCCATAACCTCCCAGTTTCCAAGTAGGCATACTGCGCATACATAATGCATTAGACCGCTCGGCCACTTAGACTGGTTAGCTAATTCATACTGATGATACTGACTACTTTGTAGTCGCAATACGTATTTATAAAATAGAAATAATTGTGTTAGGAATTGGGGCATAATTTGAAATTTAATACTTACTGAAATACCTCATGTCTACCTGTTACTACTAGAGCTCTTATACTATGTTCTTTATGTCGAATCGATACCACACCACTAAAAATTCAAAATAATAGCTACAATTTTTATGGGGTAATAAATGCAAGATGTGATACCAAAAACACACAAGAAATATATCGAATCGTGTCGCGTACAATAAAAATTGTTAAATGAAAATAATAATAATAATTTGTTACCAAGTAAAATGCCATCGATTTCAAATATAACATGAGTCACCGGACTATATTTATTTTTATTTGGGTCTTCTCCTCCAATTAATCCTGAAGAATCCATGTTTGTAGTTATATATATACGGTTATAGATCGAGTATTATAGACACACACACCTTGCTGTATATATATTTATATAATACAACATTCAGATTATACGGCTATTAATGTAAACAAATGGTTCGTATTTATCATATTTTATGGGTTTTTCTTTTGCTGTGGGTGTTGTGTTGTTACGGAATATACCGGAGAGAATTTTATTGCATTTTTTTTTTTTATATTTATTTTATTTTATCTCTTATTGTATTGAATTTAAATTTTATAATAGACATTTTGACAAGTTGTATGACAAGGTTTTTACACCAATATTATTTTTTATTGTTACCTAGAGACAAATTTGTGTATAGATTTTTCTCCAATGTTATTATTATGTTTTTTTTTTTTTATTGGTTTGTATCTCTGCTGGTATATACTTATTTTATTGGTTTTTATCATTGGTGAAATTTTATTATTTAATAAGGAAAATCTTCTTGAGGTTTTATTTTTCTTCACATGGTGTTTCTTCTTAGATTAGGATTCCGTACATGAATTAGGATCATAATGGTTTCGTTTTCCAATAATATCTTGTGACAACTGGACCAAATAAGCGTTAAAAAATCATTATCACGTTGTGAATCAATAAATAAATTAATTAATTGTAAATATAAAGCAGAAATAATTGAATTTTACGTTTGCCTAATAATTATAGATTTTATTAAATAACTGAAATATTTTACATCTTTGACATAAACAGTCGTTACCAATTGTTTGCCTTTGTGCATCATTTGACGTTGAACTAATTTACTGTGATATATTGCCTCAAAACTTATCTGAATATATATATGTTCATCTTTGGCTAAAAATTATTAAAAGATATTTTTATAATTACAAAATTTTGCACCTAATATTTAATATAAGAATAATAATAATATTTAATATTTAAAATAAGAAAAATATAGAAATTGAAAGTTCTATAAACTAATATTTTTTAGTAATAATAATAATAATATAAGCCTGTATCAGTCCACTTTCTGGGTAAAGGCTTCCATCCTGTGCATTCCATTCCTTCATGTTTGTAGTCAATCTACTCCATTGTCTACCCGTATCCATAACGTGCATCTTTAAGTCCAACGATCATCTTCATCTTTATAATCGACCAAATATATTTTAGTAAATTCAGATAAATGTTCAATTTATTTTAAAATTATGATTCTTTTAGCTTTAATAACGATATTATAACAATTCTTTATTTTACTTTTGACAGTTAATAATAAATATAAAATGTATTTTATATTTATTAAAATTTTATATACTAACTTTTTTTCAACACAATACATAATATTTATTAGCCCCTTTCAGATATGACAATGCACTAATTTATGAAAATTTGCCATTCATTCTACGGTTTGAGAGCATGAGTTTATACGGTCGTCAGATATTGTTTTCATCGCGCACCCTGCCATGCTAGTCTTATTTTTTTGTTTCTTCTTCTAAATTTTAACTATATTTTCGGTATAAATAAACCTGTCATAAAAATAGACTTACCTTTTGATTAATCAAAAAAGCAATTTGTTTCAAAACTAAACAATGGGTTGAAGCTTTTATATTTTCTTTTTAAACTACCATCAAAATAAAATATATTATTAAATAAATGTATAAATAGCAACGCAAACGCAAAGTGGATACTGCAAAACATAAGTAAAAAAATTTAAAAAAATAACGCTACTTTTAGCATCTGGAAGCGATTGAATCATTTCCAGGTGTGTTTCAGAAGAGTTGTCCGAATTCCTCTAAATTGCAAAATCAGATCAATTTCATTGTACAAAGCTCTTTACGAGAAGGTTTAAGTACGCACTTGACCTGCTTTTTTTTGCGTTATGTCCATTCAAGTGAAATATATTGAACTATAAACGGTTTCTTATAGAATGCGCCGATCTTCTGGTCATTATTCATGTTTTTTTTTTTATTGTTTGAATGTATGTGTGTCTGTGAGTTTATTTATTTCCTTACATATTATTATTCGAGAAGTGCCTATTTTTTTGTTTATCCGTGCTGATAACATCATCCTCTTATCGAGTTTTGTCTCTTTTGTGCGTGTATACTTAAATGTCATTGGAAATTAATTAAGGGAAATTAAACCATATTATAAGGTTTTGATAACGTCAACAGTGATAATTTATTGTTTTTGTCACATACGAATGATTATTATATATACAATACTTTTTAGCTACCCATAATGTATCAGCTGACAAATGGAATCATAAGGTCGAATGTGATATCTTTTGTTCTGGTTATTTTAAGTAGGTGACGAATATGCTTATATGAGAAGTGAAAGCTTTTTTTATGATTTTCATCACTAAGTCAAATTTTTGAAGATTTTTATCTTCACTATTTTTATCTTATAAAAAAAAACAATTTATATGGTCGGAAGTGATCGGAAAAAATTGTGTCCTGTAGAGCAATTTTTGGTAGAAAGACAAAAACGGCCCAAAAAGTCTAAAATCCAGAAATAAAGCATAGCACCTTTTTTTTTTTAATTGATAAACTGCCGATGTCGGAATTCGAACCCGTAACCTCCCAGTTTCCAAGTATGCATACTGCGCAGATATAACGCCTTAGACCGCTCGGCCACTTGGACTGGTAATATATATATAAATTATTTTCTCATTTTCGGTCAGAAACTTGGCCATACATAGATTTCACTACTTTTGAAGACGAATATTTTTGTTTTTGCTGGAATATCACCACTTTTTGTATGCGAAAACTTACCCCCTCTCACATATTTTTTCCATACACTTGGTAGATATCAAAATGGATATTTGAAGAAATTTTTACGCAATTATTATTGGTTCAACCACAATAACTACATCATTAAAATAGTGCAAAAATCATATCATTTTTATCTACAGTAAAGAAAACATTGATATAAGATGTTTAATCGAAAATCTCGAATATCTTGTTGCAAATTGTTAATCTTACAATCGGAATATTATTTTGGGTTAAAATGACCGTATCAATTTTATCAAACCACCCTTTATACATGATTTTATATTTTTTAAACAAAACATTTGAATTTGTTTGTTGTAATAAATTAAAATAAAAAAGTCTTACGATAAATACTTTTCTCGGAAATGAATTTATTTTTATTGTATTTAAAAAAATTCCCTCCAACTCCAATTTTATTATTACCCCATGTACGAAGTATTCAAGTAGGTACTGGTAAGGTATGCCTTCAATTTCTTTTTATAGATATTGATAAACTTTTGTAATTAACACAGGGTAAAGTTTTTTAAACATTTCATTATGCAAGCACAATTAATATTGCTTAACGTACGTATACTTACCGATAATTAATTTTTATAAATAATTAAATTAACGATAATTTTAAAACACAAATTAAAAAAAATAATGGATATTAAAACAAGTGAACATTTAAACATTTCGCAAACATTTAAATTTAAATACACATCAATGAAATATGTTTTCTGGTTTTTTTTTTATTAAATAAATGGTATTCGAATTTAAGTTTCTAAATTTAATTATTTAAATCTTAACCTTTTACTTTTGACAGGCTTCTTTGTGGTACACTTGATGTTAAACGTGACGTTTGACAGGACGCTTTGGTATTTTTACTTGGATATTTTTACAAATATAGAAAACTGTGCAGAATTCACAAATAAGATATCAAAATTTAACCATAAAATAAAAAAAATATATTAGATGTGAAGCATCGAAACTATTTTGTATAGAAAATATGTATGAAAGGGTGGTTTATTAAAGGAAAGAAATATAATACAAAAATTTGGCATAATCAAAAAAACTAATTATTCAGTTTTATTTTAAAGAAAAAATTATTCTTCATTTATAAAAAATACATATTAATTTAATACCAAAAAATTAAAAACTAATAAATTTCTGAAAAATTGTGATGGCTCAATTCTCTCAATCAGTTACTGAAACTATTATTATTATTATTAACTATTTTGTATAGACAAAATGCATTGCCACCTATGAATGAGTTTTTGAACCTGTATATATACTGTCATCGACGAGCATCATTTTAAAACTTATTTGTTATATGTAATATCACCTATGCACAACTTGTTGATCGCGTGGCGAGAAAACGTCGCCAGAGCAACATTCGGTCTAATACGCCGCAATAAATGTTTCACATAAAACGTTTCTTTTTTTAAAAACTTTTTTATCTTAGCTTAGACGGTATACTTAACTAAATAATAATAATAATGGTTTGATTTGTAATTATAGTTTTTAACGTTGAAGTCGGTGGGTTTCACCCATTTCAAAAGTTGTGTATTGAAAAATTCGCAAAAGAAAATTACAGAAAATTTTATGTTCTTTTTCTACGTACGGGTGTCGTTAGTTACAAGACTTTTAGAACTCCGCGTCTACCTGAAGACTTTTGAAGCTCCACCAAGCTTTAAATATCAATCAAACATATAACTAACTTAAGTTATGTAATAAAAATGTAAATAAAAAAAGCTGACATATTTTAGAAAAACCACCAAAATTAATTTCATGTGCAACGCCGCAAGAACTATCATTGAGATAATCTTGTAATGGCAACAAGCTAATATTTTTAATAGAAAAAAAAGTTTCTTTAATATTTCTTGATAATATCTCGTTGATAAAATATTATTGTTGTCTACTATCCTTATATGAATGATAAATAATAAAGTTTCATTAAACTTATAGAAATGGCTAACGGCATTTAAACTTCGTTAAACAAATGAGGTCAGTAAATTTTTTCTATTATAAAGTTTATTATTACATTCAATATTGATTTATGTGTGTACAATAAGTTTTAACTATAAATGCTGTAATAATCATATTTTGTTTGTATAATGACTCTATTAAAGACGTTCAATTTAATTAGTCTTTTGTAACATCAAATTGGCTGTGATTATGATATTCATGTATATGAATGGGAAAATGTTGTGAGTGTGTATGTGAGTGTGTGAGTGTGTGTGTGTTTATCTGAATTGTTTGAAGAAAACTATAGGAGATAGCGAAATAAGACTCTAGGTAAATTTTCGTTACCCCTCCAGCAAAACTATCAAAAATTGAACATTACAGACGGTTTTTGACGGGTATAAGGTTTTCTGATAGCTAGATCTCTAATATAGTTTCTATAGAAAAACCTTCCTTAAGGTAGTTCCAACATTGTCTTGTATAATCTAGACAAAAAACCGGTTTGCTTTTATTTTAGAACAAATACATATACATACATATATATATATATATATATATATATATATATATATATATATATATATATATATATATATATATATATATTTACAAATTAATGTAATTTTGAAAGAAAAAAAAATTTTAAACTATTATATTTCCAAAACAAAACGGTAAAACACGATTTAACACAAAATGTATTTTAAAATTACATTCTTTAGAACATTTCATCAAGCAGTTTAATAGCACATAAAGTTTTCGATGCACACAAAACGGAATTTGTAATTTAGCTAGATAGTATGTAGGTTTTTTACTTGCATATATAATGTCTCAAGAGTATTACAATTGAGATGCAATCTAGTAATTGCCTAGTAGATGGAATTTAATAATGTAGTATTCAATTAAAAATATATTAAACAGAATATATATTACCAGTATATTAGTAGCATAGTATAGTAATTCAAACATTTGATTATTCAATCCGTAGTATAGCTCTTGTATTAAAGTGCATTTTCTCATACAAAAAAGAGTCAAATTATCGATTCTATGCTCGTTAGTGAAACATTGACGATACAGTAAAAGGAAGTTTTTAAGGGTACAAGAAAACTCTAATATGCAAGAAGAGTATTGAAAGAAATCGTGATTTTGACACAAAGTAAAGTTTGACAACACTGCAGTCGCCTGTGTTAATTTAAAGTAATTTCACTATATAAATGTTTGGTTGTACTTTTCAATTGAGTGTCAATCATTTCTTAATATTATGTAAATAAGAATGATTGAAAACCATTAAACGATACACCTTTCGTCACCTTCTAAACCCTATCGTAATTCGTAAGCAAAAGAAGAAAAAATCTGAAATTAAATAGAAGAAACTTGTAAATTATGATGATGAAATGTAACAGCTGTATATGTATATGTGTATGTATGTATGTATGTATGTAGTACTACCTATAATAAATTGATATTAAAAGTATATAGACATATTACACATATAATATTCAAACATAATTTACGATAAAATAAAATAAATATACTTGTACAGATTTTCACAAAGTAATCCATCATATTAATGTATTCAAAGATACACATCGATTTCGTATATATATATATATATATATATATATATATATATATATATATATATATATATATATATATATATATATATAATATCATCATATATTTTCATATATACACATTTCGATATGCACACATGTTATTTGGTAAGTGCTCGTACAGTCATGTTCAACCAAATTTGAATCATTGTATATCATCATTATAAATAGAAGAGATCCACATATGTGCGCTGCGCAGTACGCGCGCCGCTCGTGCGCATCAAATTCGTCATATTTGGATGGTTCGCGCACAACGATCCATCTGAAACGTTTGTCGTTTTTAGCGCGCATGTGATTATTGTTTTTTTAATATTAATTGAAATGTAGAATTTTAGTTGAACTTGAATATTTTTCAAGCTGAATTAAAATGTAAACATTTTAATTAATATCTTTAGATTATTTTCAGGCTAAAATAACGGTTTTTTGTGATTGATTCAATTGCACTGCAATATGAATATACGTTCGTGGGTTTCCTATGGATCACTGGAGGTTCGTTGAAATCAACAATTCCAACGAACCAAAGGAGATCGCCGCGCACACCGCTCGGGGTTTGCGGCGCGTACATATGGACGCAACTTTAGAAAGCTAACGCCCCAAAACGCTACAAATTATTAAACAATGAAAAAGTTAATATTAAATTATCATAGTTTTCAAAGAATTCCCAAATTGTTTTATTAATTTTCCTATACCAGAGCTATTTGATAGAAAATTTTGACACTTCTTTTGACATTCAATGATCTAAGCCTTTGTGTGAAGTGATTACCTGCCTAAGCAATAATCATCCATGAAATAACAAATAAAAACACCCTGTTATAATATTCTTTGATGGACATTTCGTATTTCGATTCAAAATGGAAATATTTCCTTTTTTTTGACATACGTCCATCAGTTCAATGAAAACAAACATATGCATGTATATATATATATATATATATATATATATATATATATACTACGGATTCAATCAACTATGGATTCTGATCGGAATTTTTTGTTGTCGATTATGCATTACATACAAAAACATATGAGGCATTCTAGTAAAAAGGTACCTATCTACCTACCTACCTACCTATCTACACCTTTATTGCGATTTGAAATTCAAATATGGGCTTTTGAATGTTTCATAGATTTCACATTTCATCTGTTTTCTATTAAAATAAACAAAAAAAGAAAAACCTACATACTCTACTACCATTAGTAGGTTGTATACAAATGCCTCTCACAAATATTACGATGCTACGAAAGGTGTGACTGAAAATGGAAAGATTAAATATAATACCATATAAATATACAGTGAGTTGCCAAAATATTAGGCTCATTAATTGTCACAGAATGCACACAATCATCAGATTTGTCATCCACTGTGCTTCATACTTTGTCTTCATCAATACTATTTCATCAGCCAGGACCTGGACTCATTACTGTACCGGAAAGATTACCATCATTGAACTTTGATTTACAAAATGAATAAAATGAACTAGATGACACTGCGGAATATATCTTTGCCATTTGACTGCAGGAGAGCTATCGAGGAGAAATTGCCAAAACCTGAATATTGATATTGATATAAATATAAATTACATTATACACTTAAAGTGTATTCATATAAAAAAGATCTCACACGTATTTTTTTATATAAAGCACTTCAAGTGTTTTAAAATTAAACGTTTAAGATGTTTACATTACATTAAACACCATTTTAGCGTTTATAATTGTGACTACAAGCATTTATCTGCTTAAAGTGTTTTAAAATAAAACACTTGGATTTACAGTGAAGTACTTATAGATATTTCTTTTCGCTTTAAAAAGCAATCTTGCGTGTGGACATGCTTTCTATATATTGTTGTGTATGTTCTTATATTTGGGTATTATGATATCGAAGATTTTCAATCAATTTCCTCCTATGCATTATCCAATTTCATTCATTTTCTCATTATCTAATTAGCAGTTTTCTACTTAATCTCCAAACAACTTTCAACAGGAATTGTTACAGGATAATTAACAGACCATGAAAGATCTCCATTATTTTGGTAATCAAAAATCACGGAAATTTATCTTAACAATGACAGTATGACATTCAAATGCGTTCATAATACCAAATTAAAAAAAAAAATGTTGAATGCCCTTAACAGTTTGTCAACCCACTGTATATGGGATAAAAAATGTGTCAATATATCCATTTCCGATTTTGATCAGTAACTAAGCTATATTATGAACATAAAATACCTACATAAGACCATTATTTATAAATGTGTCATATCAAAAAAACACGACATGGAATGATATCCTTTAATGTTCAAAGTGATTACCAGTATCATAAATTTTTTTTAATGGACAATTTTCAATAACATATAAACTAAATAAGGGCTATTTGAATTATATACTACATATAATGTTTATGAACTATACGATTGAAAAGCTTGGTTTATAGTTCGTAATATTTGTTTAAATATAAGTCTGCCTATTTGTAGTAATTACAGAATAACGATATACTTGAAACGTTAGCTTCGAATTATTAATATTAGTTTAAATATATACCTATTTGAAGTAGTTATTTACTTAAATTTAGTTTCCTGTTGAAAGGAAAATAATGATGAAAGGATTTTATCGAGAAAATTATTTTTAATTTTTTTTTTCATTATACGATTTGTAGAAAAAATATTTAAAAATTACTTACCAACTTTTAACGAGGTATGGCATTTGGGGGGGGGGGGGGGGCATAGACACTCTAGTATAAAAATTATTGCCGAATCGAAAAGTGTGAGTTTTCAAATTTTTTATCCAATGTTTTGTTTTAATCACATATTGTTTTCCGAATACATATCAAGTTATATATAAAAAACTGGAAAATTTATCTATTTATTTTTAAAAAAATGCGAAAATCAGGCTCATTTTAACGTCCGACCAACACATTTCAAAATTTTTGCTTCTCCATTCATACAGTTTGGTATTTTAGCACTATAGATCTGATATCTTGAAAACCGTTAATCGTATAGTATTTGAACCAACACCATCGGTTTCGCTAGGTCCAAATTAGCTTAAAACAAAGTTATATCAAAATCTGGGGCAAAAGATGTTATCCAATTGCGATTTTTTAAGGGGCTCTTACAAAAAAGGAATATAAAAAAATTGTTCCTCGATTTTAATAGAAAATCATTTTATAGCATAATTTTGACCCTAGATTTGGCAAAATGGGCAAAATCATCTTTAAAACCGTAAGCGATAAAAGAAAAATTCAAAGACATAAATTTTGTTTGAAATTTCTTTTTATAAACTCAGTATATATAAGATATTTATTCAATTAACTCAGTTGTTATTTTCACTTGTTATTAGTAAAAAATTAACGGAAGAATGAAATTTCTTTTACTGTGCGTAGTTTATGAAATTAGTTCACAAATTTGAATTTTTCACTTATTGCGGATTATGATTCGGTAATTCCAAATATCTTTTAAGGTTTTATATTTGGCTACTGCTGTGATAAAAACTCCTTGAATTACATTGCAGTTTTTTATAGCATTCGATTTATTACTAATTTTAGATAAATCAGCGTTAAAGACCCATGAAAGTGCAAAAAACATTTTTTTACCTATTTACATTTATTATCTAAAAATAGAAGTCATTGAATTTAAATCAGTTTTGGCAGTTACTGCCAAAAGCTCTTCGTTTATATACATCAGTGTTTCAGGGTATGCTTATATATATATAATCAATATATAGATATATTGATTGAAATTTGTAGATATCGGGTACACGTACGAAGGCCTTGAGGGTTGGATAAGGGCAAAGCATGAGTAAATAATTAAAAATAAATATATAAATATTTGTTTTTATTTTTTTTTTTTTGAGAATATAATAATAAAAATTTTTTCATGTTTATACATTTAATAATATAAAATATCATATCAATAGTTTCGAACAAACTTTTCAACCCATACCCAATGTTTACAAAAAATCAAACCTTTTTTTTATACTTGATACCATTAAATAATTTGTTTTTTTTGGATGGTATTCTTGTGAATTAAAAGGTGATACATGATTTATTTCCACATCGCATACAATTCAAAACAAAAAAAATGATTGCGACAAAAAAAAAATAGCATTTTGTAAACTAAACTTTTTAATTAAATTTCTATAAAAGCTAATATTCACATGAAGGTCGGGAGCGTACAATAATAGTGAGAGATAGTTCACATTGAGGCGCAAACATTTTAATTAAAACATTATCAGCCAAAAGAAATAGTGTTTCAGGTTTTGTTTTAATATTATTACTTTAAATGTATTTAAAAAAAAAACAAAATTATGCACAATTTTAATTACAGTTGAAGTTGAAAATAATATGAATACTTCAATGTGTATATTCCTGAAAATGGCCGTTAGAAGGGAGTCCTAATTCAAGTTTTCTTTGATTTTTGTAATCTATGATACGTCTTATCACAGTTTTCAATTTTGTAGAACAGAGATAATCTATACATATAGTATAAAAGGAAGTATCCCCCGGATTCTATCTGTCTGTTTATCCGCTAGCTCCTTCTAAACAACGCAACGTATTTTGAAACGGTTTTCACCATCATGAAGATAATTTTTTCCGGAAGGTTTTTATGTACAGTGTATCCTAATTAAAATTTCGTATGTGTAACTAATAAAGATATTTCGAAAAAAATTTACTTTCATGGCCCACGTATTTTATTTTAAGTTAATACACCAAAGTTACATATCACCTGTGTTACATATTATACACAAATAACTAAATTTTTTTTAACTTTCACATGTGAGGTGTTGTAATAGTGTGGATATAATCATATATTTGGTTGTTGTATAAAGTGTAGAAATTAAGCGTGCGAAGTCGCTAGTTTTCGAATAAATAAAGCTAACTATATTTTGCAATATTTCCACTATATAATAAAATTCTTTACTTAACCCTTTAACGACACTGGATATCATTTTAATCACAACCAATTTTTCAATCGAATTTTTACAAATGTTCTTCCGTGATGATTATTAGAACAATTCTCTCAGAACAATTTTTTTAGTCCAAAACCAATTCATTTCATGTTTTATGAGTGCTTTTTTTCCGTAATTAAAAAAATGAAAATCCGAAAAATCCTCTATGGTGTTAAGGTTAAGGCATTTTTGTAAAGGTAAGAAATATTTTCAAAAATAATAACAATTGAATATAATATTTTGTTGTTTTTCGTTAGTAGTATGAGAGACGACATTTTAAATGACTTACACTGTATATTATTTACACCCGAAGGCGCCGTACCTATTTTACCTATACATTTACTACGCCACTGATGATTTAGAATGTCGTTTTGTTACGATGTTGTTTTAAACCAACATTTCGTTTAAATTATCCATATTGTCGATGTTCAGCTATGTTGCTATATATATATAATATACATATTTTCCATTCTCATTTCGTTAAAATGTACATTTCCGGTTTTTCTAGGTAGATGGATATACATAAATTCGTAATATATAATTTTTTTAAAACTTTTACAAAACTACAATTTATCAAGGTATATATATATATATATATATATATATATATATATGGTTTTTTTTGTTATTCCTTATTTTCTATGTTATGTGAAATAATGTTTTCGTGAAATTTGAATTTTCTAGAGTTGTTATATACATATATATATATATATATATATATATATATATATTTTTTTTTTTTTTTTTTTCTTCAAAATATAATATGCTTAAAGAAAGAAAAAATATATTTTTTGTTCATGAAGCTTACAAATTACTTATTTCCTGTTATTATATTATATGAAAATAAAACTATAGCTACCAAATTATTGTCATTAGACAGGTTTATGAGTAATGGATGTGGTAAAAGCACCTGAAGTAGGGGACTATTTTTACTATTTTAATGTTTTTCGATTGTAAAATAACTATTATATTATAGTATAGTTTTATGGCTTTTATATTGCAGTTAGTTTGGATAGATCTCAAAACCAGACAATTCCAGAATATATAAGAAGTTTATAAATAATAAAGCAATTTACGATATGTTAGAAATCGACAGATCGAAATTTGTGGCTACAAAATTTCAAAAATTCAATTGTGTTAAGCGTTACTTTGTGCAAATTCATAATTAAGAAATTACTACAATATCTATACTGATATTTATTTTCTGAAGGTATATAAATATCTTTAAGGTTTATTATTTACAAACCAATTGTTACACATGTTTCGGGCACAGCAATCATTTTCAAACAAAAGACTTTTTGTTTTGTTTTTAGTGTGGTTTGAAAATGGTCGCAGTGACCGAAACATATGTAATATATACAAAAAATGTTTCTTTTTAAAATGAAACAAATAATGGTTCCCATTGAAACTTTATTTTTTAAAGGTTTATAAATATGTTTAAGGTTTATTATTTACAAAGCAATAGGGAATATGCATGAAAATTTTTGTTCACATTTATTTCAGAATATGAAAATACTATTAATACTGTAATAATATTTAAAAACGAAATTTAAATCTGACAAATATCAAGGAAGCTATAAGCTTTTAAAGATTATTATCTGTCTCTTTCTTGCAAAAATACTAAAAACGGAGTTTTACGTGTATTTTAAATGGTGAAAGTGTAATATGACGTCACATAACATATCAAGAGGGCTATCACTCTCTTTGTCTAATCGGGAATTTCAGTCATTCATATCTCGCTTATTTTTAAAGTTATTTAAAAAGTAATTTTACCTTGATATTTGTCAAGTAAACATGCTTCAATTCAAGTGAAAAAAAATTTTCATGCATATTCCCTATTGTTACATATTTTTCGAGCACAGCAACCATTTTCAAACAAAAAACGTTTGTTTTGTTTTTAATTTGGTTTGAAAATAGTCGTTTTTCAAACCAAAACATATGTAATATAAAAAAAAATTTTACTTTTTAAAATGAAACAAATAATACGTTCTCATTGATAGTTTTTTTCTGAAACAATTTTTTATAAACTGAATAGTTTTGCCCTAATTTCAGGTCAAACACTAAAATAAACAGTTAACGCATTGATAATGAATATCGATATATAGAAGGAATTTAAGAAATTAGCACAGTTGATGAAAGAACTGTGTTTCGAAACAAGTCAAAATAAAATTATTGTTACGAAAATTTCAAATATTTGTTTTATTTAATTATTATTATGGATTATCATCAAGTACCCAACAACCGATCTATTTAATACAAAATATAATATAATATAAATTATTATGCCTTAAAGTACCTAATATATATTAAAATCTTATTTTTCCTGAACGGATAATAATAAATTACATGTCATGTGTAGTTTTACCCATCATCTCAGGAAAATGAATATTTGCATGATACGGTAGCTATAAATATTTATCCTGAAGTCAAATCCTGTATAAATTTATGTATATGTGAATTTAGACATACGAAAATAGGAATTTTTATTATAAAACATAATGAATATGTTGAATACTTGATACAAATTTTTTAAATACCTCTTTTCGCGAATATATTTCTATGTGTAGTGTATAATGTCTTTATAATATAAACACTTATCGTGTGGACTACATCATATTTCAAAAAAGTATCGTATAACTAAATACTTGAAAAGTGACCTTTTCGGTGTGATTAAAATGTTACAAACAAAATTTTGTTTACATTCAAACAAAATTCTTTAAAAATCAAATGTTTCAATTCAAAACAGCTAGTTAAAAAAAAACTTGTATTTTCAAAAAAATTAAAATATTACTAACTTAGATTAGAAAACCAGTCCAAGTGACCGAGCGGTCTAAGTCGCAATGTTTGTGCAGTATGCCTTCTTGGAAACTGGGAGGTTATGCGTTCGAATCCCGACATCGGCAGTTTGTCAATTATAAGGAGTAAAAAAAGGGCGGTTAATTGACAAAACTGTTGACGTATGGACAACAGTAACCGGCTATGCGTGAGAAGGTTTTCTGTAGTTTCCTTTACGAACTCCAGATGAATATCGGCATAGTTCCTATCATAGGCGGCTGCAGTCGCATATCCTACCAATTCCAAGTCTATACACAAAAATTCCTTCCATTCCACTCACAACCTCACATCCTTAGGCATTACAATGGACCTTATGACATCAAACAGTAAAATGGTTGTATTTATACTTTCTGAGTTAATTCAGTACTTTAGTCAAAAATTTTAATCAATTCCGGGATGTCTCTCACAATGGCTTCTCGTCGTCTAACACATATCGTATCTCTATTCTGGTAGGTACATTCTGTTAATGTATATATATATGTTATATTCATCGTACTTTGCATACCACTTTAGAATGAAGTAGTACCTACCTTCTTGTGTAGAGAGTAGAAGAGACATTATAACAAATTTTTATAGAGTTAAATTTATTTAAAGTTGTGAGGAAAATAAATTATTATTCTCTTTTAGAATAAAATATCATCATCATACATTTAACATGCATAAAACGTATGAAAAAAAGTATGAGCTTTATATATATATATATATATATATATATATATATATATATATATATATATATATATATATATATATATATATATGTACTAAAAACTATATTTATAATGCATAAACACTGTAACTATATGAAGTTAGTTACATTTATACATACAATAACAGTTATAAGAGTTACAGCGAGTTATATATGTGTGTGTGTGTGTGAGTGTGTTGTGTTACTACAGTAATATTAAAAAAGTCCGACAATGCAGTGAGTGCCATACTTGAGTCCCAGAGACTTGAACTCAATAATAAAGATAAAAAGTTTTTATTATTTATTTTTAACGTAATATGTATGATATCATATAATATTTTTATTTTTCGGGGTAATAATATTATTACAAAAACATGTACGATGATGGTACACCGATATAAAGAGACTTTGTAGAATATTGAAGCTGAGAGAATGCTGAAACAAACTGGATGTTCATGAGACTCCGCATACGTTAACAATCAGTTTCCTTCACGAACCCCACATGAATATCGGCATAGTTCCTATCATAGTCGGCTGCAGCCGCATATATCCTACTAATTCCTAGTCTATACACAAAATTCCTTTCACTATACTCACATCCTGACATCTTTAGGCATCCCAATGGACCTTATGATCGAAGTGTAGCCTCTCCAGGGCAGCTTCAACAATCTATCTATCTATCTCTACAATATACTCTAGTTTCTTTGGGCATAAGCTTCCAAAAATGTCTATTTAACGTCATTCATATGATTCTATTGTAGCGGTGTCGCTTCATCATTATTTATTATTATTTATTATTTAAATAAATAATAAATATATATAAAAGATTGATCTTTATTAAAATTGACTTTTTTTAATTTGATTTATGAAATGTAAATTACCAAGGTTGTTAACATTCAAAGCAACCGTGATAATAGAGGGAAGTTTTAGTTGTTATGCAACAGATAAAAATGTTGAACAAAATTATAATAATAATTTAATGATGAAGCGACACCGCTATACTATCAACGGCGGTTAGTTTTAATATTTTGACTAAGTTTATTATGGATGATGCAGAGACATTTGGTGCTAGAATTTCGCAAGACTTGAATCGTCGATTGATGTATTATAAGAGAGGTGAATGTTAGGAGTGAAAGAAGGACTGTAACAGTTCTGTAGTTCGAAATTTGCCCTTTCTTTTCAGAGTCAGGTGAAACTAATGTGTTGATTCTGTTTGGCAAATATTAGTAGAAATTTGCAAAATGAATATTATTATTAGTTGAACTCAGGTTTGCAACAAATTTCGAACACTACATTGAAATAGCGAACTATTTAAAATCCGCATATTATGAAACAGTTAGCTTGTTGATGATAGATAAAATATATAAATTTTATAATTATTCGTAAAGATTAAAATTGACTGGGTTTGATATAAGTAATTTAGCTAACTGTAAAACATTTCATTAGTATACTTTTAAGAAAACTTAATGAGTTGTGAAAATAAATTTGAAATTAATGAGTTAAAATTCTTTGACTTCTAAAGTTTTATTTGCTTTATTTTAGTATAAATAATCATCCAACAGTCCTTTTAATGTTTTTTCTGTTTTCTTTTTCTAATCTGGAATTTTAAAACTAAATATCCCTATAAATTTTGTAGATATTTAAAAAATGATTTTCCTTTTCTTCTTTTAATGTCATCATGTTTTAGTTTGCTTGAATAAACAAATGTAAATTACATTAAACATTTCTAGAAACAAAATTTCTACGGTCATTTAGCGTCTAACGTTAATTATTGTATTCGTAAAACTTTGAAAAAAAATTAATATGAACTAGAATATTGTAGTTCATATTTTACTTTCTCTTTAAAATACGTTTAAAGAGAAAGTATGTGTTTTTTTTTAACAAATAAAGCGTTGACGGATCCTAGCTCGTTTGAATTTTTTTTTAAGATCCTAGTCTTAAGTTGCACTTTTATTCATAACAACTAGTCGTGTACCCGATGAGATTTTCAATCCGCAACATCTCAAGAACCATCCGATTTTTCTCAAATATTAAACGCCTAAATACGTATCTAACTTCGAAAATGACACACTTCCGATATTATTTTTCATCCCCTATTTAACCCTTAGTGATGGATTTCCAAAAGTACTGTTAAAACTGACTTCTATTTATAAACAGAAGCCTAAACTCCAATGACTATAATTCTTACTTCAAAAATGACGTACTTCCATACAAACTTTCCTTATTTAAACCCTTTTTGTAGAAGAATTTTCAAAAATCCTTACTTAGCGCTCACCCACGTTTTATAAACAAAATTTCATAGTTAAGACCAACCCACCGGTTTAAACTGTGCGTTATCCGCCAGTCAATGAGTACAGTTTTATCCCAGTTGATATATTGAATTTTCACATCACTCTTCCTGGGCGATTTATACCACGAAAATAAAGCTTTCTGGAACCATATTCATTTTTCTTCTTATTTTGAAGAGTTCTATAGCTTGAACTATTGACTATATTTTTTTTAAACATTTTGAACAGCATGGCCAAATAAAATCAAGACGTAAAAATGTCCGTGTCAGCTCCGACGCGTGTTGGAGTTTACTTTTAAGTTTAGTTTTGAAATATTTTGCTTTGATTGCGTTAACAGAATATTACATGTTCTGCCATCTATTAATTCATTTATAATAATTTATAGTTATTTTTTAGAAGCTTACATTTAAATTCAAAATATTATTTAGATTTGCATATAAAGTTAATTTTAATATTTTTTTAATAAAATAAATCTTGACGTACGAAAAAGAAAAATTTTATGTAAAATCAATCTGAAAAAATATTGTTAAAACATCATAAATTCAAATTGAATAGCATAGCGTATAAAGTGTTAGCTTGTAAAAAAAACATAACGCTTTTTGTTAACGCAAGATTTTACTACCCATCAAATTGTCGTACCGCGGGCTTTAAATGAAATCGATTCTTAAGGAGTAACGTCCAAAAAATTTGAAAGTATGATGACATATAAGAAAAACCATTATCAACGACTAACCTCTAATAAAGCACTCTTACGGATAGGCAAAATTACTCTTACGGTTAGGAAATATTTGGACCCCATAGTATTATTTCATATCTACTCAGGAAACGGAGACTTAGTTCATAAAATTATATAATGATTCTACTCTCAATATTCTTCGAATACATTGTATATTAAAAAGTATACACCATATTCTCGAAAGCTAAAGTTTAAAGAACTATTCTAGAGAACTATAAGTATGTACAAAACAGGTTAACTACAAAAACAACAACAATGGATGGAATTCTGTTTCGAGATGGTTATGTTAACACCCGACGGTCTCATTAAAGGCGACCACCACACAACATTTAAAATTCCTTTTAAGTATTTTAGGATAGATGGATGGTTGATAATGATTTCTGCATAATAATTTAATTTACGGTCAGTTTTAATGAGCATTGTCTGCATGTTTTGACAATCGTAATTTAAATGTTAAATATTTGATCCCATAAGTATATGTTTCTGAAGGACGTTGTTAGGTCACTACACCAATGTTGAAAACTCTATTAAAAACTATGACGTATTAATGATATTAAGGACGTTCATGCATAAAGTTTGATAGTAGATAAACTTTTTTTTTATAGTGAATTCAAAGCTGGCGGCAGCGCACAGTGACAAATGTACACATACACGCAAATATACAAGATAGTTTATTGTCAGATTTGTCACATCAAGTCAAATCAATTTCTAATTTACATTTACTGATATTTTACAATAAATACTTTGAGAATATTTAGGACAAAAAAAAGGTTATAAATTGTTGTAAGATTATTGATATACTTTACAACTTTTTAAATCCTAAATAAAATAAAGACAGTACTCATTTGACTCTACATAGCGAATGAACGTCCTTTTAACATTAGAAAAAATTAATTAAATTTTCATAACGTTTAGTAAGTTGATTGGGAAGAATCAAATTATACGTGATCTTATCTGAAGAATATAAAATATTTATTGTTAATGATATTTCATTTCATTTAAAGAATGATAATATATTTGTGAAATTTATGCACACAAATTAACATATTGATTAGATAGATAGAGAGATAGATAGATATATCTTGTGGTCTAAAAAGTAATGCAGTTCGATCTTATGGTCCATTGTGCTCCCCTTTCTACTTCAGTCCGCCGAAATTCGCTTCTCCCATATGTTGGAAATGGCCAGATCTTCCTGAAGGTTATTATATTCGGGGTGAGACATATATTGATTAAGAGATGTATTGGTTAAAAAAATTTCTCTATCCGTCTTGGATTCCCTTTCAACGCAAGTAATTGAAAAACATGATATTCCTACCCGTCTAGGACTAATTTTCTTCATAAGCAAAATATCACTATTCATGTCTCTAACTTGAAAAAGAACCGAGTTTTCATTGAATTTCTCATTCCTTGAGGGTCCATTTTCCAAAAAAATTGAAAACATATATTTTGTGGTGTATAACTATCATATTATCTCCTTAAGGGCTGATTTTCTAAAAAAAAACCTAACTAGCCTAAATACCAAATTTCATTTTTGCACCCCCAGTTTTACCCCCTTCGCAGTTGATTTTCAATAAATCCTTTCTTAGTGCTCGTCCACATTCTCTAAGAAGCATCACTTTAAAATTCATGGTTCTAAGTTTAAAAAACGGGACCCCAATACAAACTTTCACCACCGATATCTTTCATTTAGGATTTCATTTTCGAAAAAATTTATTAGTGCACCTTCACACACTTTAAGGAATATATCTTCCAAATATCATGTTTCTAGCTCGAATATATATATATATATATATATATTTATAGATAGATACTATCTACCCATCTGGTATCTGAATGGCAAAGTTCGTTAGTGGGGGGGGAGGTTAGAGGAAAGGAGGATATACACAAAATTTGGTATATCTTTCTTAATAATGGAATTTGGTTTCTTATCATTATTTATGTTAGTCTTATGTTTAAAAAAATATTTAAAGATTTAAGGTTGCAAATTTTTCCCATTTTCCAAATATTAAGAGAGATATTCTATTTATAGCGTTCCCTTCTTTTCTCCTCGACCAATTCAACTCATTAATGAACTTGACCTTTCAAAATATCAAAATTTCATTTTGATCGGACTAAAATTGTCACCATTAAAGAGTATACAAATACATGGAAAATATATTTATTTTTATATATGTGTCTGTATCCACTCTAGCTGAGATAGAGTGGAACACCATATGAACATTTTCAAGAGAAATAATGTATTTATTAGGAGAAAAATCGCAGTCGATGCTGCTCTTGCGTTACGATTTTTTTTTACATTTATATTTTAATAGCATTGTTATTTATTTGAAAATATATTTTTTAAACTTAACTTTAAACGAAATAATTTCCAACATTTAAAAATATTATATTAAAAAACTTTTTTGTTGTTGTTGTTGTTGTTGTAATATTTCACATTCAAGTTTTTTTTTTGTCAAAAGCAGCAGAGCCAACAAGCAAGCACACACATTAAACTTTATCGAAATGAGAAAACATTTATAATCGCTTTAAAAAAGTATAAGCTTATAAATATATTGATGATAAATATTTTGATGATATTAAATACATTATTATTATGGAAGGAAAATGAAAATGAAAAAAAAAAAAATAACCTCGTAAAATACGAAAGGCTGATGATGAAATATACATATACATATACTATTCTTCCACTCATTCTTCAAATTGTTCCTTTTCTTGTGCTATCTGATAATATAATAGAAATTTTATTGATATTTTATTAAGCTTGATAAACGATAGAAATTTCTCATTTAAAGTATCTGGTGTGATACAATCACGTGACCTCTACAAATGTAGAGGTATTTTTCAAGAATTTTACTAAATAGGTTAATTGCTAAGACATTAAATTTTAACTTTTATCCCAATTCCTAGAACATATTATTTATTTAGTAAATAAAACAAATATTTGAAATTTTCGTAGAATTAATTTATTTGACTAGTTTCGGAACACTTTCGTCCCTTCTTCAGAAAGAAAAAATGAAAATAATCAAATAAAGTTACTCGTTGCTAATTTGGTGCGTGTCTCACAATGTCTTTTATATGATCGGACTGAGCTTTTAAATAAAGGATTACTTGAGTTAACTGACAAATTAAAGGAATAAGTGTGTGATGAGCCAATCCGCTGCGTCGACTAGCAGTTATCCTACTTTGGCCATCTGGCCTTGTTTGTGTA
Organism: Nineta flava; assembly: GCA_963920215.1. NCBI lineage: Eukaryota > Metazoa > Arthropoda > Insecta > Neuroptera > Chrysopidae > Nineta > Nineta flava. The sequence continues at coordinate 5,845,947 of OY986042.1, forward strand.
GCTGCACATATTATAGAGAATGACCATAAAATCGACAAATCCAATTGAAAACTTGTTAAGACAGTACAAAATTACTCAGAGCTAGATGCATACGCAAGCATATACATTCAGAAATTTAATTTAATCGTCAATATGTCCGTCTCTCTCTTTCTATAGATGCCACAATACAAAAACCTATTTACTGCGCAACGCATAACTAAGCACCAATCAGGTGCGATCTTAACATAGTATCAAAGGTCGGCCAAACGTATATAATCAGGGCAAACCCAAGCAACATCGTGAAACTCTCACCAAGTTAGCAACGAGTAACATATCCTGAGACAATATAAGAGTAATTTTAATAAGAATAAGGTTAACAGGAGTAAACTTGATTGAAAGAAATTTTAACAAGAATAATTTCAATAAAATTTATTATATTTTAAAATCTAAAATTTATTATATTTTTATTTATTTTAGTTAATTTTTTACTTATTTTTGTCTATTGATCTCGACTTTTTATCTATGTCTAATTGACAAAGAATAAATTACGACTGGCTAACTTATACTGATGATGACTACTTTGTAGTCTAAATATGTATTTATAATACAAAAGAACTGATCTAGGTAAAGGGGAAAATTTGAAATTTTATTTCAAAAACCTAGAGTTCTCATTAATTATCATTTGATAATATAATATTCATAATAGAGGTTTTTATCGTTCAAATTAAGGTCTAAAACATTTAAGGTTTCCTGTAGGTTGAAGAATAGGAGCCTAAACTAGAGATTACTTGCAGTTTTTTTAAATATTTCTTAAAGTAAAGCAATCCAATTATCAAAGTTGTAGAGCATTATACAAAAAAATTTATTTATACAAAAAAACTTTTTAATAATTTTTGAAAAACAATCCACGTCACAGAAAATCAAAAAATAAATTAGATAACACAAGTTATATTAACAAGCAAGTTATATTAACAATAAAAATATTCAAAGAAGTGTATTTTTACCTTGCAAAATACACCTCCACTAAATAAGTCAAATTTTGAAAAATAAAAAACACAAATATTGATAAACAATTTTTAGAATTGTATTTTATTGAATATTTTTATTGTTAATATAACTTGCTTGTTAATATAACTTGTGTTATCTAATTTGTTATTGATTTTATATGACGTAGAATGTTTTTCAAAAATTGTTAAAAAATTTTTTTGTATAAATAAATTTTTTTGTATAATGTTCTACAACTTTTCTAGCAATAATTTCGATGATTTGGGTGCTTAACTTTATGAAATATTTAAAGAAACTTTTTTGTATAAATAAGAGCCACCTGTAAAACCTGTTCAAACCCGAGACATGTCAACAATTATATGAAATAAAAGTGGATTTGCAAATAAAAAATAAAATTTATAAAAGTAATTTATCTTTACCTTGGACAAAAAACGATCATTACATGGAATTCCACAAATTGAAGCTCTCAACAATCAATCGTATAAGAAATTCTGTGTATATGGAAGTATCAAAAACGAAAAATACCAAAATACTTAAAATCATTTCAATTTCAATAATACTAAGAATATTCCAATTTATCATAAAATAACAATTTCGAATAAATAATTTAATTATTTCCGAAAATATTTCAATTTATTATTGGGTAGATTTTCATTCATATTTAATGAATCGCTTTCAATATACAGGAATCAGAAACAATATTTATACAATTTTATTTATACAAGAGTCAAGAAATTAATATTTTACTTGGGTATTTTATCTTTTTGTTATAATGACAATTTTTTCAAATAATTTTAACTTATTGTCATCTGGATATTGATAAATTATGCTTTCAATATATAAAATAAATAAAATATTTTGTGGAAAATTGAATTTCACCAAATCTTTCTACATAAACTTCAGTCGTTTCAGTATATAAATATTCTCACTTAGTGTTTGTGCAAAAAAATTTGCAAGTTTTGCAAAAATATAGTTTTTGTGTAATTTGTTATGTAAAATTCACCTAGAATTAGAATCAGATGGGTCTACAAGATTTAACTACAATAAACAATCATGCCATTTATCACCTCTTTATTTTACTTGCTTTGCCTTCCGTTGTCCAGAATGAGGTGCTATTTGAATTTCATAATATTTGGACGTGTTTTTTGACCAAACGGTAGATTCAAATTTGTTAATGGCAAATCTGGTTGTTTCGTCTGTGTGTCAATCTATTCTGGCCAATTTGGTAGACTACCCTGATCAGAAATATGCAAGGGTCTGTTTACTTATTGATTGGTTTCGTAGTTAATCGTTCCAGTTAACCGTTTCCTTTTCGAATTCCGAAATTTCCTAATCTTTTCGAATTGTCACTTGTTTTTTTTTCTATAATTTTTTGAGAAAACAATTCGAAATCGATGCCACCCAAAATTATAGTGGGAAAGATTGTTTTTTTGAAAAGATTCAACAAAGCTATACTGAACATTTATAATTTTGTTTCGATCATTTTTACCACGGAACACTTACTACGCAAGCATAGCCTTGCTTTGAGCGATTTATTGTTTACTTTTAGATAGAGACAGATTGTAGAAGCTGCCCTGAACGGGCTACACTTCGACCATAAGGTCCATTGTGATGCCTAAGGATGTGAGTGAAGTGGAAGGAATTTTTGTGAAAACTAGGAATTGGTAGGATATGCGGCTGCAGCCGACTATGATAGGAAGTATGCCGATATTCATCTAGAGTTCGTAAAGGAAACAGCAGAAAACCTTCTCAAGCATAGCCGGTTACTTCGTTCTTGTCCATACGCTGACAGTTTAGTCAATTAACCACCCCTTGCTTTTTTTTAATAATTGACAAACTGTCGATGTCGGGATTCGAACCCATAACCTCCTCGTAAGTATTAACATTTTACTAAGTTTTATACAAACTATGAAGTTGTACCGGTATCGCTTCTTCATTATTAAATTATTATAATAATATTGTTTATCATTTTTATCTGTTGCTTAACAACTATAACTTCCTTCTATTATCACGGTTGCTTTGAATGTTATCAATCAATTACTTCTACAAAGTCATTCAAAATCGTTTTGCTTAAGCTGCGGACTTCTTGAAAATATATCTTTCAATTAAACTCAATTATATCATCACAAATAAATTCAAGTATCCGTTAACAATTTTTAATACAAAACAAGTTATTTGTTTAAATTCTAATCGTTTACAACAACAACGAAGCTCCAACAACAACACAAAGGACAAAACTAAAGTGTTTTCTATGCGATATGTACAAAGGACATTCAAGTGTGTGAAAATTATATTTGATGATGGTTACTGGTGACTGGTGCTGGTATCATACTACGTTGTGGTGTGAGTTAATGTAAACACTTGAAATATAAATAAAGCTAGCTTTCTAATCTCTCTCAACATGATATATAGCTAACAGCTAGCTAACACTACCCCCATAAACACAAACAGAAATAATAAAATCCGTTATACAACACATTCACTTCTTTAGCTTATATAGCAGTCAGTCCTCATAATACACAAAACACATAGATTTAAGTGAACTAACAATAACAGTCCACCCATTCGCTTACGAATGGCCACTATATTCATCCAAACTATAAATGATACATCCAAAAATGTCTACTCATATATACTGAGTGTAACAATAATATTAAGATTGGGTAATTATTTTTGGGCATAAAACAAAATATGTTGTGGGAAAAAACCGAGGATTTCACTGGTATCTGACTAACTGTTTCAATGATCTGGGTGCCGGGTCACAGTGGTTTCGAAGGAAACGAAAAAACAGATACCTTAACAAAGAAGGGAGTCGGAATGCCCTTCTTAGGTCCAGGGTCTATTTTAGAAATTCCAAGGACTGTATGTAAACAGGTGATCAACGAGTGGTCAAATGCTAAACATCGTGATCACCGGGAAAAAGTACCGCGGCAAGAGTTCGGTAAAGACTGCTTCAGAGTGAAACATGGAGGCTATCTGTCGATGCACTGAAGATGAACAGGATGCAATTGCGGAGGGTTACCGGATTCATTACCGGGCATTATCCCCTGCAGAAGCATCTGCACACAATGATACTCCATAACGGGTCCATTATGTGCAGATTGTGTGGCGAGGAGGAAGAAACATCCAGCCACATAATCTTCGACGGCGAACCTCTAGTTTACAGCAGATACAGGATATTCGGTGCAACTCACCCCGAATATATGAACCTTTGGGAGGACCTGATAAACAAGCTCCAGGCTATTGCCAACATATGGGAGAAGTGAATCTCGTCAGACTGAAGTAGAAGAGGGAGCAAAATGGGCCATAAGGTCGAAGTGCAATAGTTTTTACCCCGATATAAATCAATCTGTTTCAATATTTGCCTCGGTATACAAAAATACAAATAAAAGAAAGCCTATTATCAAGACACATATAGGTATCCTTACTCCTATAAAAATATACCTAGGGCTTTAGAAAGGATAATTTCCCTAAAATAGTTGAGGGAAAATTACTATCTTGCAATACATTTACAAAGCTATTTGGTTCGCATCTAAATAAAAGCTGTTTTGTATGGTGGTGGCATATTTTTGTGACTTTGGCTTTGACCGTTAACTCGGAGTTCACATAATTGCAAGGTCCTGTTTTATTTTTCAAACCAGAATCTCAAATATTGACATCAGATTCAAAGGAAAATTTTACATTCAAATACACATAAAATGTTATGGGTCAAAATTTTCCCCATCATTTGGAGATCAAATCACAGAAGGTGATATGATATCAATTTAAACAGCCGTACTAAAATTTATTACCTTTTGATATGAATTTTCTTCGACCTCGAAATTACCTTCACAAAGTAGATTGTTCCGCTCTGTCAAGTATTAGTACAAGTTTCGAATAAATTGACCCTCCACCTTCAAGATCAAAGTCAAGCTAACCATGCTGCATCCATGGAGAAATATTCGTGAGTATTATTTAAAATGACACACCCTATATATATATATATATATATATATATATATATATATATATATATATATATATATATATATATATATATATATATATATATATATATATATACCGTATGTGTTGAAAAGCATTACTAATAGCGAATCATTGTTAAATATTATTTACTATAATAACTATACACGATATGCTTAATAAACAAATAAAAATAATGGGGGTACTCTTTAGTGTGTCTGTTGTGTATGCTTGCTGGACTGTTTTGTACTGCATTAACATGTAATGAGAGTGGATTAAATATGTTCATTGATGTCAATGAAAAATGGTCCTATACTATGGTCACCCAATATTCCAGTCCAGCCATTCAGTTTCAGTATGTATGTGTATGTATGGTTTTATAGTAAATATTTTATTTATTTATTTAACATTGATTCTCTATTAGAAATGCTTTTGAAAACGGTCTGTACATGTCTTTGTCAAAAATAAATAATTACCGAAGTAGTATATAAATTTTCCTTTTTCCTTTTATCACTTGAGTATTAAAAGGCATTATTTTTGGGGACATATATGGGTGGTTTTTTTCTCATTTAAGTTACTTTTTAGGTCTCAAAATATTTTACAAAATTTCAGGTAAGTTGATATCGCGAAACATCGTATGAATAAAAGATAAAAACCACAGAATATTTATTAAAAAACTCAATGGAAGAAAACTTTTTGTTGCACCATTGGTTAAATTCAGTGATGCCAAAACAGTTCTAATCGACAACGTTTTCAATAAACAAAGTCTCAGTATCATCTATTTGTCTGGTATGTCTGTCTTATATGTGACATTTAAATTCGAGGTAACATTTAAATAATTTATTTTATATAAAAAAAAAAACTCAATTAATCTTAGTTGATACATTAAAAAGTCATCTACAAATGTTCTATCTCCCCGATCATACAGTTGAAAAGATAAATCATTAATATATTCGGTACGGAATTGTACAACGAACGGTGTTTGTAGTAAATACAAAACATTTTCAAGAATGTCTATGAAGTGTTTTCATAAGAAACCATTTGATGGTTTTTTAAAGAATTTTAGGAAGAAAATTTCTGAATGGGTACTTGGTATCCATCATGACTAATATAATAATTAAACAAGTGAAAATAAAAACTAACAGAGTTAAAGTATATAAGTTAAATGGACCTAGCGAAAACGAAGCAATTGGTTAAATGACGATAAGATTAACGGTTTTCAGGATATCAGACGCATAGTGTCAAAATTCAAAACTGTATGATTTGAAAAGCCGATATTTTGAAATATATGGGTCGGACGTTAAAATGAACCTGATATTCGTGCTGTACAGGTCAAAATAACCCTAGAAAATGAGTACTATTAAAATCGAGGACAAAAATTGTTTTCACTTATTTCACGTTTTTGCTAAGGGGTACCCCTTAAAAAAATCGTAAAAATTAGAGAAAAACTTTTTGTTTTTGATGCAGGTAAAAACTTCGCTTTTAAACTAACTTGGACCTAGCGAAAACGATGCTGTTGGTTAAAATTAGATACAATTAACGGTTTTCAAAATATCAGACCCATGTTGTCAAAATTCAAAACTGTATGATTTGAGAAGCCGATATTTTGAAATATATGCGTCGGACGTTAAAGTGAACCTGATTTTCGTGCTGTGTAGGTCAAAATTACCCTAGAAAATGAGTACTATTAAAATCGAGGACAAAAATTGTTTTCACTTATTTCGCGTTTTTGCTAAGGGGTACCCCTTAAAAAAATCGTAAAAATTAGAGAAATACTTTTTGTTTTCGATTTAGGTAAAAACTTCGCTTATAAACTAACTTGGACCTAGCGAAAACAATGCTGTTGGTTAAAATAAGATACAATTAACGATTTTCAAAATATCAGACCCATGGTGTCACAACGGTCGTATCAATATTAACTATCAAAATACGAAATCGTTTCGTAGTCATTCTATTTTTATGTCTCACCCAGTATATGTATAATTGATGATGTTTCGATATGTAGAAAATGAAAAAATAAAATATACCGATGGTGGCAATCTATAATTAATGAAATATTTGTGTTTCGAACTGAAATAAAGAAGTGGATGATTTACATACTGACTTCACCCATTCAGTTAGTCAGTTATTCAGTCAGTCAGTCAGTCAGTCTACACTTACCAACGTCTACATAAAAAGCTGTTTACATTTCACAATCTACTAGAACGAGTCAAACCTAGTGTGGATACATCATATATATATATATATTTTTTTTGTTGGTAAAATGCATTATTCATTACCTAATGATGTTTCCTCTCGATTTTAATCTGAATCAGAATGTGAATTTGAAAATGGAGATGGAGATGTACCAATATATGTCAGGTGTGAGTGTATACGTACGTATATGATGATAATATGATGATGATGTGGGTGGTAGTCGTTATATATGTTAGTTACTACTTACCTTTTTATACGATAAAATTGAATTTTAAATTCCAACATTTCACAAATAAAAATATATTTTTATTATTTTATAAAACTTCGTATCACTTCTATAATAATCCTTTTATATATATATATATATATATATATATATATATATATATATATATATATATATATATATATCACTCTATGCCTCATTTTGTATATGTCACTATGAATCCTGCTTTCTTATCGTCCGGGGCTCCCAAAACTTTTTGCAACGGAAAAATACAATGTTTTCACTACGTACATACATTCCCGTTCAATAAAATTGAACCGACCTGAACCAAATCAGTCTCTCACAATTTTGATTATTCTTGTAGTAAATGTTTTTGACAGATACAACATTTTATTTAATTTTTATACGTAAAAGGGAGACACTTAACATGTATTTACATTACATATTCTTACTCTATAACTGACTTGTTTACATAAATAAAAAATATTAAACTTCCATTTCTTTTTTCACATTTAAAAAATATTACTACTTATCTTTGTTTATAAATAAATAATATACAGAGAGATACACAAGTGAAGAGTTTTATGAAATATAAGAAAATTAACAGATACATTAATTTCAGATAGGTTCAATTTTATTGAATGGGAGTGTACATAGATTATTTTTTAAAATTTGAAAATTGTGCTCTCCCTTCACTTCAGTCTGACGAAACCTGCTTCTCCCATATTTTGGCAATAGGTAGGAGTTTGCTTATCATATTTTCCTGAAGGTTCATAATTCGGGAATGCACCGAATATCTTGTTTCTTCATGTTTTTGCTCATAGTGTAAGATGAAGTAAGTGTTTTTGCTCAACTGCGAGAGATTCGCAGTAAAAGATGATGTGGCTGATTTCGTTCTCGTCGCCGCACAATCAGCACATAATGGATCCGTTATGGAGTCCTATTGTGTGTAAATGCTTTCGTAGGTGATGATGTCCGGTGATGAATCCGGTAACCTTGCGAAGTTGTATCCTGTTCAGGTTGAGTATATCGAAAGGCAGCCTCTTGAATGCATTTGGAAACAGTATATTCTCGAGTTTTTGCTGCGATATATTTTCCCAGTGATCACGGTGATTAACATTCATCCACCCGTTAATCACTTGTTTACATGCTGTCTTTGAAATTCCTAAAAATGGCTCTGGGACTATGAAGTGTTTTCCGACTACTTTCTTTGCTAAGGTATCTGCTTTTTCATTTCCTTCGAAACCGCTTTGACCTGGTGCCCCGATAAATTTAACATCATTTGGCATTGCCAGCTCCAGTAGTTCCTGTTGACAATCCGTGACTACCCTGCAGAGGTGATATCACTTGCAGACAAGGCTTCTAGAGTAGCTTGACTGTCTCAGATAATATAAACATTCTGGTTTATGTAGCGCCTACGTAGGCTCTTACAGACGCAAGGCAGTATGGCGTAGACTTCTGCTTGAGAGACTGTGGCATATGTTCCTAAGTTGAGGCTTATGCTTTCATATATTTCAGCAAATAACTCAGTTATTTTTTATTTCCCTTTCAACAGAACGTTTTTAAGAGAACAAAAACCGGAAATAATACCTTTTGACCTGGTGCACATAACACAAAATCTGTCATCTGACATTTGATCTTTCTAAAATTTGTCGCTCGGCCAATGACGGAAGTAAAAAAAATTGAAGGTACAACAAAATAAAAAAAATAACTGTCTTCAATAATATACTTACATATATTTACATTCATTAAAAAAAATAAAAAAGTTTTTTTGGTGACTTTTTGTTTGTAAGTGAGCGAAGAGTAGACTACTGCGAGAGAGTTAAGAGAAAAAATATGGGAAAAGAGGAATATAGCAGAACATAATATATAAAAATTGTTAAAATAAAATACGATCAAAAACATAAAAATGAATGTGTATATAAAAATTTTTAGTTTTCATAATGTTGAAAAAGTATGAGCAACACTCACACACACACACACACACACACACACACACACATACCAAAAAGAATAATAATAATAATATCCAGGAAATAACAGTAAAATAGAATTTTTATATTGTGAAAAGTAACAAATTCCAAAAATTATTTTCTATTTTCCATTATCATTTCTATAAAATAATAAAAATCTATTTACATTATTACTATTATTATTGTTATCCCACAAATATTAATATATATGTATATATATATCTATACATATATATATACATATATATATATATATATATATATATATATATATATATATATATATATATATATATATATATATGTATATATATATATATATATATGCTGTTCTGAAATTCTTTCAAGAATACTATACAACGATGTAGAGCTGTAAAAAACAAACCAAAAACTTAAGCTTATTTTGTAAGACATCAATTAAATACAATCATTAAAAATTGATAAATTCAACCAATCACAGAGCGCATAGTGTAAGGAGACGGCACCTCTTACCGTCTGCCAGCCTTTAAAAGGTAAAGCGCCACGATCTACTGCTGAAGTCACGCCTCCTTACACTATGAGCTCTGTGTGATTGGTTGAATTTATCAATGTTTAATTGGTTGTATTTAATTGATATTTATATTGATAAAAAATAAGCGTCAAATCGAAAAACATTATTAAACTTTTTTGTTTGTTTCTTGCAGTTCTACACCGTGGTATAGTTTCTTTGAATGAATTTCATACACCTTGTACACATATATATATATATATATATATATATATATATACATATATATACGTATATATATATATTTACTTTTTTTACACAAAATCCCCACTCTTAATTGACAAACAAACAACCATACGCATACAGTATATCTATAGACTATCCAGATGATTGTATGTATGAGATGATTCTCATTACATGTGTACTGACTGACTTCATACAGTAACCACACGGCCAGCCAGTAATAAATAATATTTAACATTGACTCTTTATTGGAAAAGCTTTCCAACATACACGTATATACCTAACCTTGGTTAATCTTTGCACCAAGACTGAAAATTGAATGAAAATGTAATTTACTTATTACAGTTAGTGTCTGGCTCGCAATATGACGTCATCCGTATTTAAAATGAAGTTTTTCGTGTAAATTACTGAAAATTTTGTATCTCGTTTACATAAAAATGACAACGAAGAAATAAAAAATTAAAACTAACCTATCGCTATTATGCGATTCTGTCAACTTACAAACAAAAATTGAACATAATAATTCATTTTTCTAATCCGTAACAAAAATACGAAATACGAAATATATATCATAAACGTAAATAAGAATAATCAGTTTCGAGGAAAAAATAAAAACTTACATTTCGTGTGTTTTGTTTCTGATCCTCGCTCTTATTTAATACAAAACTTATGCCGAAAATAAATTTTCTATATATTCAGCAGAACTAAAATAATGTATATGACAACACACACACAGAAAAAAATCACATTTCTTATTATTCGACAAATTATAGTTTTTTATCATTTCATTAAATTTTCTGTGACATTTTTTTTTTCTTCTCTAGAACAATAAAACTTTTTTTATTGTCATATAAATTCATATATAGAATATAATAGGGTTGCATTTATACGATATATATCTGAATTACGTTAGTTTATTGTGTATATGGAAAGGGTGTATGTAATTTGGGCATTAGTTTTATTACTTGACTCAAAAGAACTAAGGAAATATGTTCACCAAAAACCGTACCGTTGTGTATTTTGTTGAGTTTCAGTCATTTTTTATCGACGAAAAAGAAGGAGGTACTCAATTCAACCTGTATTTTTTTTAAACCCAACTTCAAAATGGAGGATGGTTCTCAATTCGTCTGTATATTTTTTTTTTTTTTTCATGTATGATCACGCATAACTCTTTACACAGTAGTCCGACTTTGATAACTTTTTTTTTTGTGGGATAGGGAATTTGTCAAAGATGGTCCCATTTAAATTTGAAAAAAATATTCCAAATTTTAGCCACAAAAACAAATTAAAAAATAAGACTTCCCAGCGCTTCCACTAAAGAACAAATGTCATAATTGCTGCTGTATACTGTCTTTTGTTAAAAAGTTTTTATTAAACATTGCAGCCAAACAAAACGGACAAGTCAGACAGCTATACGTTGAACATTCTAAAGATATTTTAGGTAGTTATCTCTTTTCGTTTTCAGTTATCCGAAAATGGAATCTGTAAATTTCCGACCTAAACTTTGGTCTAATAATATCCGGTATATATTTTACATTTATACATAAAGATACTAGCAGTAATAGATCAAAGATAACTAGTTGGAAAATTCAATTTCAGAATCCCCATTTCTAGATCAATTATTTTTCCAAAAACCGAAATAATAAGGCACAAATCATCAACTATAAAATTAATATAGTTGATGTGAATTAACGATTGGTTAATAAAATTCAGCTTGTTATCATCACTTTGCCTTAATGTGCGAATAACCTTAAATTGGGGCAATTAGTTTAACAAAAGAATAGTGGTAAGTATAGTATAGTGCCCAGCTTGCATTCATCCGAATGATATAGATTCTAGACAATTGAATTTAATGAATAAGAAAAATTGGATTTCAGTTACAGTTAAACTTGATAATTTTAATCCTAATTTATTATGATTTAGGAGTTATTAATAATAGAAACTCTTTTATTGGAGTAATTGGCATGGATTAAGTTTTATTAAGTATTTTTTCTATAATAAAAGCAAACCGGTTTATTGTCCCGATTATACAAGAGAAAGTGCTGGAACTACCTTAATGACAACCAAGGCACATAAAAACTAGTAAATGAACTTTCATTTTTGGATACAGTTAAAAATAAATTATTTGTTTCGTTTTATTCCCAAACGAAACGTTTGTTCATGTTTCAGTTTTAAAATAAATATTAATTAAAACATTACAAAATGGTTTTCATTTAACATTTATAATACAATTAGAGGTCATTTAAGATCCCATGCGTGAGTATTTATGAGACACATAAGATGCGAGTAAGTAAAAGTTAATTGAATTTAACTGTAAATATAGAACGATAATGGAAATATATTATATAGCTACAACAATATTTTTTGTCTTAGGTACATATTTTCAAAACCACAAAGATAACATTGCTCGTATATAATTTTCAAATTGATCACACGCACAATGTTTGTTTTTGTTATATAACAAACTTTTGAAAAAAGAAAATTTAACCGACTTCAAAAAACACATAAATTTACTAGACTAAAAAGCAAACGATAACATTAACAGATTTAATACAAAATACGATTCTTGTCCAAACCTATGACCTATAATTTTAATAAAATATTATTATTGGTATGTGCTATCTGCTGATCGGTTTGAAGTCGGTACCATTGATAGATAGATAGATTGTAGAGGCTGCCCTGAACGGGCTACGCTTCGACCATAAGGTCCATTGTGATGTCTTAGGATGTGAGGATGTGAGTGGAGTGGAAGGAATTTGTGAGTATACTAGGAATTGGTAGAATATGCGGCTGCAGCCGACTATGATAGGAACTATGCCGATGTTCATCTGGAGTTCGTGAAGGAAACTGCAGAAAACCTTCGCAAGTCTAGCCGGTTTCATCATTCTTGTTCATACGCCGACAATTTAGTTAATTAACTGCCCCTTTGTTTTTTTTTCTTAATAATTGACAAACTGCCGATGTCGGGATTCGAACCCATAACCTCCCAGTTTCCAAGTATGCATACTGCGCAAACATAACGCCTTAGACCGCTTGGCTACTTGGACTGGTAAGTCGGTGCCATTGTAGAGCACCGACTTCTCACCTGTGCTGTGGTTGCCATCGTCAGCTTCGCAGCATGAAGTGATGACTCTCAGACTCATGAGATGCTCTCATAAAATGATGATTTGGTGGACAATGGGATCTCCTCGAGTGTATATCTTTTCAAACAAAAAAGAATTTTCAAAATCAATCCACAATTGACGGAGAAATCGTTGAACATACATAAAAAATACATACAGTCGAACATAGAATCCCCTCCTTCCTTTTTTGAAGTCGGTTAGAAATAAAGTTTATTGTTTGTATTACATAAAGTTAATGCGAAACTAATTTTATAAATAAGGTATCACAAAATATGTAACCGTAATAATGCTATGAAAATGGTTGCCGAAACTTAATCTTTACATTAAAATGGTTACCAGCCAAGTATCCGCGCTTGTTAAGGCGTTGTTTCTACTTAGAACTGGGAGGTTATGTGTGCAATTCCTGGCACCGGCAGTTTTTCAATTAAAAATGAATGGGGCGGTTGATTGACTAAACTGTCGGCGTATGGACAAGAAAGAAGTAACCGGCTATGCTTATGAAGGTTTTCTGCAGTTTCCCTGCACGAACTCCAGATGAATATCGGCATAGTTCCTATCAAAGTCGGCAGCAGCCGCACACCTACACACCTACCAATTCCTTGTCTGCATATTAATTCCTGATCCTCTACTCACATCATAAAAATGTAAAGTAAAAAATTAATAAATGTTGAAAAATAATGATGTGCGGAGGTTAAAACCCATTATCTAATCTTATCTATGTGACATCCTATAAAAGTGAGTATGAGGCAATGTTAATGCAGAGAAAAGTCCCTTTTCTATTTTGCCTGCTTCAAACTACACATAAAACGCCTTTAAAACATTCTAGCCCTAAAGATCATTTACAAGTACACTCCATAATCATCTGTATAATATTAGTTTATCTACTTCAATACATCCACATATATTTTCTTAATTTCCGTTTAAGTATAATTACTTAGAGAATTGAGTGGTAGAGTAGGCACTAACTGCTAGTAACTCTCTCTCTCTCTCTCTCTCTCTCTCTCTCTATTCCTGATACTTACAAAACTTGTTTTATAATCATACATATTATTTTGGAGAGGTAATTCATACGGGAATTAAAGTATTTTCTATATTAGAGTCAACCTTTTACTTTCTCTATGAATGACTCCAACAACAACAACAACAACAACATTTTGTTGAAATGATCAGAGATAATATTAATTACAATTATGACATTAATATAACACAATTATTGTGGTTTGGTAAATGTAAACAAACTAATATTTATATATATATATATATACAACAGGGTGTCACCAATTGTAGTACGTAAACTACGTCAGCATAGAGTGTTCAAATTTCTTTAGGAAAATTACAATTTAAATAAGCCACTTATTTAAAGCAAAACGTATTTAAAACAGTTTCATGCAAAATGTGATTTGTTTTTATGATATACGATTTTTACATCTCACACCCTTTAAGGTTGACCGGACAGTACAGTATATTTCATAATAAACAGAAACACTTTTTTTTTATAGAAATTAAAAATTGCAATCTGTAAATTAATTATTTATATGTAGATAACATCTAACATCACTAGTAATCGGATTTATTTAATTATTTAATTACTAAATGTAATAAATAATCGTCTTTTGACGATTTGACGAATATTTTCGTGAATTTTTTATCTTTTTAATTAAGATATTTACAAAAAACTCTTCGTCAGACTATTTTATTTTTTTATTTTAACGTAATGTACGAGATTTTATTTATAAATGTAGAAGTTTTTTACTTTTTTAATCTATAGAAGGTGGAGCAACATGTATACGTTCATTCAACACTTGCTATTCACAAGATGTTAAAATTCCAATTTTAATGATTAATTACATGCAAACCCTTCGTCAGATTTTTTCAAAAAATTATTTTAGACATATGAGTTAGCAATTAGTAACATATCAATAATTCAGATTTTTATGTATACATTGCCGATTTTACCTATACATGACGTGTCCGATCAACCTTAAGAGATAGATTTTCTGCACAGCTGCCAAGCGAATCTGGATGGACGATTGGAACAAATGATTATTATAGTCCATATGAGCCTATATGTTACGGGGAAAAACTTTCTACTCTTTCTTGTCCGGTGAAAGTTTTATCATAATCGTCTCAGCCGTTTAACGTGATGTAGGAACAGATAGACAGACATTTTTATAATGGATTTTCACGCATACAGAGTTGACCTTTAGTACAAAAACATCTCGACATTCCTGGAAAACAAGTCAAATATCGGTTAAACAATTATAACTATGCCTTTGTCTTGTTCAGAATTTAATTGTCATTTGGCCTTCCACAATTAGCGCCACCCTATATATGTATGTATGTATGTATGTATGTATGTATGTATGGATGTATAACATGGTTTAAAATATGATTTATTAGGAAATTAAAATAATTTTCGTAAATAAATTTATTAAATTTTCTCACAGTATGAAACTAACAAACTAACTAAATTAATTATTATTATATAGTTTGTTTTACTAACTTTTCATTTCCGATGTGAGTTAAAAACATTAGCGAAAATATTTATTGTTTTTAATGGTTGACGTTTTTTTTTTCGCACTTGTTGAATTTATAATCGTTATGTAACTATTTTATAAGAGTTTTATTTGTAACAGGTTTTTATGAGCTCAGATGGACTTTCATAAATGTTTGCAAACAAATTTATTCACTTCTAATTGATGTACCGACAGACAAATTTTTGGTAACTGTAACTGTTTGGTAACTGTAACCATTTAATTATAAAATTTTTCTTTGGATCTCATACCGTTTCAAAAATAGATATATATATATATATATATAACCCTCTGCTGAGGAGAGGCGCGGTTAAACTTATGAATACATATGCCAAAATTGTTTTTCTTCAATCAGCATTTTCAACCGTTACAAAGGTCGAACTACATTTACTATACTTTGGTAAGATACCTGTGGCAAGATTTTGTACAGTTTTTGTTATGATATACAGTGGATGATAGTAAAATTCAAAGCGTTGATATTGCCTTTGTTACAATAGGGAATATGCATGAAAATTTTTGTTCACTTGAATTGAAATATGTTTACTTGACAAATATCAAGGTAAAATTACTTTTTAAATAACTTTAAAAATAAGCGAGATATGAATGATTGAAATTCCCGATTAGACAAAGAGGGTGATAGCCCTCTTGATATGTTATGTGACGTCATATTACACTTTCACCATTTAAAATACACGTAAAACTCCTTTTTTAGTATTTTTGCAAGAAAGAGACAGATAATAATTTTTAAAAGCTTGTAGCTTCCTTGATATTTGTCGGATTTTAATTTCGTTTTTAAATATTATTACAGTATTAACAGTATGTTTATATTCTAAAAATAAATGTGAAAAAAAATTTTCATGCATATTCCCTATTGGTACATAATTGGATACTATATTTAGAGTAGTAGATCGAAAAAATATTAACGCATCTCTGCCCGTCGCTTCCACCATATTTGTTGTAAAACAAAAAATTTTTGATCCGTGTAAACAGTTAACGCTACTCAACTGCTGCTTTGTGGTCACTTTATGGATCCATTTCTTGAATTTATACTATTGAAACAGATTGTAGAAGAACATTTACCAATATGTTGGACAGTTGAAATACTCTTTATTATAAATATTAGATTTATTCAATAGCAAATATTCATCCAAATATTAGAATTATGAAAAAAATATGGCCAGGTAATAAATAGTATTAAAATTTATTTTCTACAACTTTATCAATGGTAATTTTACAACCTGTAGATTATAAAAGTATTGATGAAAATCGATATGGAGATTTTACCGAATCATTACGTTTTGAGGTCATCTGTTAACAAAAACTCCTTTTGAGAGGGTGCAAACTCCACCAACTGGAAATCTACAAACCGGATATGGCATATTACTCTGGTCATTTTTGTTTGTTTGTAAGCTTATATATTATTTGAGAAGTCAATGATAGATGTTAAAGCTATTTGTGTGCGTTTTCCAAAACAACATGTAAAATTTATTACAATTTAGAGAAATAGTTAGCATTCCATTCTCCCATTTTAACGGCCATTTCCGTTGCATTCGTTTTCCCCATTATTGAGATTAGTTTTCCAAATACTGAAAGCAGAGATATAAACTGTAATTTCCATCGGACTAAAACTGTGTACTTAAGAGCGTGACGCATATCAATGCATCACCAACAACTGAATTTTCCGAAAAATTCCTAAATATCTGAGAACAGAGTAAGTGCGATCGTTTTTTTGTTTGTTAATTTGCTTTGAAGAGAACTGTTTTGGATTAATGAAACACGTATTTAATATTCGAACTAGATTTATTTCTTTTACATTTTTTTGAAATATTTAAAAATATTTCTTTGACATTTTAGAAAAATTGACTAAAAGCCGACTACTTTTATTCACTTGCTTTTTTTTCGCACAAAACGTTTTTAATAGTGTTTTCATGGTAAAAAGGTAAACAACACACTTCATAGCAATTTAACCAAATATAAAATATATTCGGAACGTTACATAATATTTAAAACGTTTTTTTTTTTTTGCTTCTTCATAGGAATAAAAGGTATTAAAGATTTGATTTTTATTTACTGATAGGTTAGGAAGTGGAGAACTGAATATCCAAACGTATGAGGAGTTTTGAAATTACGAAGGTGGAATTTATCTGGAATTTTTTTATATGTACAATTTGCTGCAAAAGTTGATGTTATTTTTTTTAAAGTTTTATAATTGATTTGTGCCTTATTGATTCGATTTTCGCAAAAATTGCTTCGGAAAAGATGTTGTTCATTAGAAATATAGTAACAACTTTTATTCCAATTTTTTTTTTTCGAAAAGTGAGTGAATAAGGCACAAATCAACTATAAAATTCATAAATATCATAATATACGTTCTGTGTATAAACACTATTTGAAAGCACTCTTTGCGCAGTTTGAATGTTTTTTTAACCGACGAAAAAAACGAAGGAGGTTCTCAAGTCAACCCCTATTTTTTTTTATGTATGACTACGCATAACTTTTTACAGAGTAGTCCGATTTCGATAATTGATTTTTTATTGGATAGGGTATACTTCGAAATTGGTACCATTAAATTAGAACCATGAATTTTCATCTGTGACCCAATTCTGTTGATACTTGATGCACATATGTAGTTCTAATGACACTATAAGCCACAAACAAAATTAAAATATAAAACTTTTTAACAAAAAAGTAGAACCGACGAAAGGAGAAAGTAACTGAAAAGCAAAAAATAAAAACTTTGTAACAAAAAATTAAACCTTCGAAAAAAGAAAGAAAAAAATTAAAAAGTAAATTTATCCAAGTTCTACACCTAAATACCTAAATAATTTTGAGTCGGCGTGAAACAAACAAAATGTAATATTTTATAATATTTACTTTCAACCGAAAATCAGATTCACCCTTCGCCCATTTCGATGGAGATTTTTTGGCGCCGACACAAAATTATTTAGGTATTTACATTAGTGTAGGACTAAGTTCGACTAAAAAGTTACTATTTATTTTTTCCTTTCTTTTTTCGAAGGTTTAATTTTTTTCTTACAAAGTTATTATTTTTTTGCTTTTGAATACTTTCTTCTTTCGTCGGTTCTATTTTTTGTTAAAAAGTTTTATTTTTCATTTTTTTAGAGAATAACTACTACTTTTCATTCATAGGTTTTTCAAGAGAAATAAATCCACCTTCAATATTTTACCAGCACTCTGGAACAATACGTAAAAGATATTATTATATATGGATAATGTAAATAAAATAAAAAACGGAAGCTAGCATAAAAAATACGTTTCAGAAGTGCTATGTAAATTGTAAAACGTGTTCAGAATATTCAACGATCTATATATATATTCTTTATTTTTTCTAACAAAAAAAAAATATATAGTAGTGTGCCTTCTTTTGTTGTCTAGACTGTAGGATACAGTGGGAGCTGGTTGGTGGCTTATGCTATTTTACCAAGGAGCGTGAGATCTCACACAATTGTATGGAAAAAAAAAACGTAAATTGTGTTTGAACATCTCTTCAGAATGTAACAACAACATTATAACTAAAAATTCAGTTCCGTAACCATAACCAAATGAAACAACAAATTTAAATGGCGAAACACAAACCAGCATGAATAATTAAGTAATCAATAAATCAAATATCATATTTTTTACAAATTTAATTTTTTTATTTTTTATTAAATTTCAATATTCTCTCTGGTGTTTATATTATCGAATTCAGAAGTTGAAAACACCGAAAGGAGTTCTTCTTACAAACTAATGATTATTTCGGGAGAATGTTTAAAATGTAAAATTTCAATTAGATTCACGCTTATTGTACCCGGTATCTAGAGCATGGAAGGGCGTAAGGCCAAGTAGAACATGTACAAGTGTATATTAGGTTTATTTCACTAAGTTTAGTTCCGTTTATGTAACGGTTGAAAATATTAATCGCAGAAAAACAATTTTGGTATGGGTGTTTGTCCAAATGTGTTTGTCCGTCCGTCGGTCAACACGATAGCTCGACAAATGAAAAAAGATGAAATTCTGTATGTGTAAGATCAAGTTCGTTAATGGGCAAAATACGACCATGTTTTGGCAAAATAGGCGAAATTGTTTATCTTTGAAACCGTTAGAGATAGAACAACAATGTAAAGACAAAAAACTTTTGTAAGAAGTATTTTCCATAAATTCAGTATATACCGGGTATTTAAACAATTAAGTCAGTTTGTTTTTTTTTACTTGTTTATCGATTTTCAAATGAGAATCGTTTATTTATATATATATATATATATATATATATATATATATATATATATATATATATATATATATATATATATATATATATAACACTTACCGCCTAAGAGAACCTTTGAATAAAAATTTTTAGCAGAAATCGGATCGATGGGGACTTTTGATAGTGTATTTAACACCTATTCCAAATTTACGTTTTTTGCGAGTTTTTACAAAATTTAATTATTTAATATTTTGATCATTGTAGCAAAATGTTTCCTCTAATATAAATATATCGTTACAAAATTGGGACTTAAATAAATACCTTTGTATATATTAAATTTAACATATTATTCAATAATGCTTGACGGTTTATTACGTATTAATACTGATCATACTCGACAAAATTCAAAATTGAATTTTAAATTTTCGCTATTATTTAGTTATTGTTTATGTTTCCTATAACAAAGTATCTGCGAAAATATGGAAAACCAACCGCTACATTCATGTAGGTTTAATTTGATAGATTTCAATCTCTATAAAGCAGCGTTTTAACCAGAGGCGCTATTTGATTGTACACAGAGTATCAAACATTCCTGGAATTTTAATAAATATAATATGCAACGTTTATAATTTTGATAATCAAATATAATTTGTTTCAAGAATTTTCATATATTACGCTCATGTTATCCTTATTAAAAGCTACATGCAATTTAGATTTAGCTTATTTATTTATTCACTTGGCACAAACTCAAAATACAATTATAAAATGTTACATATTATACTGATCAAAAATATATTGTATAATTTCAGTTTATTTTATTTATATATATATTATAAATGGATAGTAAACTTATGTTATTGAATCGGAAAAAAATGGTTCCCTCCTAAATATTTGAGGTTTTCCTTTCCAAAATTTTTGAGTCCCACATAATTGTGTCAATGTGTCAATTCGCATGTTAATTGATGAGAAGATTAAGTGAAGCGTGATACCTATCCTCCTAATGGTTAGGACACCATTCTAATCCTTAAGGTAGTACAAATATTAATTTGTTTTAATATTGAAATAAAATCTTATGAAATTAATTTTAGAAAGTGTCGGTAAATTTTGTATTGAATGGGTCGTTACATGATGAAAATTAATTATAATTGTTGAAATAAAAAATAAATTTTTAATTTACCACATTTTTAAAACGGACTAAATAGTTTAAAATAATTTTTCCTACCCCCATACAGATTGTTCTGAAAAATTATATTAAAGCTGTTAAAAATTCATAATCACAAATTTTCAGGACAAACTGTATGGGATTACGAATCTGTATAGGATTATAAATCTGTATGGGGCTAGGAGAAATTATTTTTAACTTTTTAATCCATTTTAAAAACGTAAAAATTAAAAACTTATATTTTATTTAAATAATTTTTATATTTCATTTTCTAAAACAACACGTTTATTTAAAACTTTTATCGAGTGTAAAGGATTGTTGCACCGTATTTTAAATGATGCATATTGTGGTGAATATATAATAAACTCGTGTGTAAGTCATTTGCAAAGTTTTTTTGGAAAATTCTATTTATTTTAGTATTGTGAAATATTATTTGATTTATTTAAAACAATTAATTTACATTTTAATGATTTTTGTTGTACTATAGGCTTGTATAGCCAGGCGTATGTGGTATGGACCACAAAAGTGTATGTCATTTTTTTAAATTTTATAATTGATTTGTGCCTAATTGATTCGGGTCTCGGAAAAATGCTTCGGATAAAAGTTGATCATTAGAAATATAGTAACAACTTTTAAACCAAAATTTTTTTCGAAAATTAATTGAATAAGGCACAAATAAACTATAAAATTTTAAAAAATAACATCAACTTTTGCAGCCAATTGTACATACATACATAAAGTGGTACATAGTTCAATTCAACAAAATATTATATATGGTCATTTTAGAAACTATTTCGAAATATATGCAAAACCTATGATCCTTTTTGGTACACTTCTCTCCCATCAAATATCAAATAAGATTTTTAAAAGGATCTTTGGAGCGGAGCCACAGAAATTTTCGAATTTGCTTCCATTTAGCATCAATCTTTTGTGTATATATTATTATTCATCTAGAATTCGTCAAGTTTCAGGGGGGATTACGGGGGTCTTGAGTTAATTATTTCATGTTAAAGTTCGAGTTTGAATGCATTGCTCTTATGGAGAAGCCCATGAGTGTCGACATATTTGGATACTTTTCACTTGGAATAAATTAAGACGAATAAAAAAAAAACTACGCAATAGAAAATAGAAATATTAATAAAGAGATTGATAAAATTTCGGTATGACGGGCCCAAAAAAAGATATTGAAGAAATTTCGGGTAAATTTAATTTCTGTCGGCGGGAGCTTAATTACCCAAAATTTCAGTTTTTTTCCTAAATATCTTTTTACTAGACCCGTCATACCCAAAATAATGAATTTTCTACATTTAACTTACGACAAACAATAACTAACTTTACTGTGGACTTATGAATGTTCTATATAAGATTTTGAAGAATTTTATAAATGGACTATATCTTGTGCTCGTACATCCTTAATTATTACAAATTACACATTATTTTATAAATTAAAAATTTTTTAATATTGAGTTATTGCACATAATTTTGCCTGAGTTAAAATTGGTCATTTATTATGTTTCCGCGCAGTAGATAGATAGATCATAGCCGCTGCCATGTACGGGCTATAGTTCGACCATAAGGTCCATTGTAATATTGTTATATTACATACAAAAAAATGTTGATGCCTTTTAATTAAATTCTCTAGAAACATGAATTCAAGAGTGTCATAAAACCTTAATTTATTATTTCACCTTTTGTAATTGATTTTGTAATATTTTAAAAGTCATTTTAATTGATTTTATGCAAATGATCTTTTCATCAAAAAAGATCAAATTCTGGACAATATATAATATATAAATATATATGTCGCAGATGGATTTTCAAATCCGCTGTTTTACAAAACTGCTAGTTGTTTTACATAACAACTCCGTTATGTAAAACAACTGAACGACGTTAAGCTGGATTGTCAATACATTTACAAAACTGCTACCCACGTTTAGACGTAATGTAGAATAGCTTATCTGTAGTCACAACGAGCGTTTTAATATAGGGAAATGTATAGAACGCCTTTCAGTATGGTCCAAAAACACGCAAACCCGACCAACTCGGGGTGACCGATGAACTGAAAGATTGTAGTACTCGGTTGTAATAGTTACCTTATTAAATTTCAATAATTTTTGACACTATATATCTAAAATATATAAACTAAAATCTGACGTTTCAACTAACATCTACAATCTGACGTTTCATTTCACGCTGTTTTACATAACGTCTATTTGTTGACCCGCTGCATTGATAAATGCAAAACGTTTAATCAATATTACGTGTTAAAGTTCAATAATTATGTAAAACCGCTAAACATCGTTCATCGTTGTTTTACATAACGGAGTTGTTGTGTAAAAGAACCAGCATTTTTGTAAAATAGCGGATTCGACATTCCATCTGCGACATATATATTTCGTTTCAATACACAATGTCAATACTTGAGGGTTAATTGTTTTCTCATATAATTCACATATCATATAGTATTACATAGAATGTTAATACCTTATAAAATATTGAAAATCAAAATGGAAATGGATTTAATCAAATTGAAAATTTAGTTCAACCATATTGTACCATAAGTATGTCTACCACAAGCGTAAAGAGCTTATCATATGTACCGACATTAAGTAGTTATGTTTCACAAGATTAAAGGAATTACTTCTATTCTGAACTGAATCAATATGATTGAAAATATACTTGAAACATAACATTTTATATCATATATATATATATATATATATATATATATATATATATATATATATATATATATATATATATATATATATATATATATATATATATATATATATATATATATATATATATATACATATATATACTGAAGGGTACATGAATACTATGTAGTTTATGTTTTACTTTTTCAAAGTGCATATTTGTACGGTTACATGGTAGATTACTTATATAAAGTTGTAGAAAATCAATTTAACTACAATAGGGAATATGCATGAAAATTTTTTTTCACTTGAATTGAAGCATATTTACTTGACAAATATCAAGGTAAAATTAGTTTTTAAATAACTTTAAAAATAAGCGAGATATGAATGATTGAAATTCCCGATTAGACAAAGAGAGTGATAGGCCACTTGATATGTTATGTGACGTCATATTACACTTTCACTATTTAAAATACACGTAAAACTCCGTTTTTAGTATTTTTGCAAGAAAGAGACAGATAATAATTTTTAAAAGCTTATAGCTTCCTCGATATTTGTCGGATTTTAATTTCGTTTTTAAATATTATTACAGTATTAACAGTATTTTCATATTCTGAAAATAAATGTGAAAAAAAATTTACATGCATATTCCCTATTCATCCAAAATTTTGTTAATGCAGTTATTTCTATAGAATCTATAAAATGTATTAAAGATCTAGGCGTCAGAAAATCTTAAAGCCGTCAGAAATCGGCTACAACTTTGGAACGGTTTGGATTTTGAACTTGTCAGAACACAAAAAACCCATGACGTTAGAATTAACAATTTAATTATTGTTAGCTTAAGTTAGTTGTTTATGTACTTTGATTATGTTAACTCCTAGGTCGAGAACTAAAACTTTTCACTTCGTAAATTTTACCTCGTTGATTATCATAAATTTGTTTAAATAAGACATAATTGTGCATTTGAATTACTTCTACTAAAATTTTCTATTCATTTCTCTAAAAAATACTAGCAATAATGCAGTATAAAATAATTTATAAATACAAAACTGAAACTTCTCAATTAAACTTAACTGATTTACAATTTTTTACTGTTTATGAAACGAAATAGAGGGAAAAAAACTTTGTTGTGTAATTACTTGGCAGATGTGTGTGTACTTATAAGCTTTTTAATAACAAATAACTTTTTTTGCATAATAAATTTATGGATGTATCGAACTAAATTAATTGCATACTTTTAAAACTAACATAATCTAAGAGGATACATTATTGAATACCGATTGTTCGATTATTTTCTTTCTTAGGGTAGTTGTCGTTCTGGTGGGTATAATTATAGAATGTTCCAAATTATTGCACACTCATTAAGGGTATTATCATACTTATAAATCGATTGACCGTCTCAAGCTCGAGAAAAACTTAATTGAAGTTCGAATAATTAACATGGGAATTTTAATAAAAAAACTACACTTAAGAATCTTCTAAAAAATTTGCTATAAATTATAGGAATTGTTCTGCGGATTTAAAAAAAAAGAAACGAGAATTATTGACCGTCTCATTGTTTAGTTATAATAACGCCAAGTGAAGCATTTCATAAATAAATATACATGTTAAATATTATACGTATAGATAAGTATCTTATGTGTATCGTGTCTACCGGTTCAGTCTTGGACAAAAATTATGGCTTATTATGATATACGTTCCTTCACTCTTACAACGTTTTTACAAAACTGTATCAAGACAGTTAACTTTAGAAAACTTAGTTATCGCGGTTGTACCGATGAAACTAGCCTATCTAGAAAATATTGTAAACAAACATTATCAAAATATAATAATCGACTGTACAAGCCGCATAGAGACTTAATTTGGTCGCCATGAAACTAGGTATTTGACTGATTTTTAAATTGAAAGGTCTAGTACATTTACACTTGATTGGACAAAATCAGTCCGGGAGGAAAAAGCTTTGAGGTAGAGGGGAAACTATTGAATTTCTCTCTTACTAATGAGTAAAGTGAAAAAATTTGTCATTATCAACCCTTCAACTTTTCCTTTGCCGTTCTCCCAATGAACGTTGTCGTACTATCCCCAAAGAACTGAGTAAATTCGATATAAAATCTGATATAAAATGATTTAAAGAACAATCGGTATAATATTTTCTCAGACGATAAAAAGGAATTAATATTACACACAAGAAAAAAACAACTACAAAATAAGTTACACTTCACTATTTCTTATCTTGGATGCTGCTTGTTATAGATGCTATAAGCTATAAGCAAACTCGTTCAGATACATTGATTGAGTGAGTGAATGAATGCTTTCATATACAGACAATTTTTGAAATATTGAAGGTAAAATAACGTCTAGATAACTAACTGTATAGATGAATACTATTGGGCAAGTTTACCTCGAACCATAGACCATCGTCTTTCCGAATCGATGCGCTGTACAATAACTTTATACTTACTTAGTTTGTCCTCTCCTAGGCATGGTAGGACCTTGCAGTTGGTGCGGAGGCTTAAGTGTACCGATGAAGGGCTTGCTACGTACTCGGTAACTATGTTGTTGGCAGGAATACCCATGTCGGTCAGGATATAATTGAGAAGCACGACCAAGAAACCATGCAAAACCCAAGCTATGGTGCGAGCCATTGTGCCTAGACAACTAGCCGAAGGCTAGGGCAACAGGGTTAAATGCTGTCATAAACAATCCCTTTGGAATAACTGGCGAACTCCACTGTATAAATGCCCTCCCCATCAAGGTTAATTTTGCTCCAAACAGCACAAAAATGAGGTTCATTTTAACGTCCGACCAACACATTTCAAAATTTTCACCTTTCAATTCATAAAGTTTTGAATTTTAGCACTTAGGGTCTGATATCTTGAAAACCGTTAATCGTATTTTATTCTAACCAACAGTATCGTATTGTATTTTCTACCCCATTTCTCATCGATATGTAATGATTTACAATCGTGATCAATGAAATTATAAATAATTGAAAACATTTATTTAATAGTTTATCTTACATGGCTGAGTTCCTGCGATGTATTGGCAAAACGGACAAAACTAATCATCTTTGAAACCGTAAGAGAAAACTTAAAATACATAAATTGTTCGCTTTTTTTTAAATAAACAACTTTTATTCAGAACTTCTTTCCATAAACTTACATATACCGGCTATTTATGCAATTAACTCAGATAGTTGTTATTTTAACTAGTTTTTATAAAGAATTTTCTATAAAAATATTTAAAATTAAAATAATATTAATAATGAAAATAAAACGTGAGGTTTGTACTTTTGGTTTAACCAAGGTGGGTGCTTGAGAGATTGAACTTGTAAATCATATAAGATGTATAGTGAGTAATCGATCTTTCATTGAATCTATCATTTCTTATCGATCCATCATTTTTTGAAATTCAGTGTTCGACATTTGCAAAAGCAAATTTGCAAGGGAAGTTATAAAATTTAATCAAGAAACATGATATTTGTTTTCATTTTTGGTCTTCTATAATATTCGGGAAGAATAGAGTATGTACCGCCGAAAGTAGAGAGTATATTCACAAAATTTTACAAAGTACCATTCTCTATATATACTTCAGTTATTTTACCATATAAACATTTTCTTATATTGTAAATAAGAACGATAAAAAAGGTGTAATTTTATATCGAAACATACTAAAGATGGAGAAAAAAAAAACTTAATAAAAAGAATTGGCTTGCGTTTTAAAAACAATCCGGCGCATTCATATCTCAACACTTGTGCTGTTGGAGTAGTAATAGGCAACCACTCTAGATTATAAATCATTTTTCTTTTCTATAAAAACACATACAATACTTGATGACTGCTGTGTTGGGTAATGTTTTTCTAGAAGATATATACAGCATGTTAAAAATAAAGTAATACAAATAAATGAAAATCACAGGGAAGTTGGGTTAGGAATTCTAAATCAGAACCATAAATTTGATCTAGTTGGACGTTTCGTCTCTTTATTGAGACTTCTTCAGCAACTACAAAATATAATTAACAAAAATCACAATATAACCTTAAATACATAATTACTTAAACAACCAAAAATTCAAGACATTTACCTCGATCTTATAAGTTCATGTATTTCTTCTTTTTGACAGGCATGAATTGGTTTACAACAATAAAATAAATTAGCATATTTAACAATAACAATTCAAAAAATTTGCAAAGTCATACAGAACAACAAAATTTAACATGTAATTAATTATATACAATACGAATGAATCTTTACTAGTGTATAATCAGAGGTGGGCGTGACGGCTCGCTGGAGTCAAACGGACTCTCCATAAGCTGGGTGAGAGTAAGTAGTAAAGGTATGTTTTGAAGTAAGACGAAACGATGATTCAATACAGGTTGCCTACCGATTATAGCCCAATAATTTATTCAATCAATTTAGAATTAGTTTTATAAAATATTTATTGTTTAAAAAATATATTTTACAATATGGAGAGATACACCAAAAAACATAATAATAATATTAACAATAACAATAATAATAATAATAATAACAATAATGATGATAGCAATAACAATAATTACAACAACAACAGCAACTATATGTATTCCCACTTTATGTAAAATTTAACCATTTAAAAATTAGTAACAAATTATCAAACCTCCCCCCCACCCAGCTTTATCATTGGCATCTTCTTTTTTTGTATCCAGTGTCATAAAATTCCCATGACACTATACCCCCTACTAAGAAAAAATAATTAAATCAAGTAAATAATTGTTTATTAGTTCTCCGATATGAATAGTTTAGGCAAATTATTCGGAATTTCCGAAAATCTAATTCTAAAATCTAAACTAAAGCTAAATCATCAAAAAATTTACAAGCGGAAATCACCAGCCCCAAATTACCAGCCCAAAATTCCAGAGTATGTATTCAATGTATTGTATGTATTGTATACTTTGAATAATAGTGACCATAAAAAATAGTTGGTATTATTATATTTTTTTTCAGAAAATGTTTTAATTAAAAAAAGAAAATAATAATAACTGGTAGGATACCCTATATTTACATACTATCTGTCTTCCTACCTCTCACTCAGAGCGCAGTGCAGTCAAGGTATGCCCACCTATGGTGTATAATAGTGTAGAATATTTAGTGAATTATATAACGATATGATAACGTGGATTTGACCTTTGATTTGACTAAGTTTTTTAATGGGCTTTATTGACAGACCCGCCGATAATCGAGAAGCCGACAATCGAGGTTTTTATAATTAACATTTTTTCATGGAAACATATGATGGTTTTTCTCAATTATCGGATGCATAAATAATTAATGTTTACTAAATTTTTATTTATTACGAGTCATTTTGCAAAAAGTGGGCCTTATTAGGCACAAGTAACTTATTAGAATTGAGCAGCATCAGAAACTGCCTGTTTTATTGAAGACTATGAACTTAAGTGAAAAAAAAACTTAGATATTAAAATGAATATTCAATTTATTTGTTGTCGAAGCGAACCCTCCGAACAAATCTTACGCAAATTATATTATTCGAAATATTATAGAAAACATTCTCAATTATGCTGATATGACCGCTGTTTAGTTATGACAAGCTTTTTTTTTGTCTATTAAGTAGCGATAAATCTAGGCCAGAATAAAATATGATTGTTCAAAGATAAAAATTTGAATAATATTCAAAAGAAATTTGATGCATTAAACCCAATTTTGTACCCAAGAAATTTACAAAAAAAAACAAAAACTTATTCTTTCACAAAATATATATTTTCTGTGTCTCCCATTCATATTATATAAGTGAAGTAATTTTATCATAAGAAAAAAAAAGGAAAAATATTTTTGAACGTACAATGTAAAGCAATGTAAATGAATATTTAATTCATGACATAACTGTACATAACTTTATATTATTCTAAAAAATAAATTCTTCATACATATAGCTTCAAGACAACTCCACAATGTTGTTATTCATAACATAGAGAAGATGTATAGAAATAAAAGCCGCATACAAAACTAAATAATTTTAGAAAAATCTTGTTGAAAAATTGCCACACAACCTCTATATATATATATATAGTTCCCGTTTTATAAACGTCAAACCTCAGAACAGATAGATAGTTGTATGGATACCAGTCCAAGTGGCTAAGGCGTTATGTCTGCGCAGTATGTCTACTTGGAAACTGGTAGGTTATGGGTTCGAATCCCAACATCGGCAGTTGGTCAATTGTTAAGAAAAAAAAACGGGCGGTTAATTGACTAAACTGTCAGCGTATGGACAAGAACGAAGTAACCGCCGGCTATGCTTGAGAAGATTTTCTGCAGTTTCCTTCACGAACTCCAAATTAATATCGGCATAGCTCTTCTCATAATCGACTGCAGCGGCATACCCTACCAATTCCTAGTCTATACACAAAAATTCCTTCCACTCCACTCACATCCTTTGGCATCATAATGGACCTTAGGGTCGGAGTATAGCCCGTCCAGGGCAGCCTCTACAATCTATTTATATATCTAGTTGTATGGATTCTGAAAGAGTCTCAACGTGGGAGCCACGTTGACCAATAGTGATAAAGTTGTAATATATATTATTACAATCAAAAAAACATGGAAATTTTAACATGCTATACAATTTTTTTGTTCCGGGAATCCGTGCCGTGTAATATAATCTTTGTCTTGAACAGTACAAGATAGGGAAAATCTTTAAATGCATAAAATATTTGTCTCAAAAAAAAACAAACAATATTTGTAAAACTTTTTTCATTCATCTAATATTTCTGGTTTAAATTCAGAATTTTGAAAACTACTGAAATCGGTAGAAAACCCCACAGAATTAGATGCATACGAAAGTATGTACATACACAAATTGAGAAAACAGATAATGAATTTAGACAACGGCCCAATTTCAAATTTTGATTTAATAAAATTAAACCACTTTCAAAATTTAATACCTGAATATCAAGGTTAGCAACACCCTCACCTTAGTGACAATAACAACGCCGCATGTTCACAAAAGGATACCGCCAATAAATGGTCAGGCAACTCAAATAATTCTTCAAGTCAGATCATATTCTCAAGCAGATCATATAAAAGACAAAACTTTTTGAATATCATTGTGAGACCCGCACTAAATTAGCAACAAGCAACATATTTCTGACTCCATATCCCAAAGATAGTTACGATTAGCTAATTCATACTGATGATGACTACATTGTAGTCGAAATATGTATTTAGAAAATACAAATAAAAGTTCTAGGAATTGGGGCAAAATTTTAAATGTAATATAATAGTAGTGTGTACGATGTGTTGATATCCAACTTCCTTGTGATTGGTATCCTCTGATCATGACACTGAAGTTGTTGACAAAGAAAGAAATAATAAACAAGACGAGAGTTATAGCTTTTAACGAACATGCGATTGATATATTTCAAGGGAATTTCATCGTATGAACAGCAATGTAACTTTAGTTATATCACATATTTTTATTGCGATTGGAAACTTTCATCAAAACTTTAATGTATAAAAACGGACTATGATATAGGTATTCACAGGCCATCGACAAAAAAAATGAGGAGGCAATGCAAAATTACAACAAAATAACATCAATTATCGGATAATAGCGCACATAACCTCTGAGCACATACAATATTAGAGCATGTTTACAGAGGTAAAAAATGAATAAAATAAATTTTCTTTTCTTTTCTTTAATGTTAAACATTTTACAGCTCCTGACTTGTTCAAAAACACACTTCAAGCGTTACTTCATGTAAAATTATTCTAAAATAAACTTCTTTTTTTTTTGCTTTCTTAAAGGAAATTAATTCATTTGGAGTAAAATAAATTTTTTTAAGTGAATCTGAACAACAGAACAATACACACCTTACTTAGTACAACTTGTAGAGCCACCGACCATAAGATTTTATCTTTACAATTCTCGTACTTTCTGCAAAATTGTAAACATTCTTCTGGAAATATTAGTATGTATAACATTTGAATATTCGACGAAAATATAGCTATTTGTTTTGTAGTACCAATGGAAAAATTTCTAAAAATAATTCAACGAGCATACTTCGGAGATGTCAATATTTCTTTTTTCAGAGTTAACCTTCGTTACAGTTACAGTTTAGAGGTTAAAACACATATCCAAATAAACTTTCGGACCCATTTTGAAAAAGTTCAGAAAAACCGAAAAATCATTATAGTAACATCATTATAACCCAACTTTGGATGAAGTGAATTCAGCAAAGAGTATAATAATAATAATAATAATGGGATATTACCTCCATTTCTGAGATTCCATGGTCTATAACAGAGGCCACCCGTATCATTATTTTTCAAACTTTTATTAATTGTTAACGACACTTTTTTTATGATATGAGTGGAAGACAAGGAATTTCGTATGCAGACTTGGAATTGGTAGGTTAGGTGATTGCAGCCGACTTTGATAGGCCGATATTCATTTGGAGTTCGTGAAGGGAAACTGCAGAAATTCTTCAAAAGCATAACTTCGTTCTTGTACATTCCATACACCGACAGTTTAGTCAAATAACCGTTCACCAATTTAAACTGACAAACTGTCTGTGGGATTTGAGCGCATAACCTCCCAGTTTCAAGCGGGTAGAGCACGTTAGACCGCTCGGCTCCGTGGACTGGTCGAATTAACACAAAAATATACTTTTAACAGGTCCGGTGTCAGGGTCCACCGCTTTTCGTTTTTTTAGGCACATGTCCAATACACTCCAAAACAGTCAGATATAATTTAAATATCAGTTTTGGACAAAGCGACAATCTGCATATTACATAAAGAAATAAGAAAGATCCCGCTAGCTTTCATAGACAAAACCCTTTTAGCTGTCATATGTGTTTGAATGGAACATCCATTATGAAACGAAAAACAATTGTATAATTGTTTGGAATGAGAAAACTAGCACACATTCTAAGGAAACTAATGAGAAAAAACAATTCAAATACAATTCACAAACACAATGCTAACAGCTTACCAGCAGTTATTATAAAAATCACTATTTAAAATAGGGGAAAGCTTTAAACTTGAAAACAATTTTATTTGATTGAAATTATCGGTGCCCAAAATCAAAAAGTTTAAATAACAAATACTTAGCACTTTGTGGCACAAATATAAAGAATATATTTTTTTTAAAGTCCCTGTTTTTAGATAATATACGCACGTAACATGTTCTACTTCTTTGGTGTGATGAGCTAAAGTATACATAAAATGTGCATATTTCATTGGCAGATTAAATATGCACATGAGTAATCTTGCCCATTTTGAAATATGGTCCGATTTTGCCTATTCACGAACTTGACGTTACTTTTTAGCCGTAGATTACACATTAATTTCAGCTCGATATCTCTTTTCGTTTTTGAGTTATCGTGTCCACACACAGACAGACAGACGGACGGACATTCCAAACATATATGTCTGCGATCAATATTTCCAAGCGTTACAAAGTTGGGACTAAACTTATTATACCCATGTATTTTTCTTTTCTTTTAATCATGCTGTTTTTGCGATAATGTCTGAGTTTTTAACATATCTGGATAAAACTATTCCACGACATCATACCAGGAGAGTTTTCATCAACGGTTGCCTACTTCATTTTAGTTGAGAATATTTGTTAACATACTACACTCATATTTTATCCGGTAGCGATATGGTACAGCTTCCGTACGGTTAACTGTACTCGCTAAATAATAGGGAATATGCATGCAAATTTTTTTTCACATTTATTTTCAGAATATGAAAATACTATTAATACTGTAATAATATTTAAAAACGAAATTAAAATGCGACAAATATCAAGGAAGCTATAAGCTTTTAAAGATCATTATCTGTCTCTTTCTTGCAAAAATACTAAAAACGGAGTTTTACGTGTACTTTAAATGGTGAAAGTGTAATATGACGTTACATAACATATCAAGAGGGCTATCACCCTCTGTGTCTAATCGGGAATTTCAATCATTCATATCTCGCTTATTTTTAAAGTTATTTAAAAAGTAATTTTACCTTGATATTTGTCAAGTAAACATGCTTCAATTCAAGTGAAAAAAAATTTTCATGCATATTCTCTATTGTTTCAAAGATCCATAGAGATAGTCATCAATTCAATGTTGTTAAATATAAGAGATAACAAACTGTCCCAAGATACAAGCCTTATCCCGTATCCATTTTTCCTCTATCATAATTCAACTTTTTTCTATGTTACACATATTTTTAATGTGAGTGTGCTGTGATTCTATTAAAAATAAATAAATATAAAAAAAAAAAAAAAACCCTTATATTTTTACAATGTTGGTTTAACACACATCAACCAAACAATCCTTCTCACGTTCCTAAGACTCCTGTTTCCCAACCAAAAAAATGTATATAATATGTACATAAAATATCATCAATCATAGTTAATGAGTATGTGCTTGCTGTATATATTTATGATTATTATTATTGTTATTTTTATTGAAAATAAGTAGAGAGAGAAAACATTTATTATTTTAACCAGAAAAACATGTTTTAGACAGTATTTTATTTTTATTTTTAACGGTATATAATGACCAGTTCCAGTTGAGTTTGCACCTTTCCCATTTTGAAGAGCGCGAATGAAAAGTTTTGAAGGTTCCAATTACAAAAGTCGCTGGTTGGATTCGGAATTATAATGTTTAAAGTTAACAATACTTTTATTGATATTAAAAAAGATATTTTTCACAAAAATCACATCGCCTACTTATCACCAACGAAACCAGATAAATGGTCGAGCGGTCTAAGGCGTTATGTCTGCACAGTATGCCAACATGGAAACTGGGAGGTTATCGGTTCGAATCCCAACATCGGCAGTTTGTCAATTATTAAGAAAGAAAAAGGGGATGGTTAATTGACTAAACTGTTGGCGTATGGACAAGAACGAAGTAACCGGCTATGCTTGAGAAGCTTTTCTACAGTTTCCGTCACGAACTCCAGATGAATATCGGCATAGTTCCTTACATAGTTGGCTGCAGCCACATATCCTACCAATTCCTAGTTTATACACAAAAACTCTTTCCACTCCACTCACATCCTCACATTCTTAGGCCTCACAATGAACCTTATGGTTGAAGTGTAGCCCGTCAAGGGGCAGCCTCTACAATCTATCTTTCTATCTATCTAACTTTATTTTGAGACAAACTGTATAAAATTTATAGCAAACCAACCCCTTATCGTACCATATTTATGAAATATGTATGTAATAATATTACAAAGAAAATGCAAACATATTTTCTTCATTCTATAAAAGATATCATTTAATAGGAGCTGTAGCTTTAGGTTGTACAAACTACCCATGTAGTAAATACACTCAAACACATACATACACACATACATATGGTATACATCAAACATGTGTACATCCCACACTGTTAGAGATTCGAATTTTAGAATATTTTCGAACTTGTAAGGAAATAATTTTTAAATGATTTGTTTGTATGGCTGAAATTGAAAACTGTACATATATCACAATAAAAAGCCTAAAGAACCCTTTTAGCCTTTACCGCGTTGTTTAATTTTCATTTAACAGACTTGTTTAATCTGCTTTAAGGTTGTTATCGCGCAAATGGGCATAATTATAGAATGTTCCTTATTTTTGCACACTTAAAATTTGAAATCGATAGACCATCTC
Source organism: Nineta flava (assembly GCA_963920215.1). Lineage (NCBI taxonomy): Eukaryota > Metazoa > Arthropoda > Insecta > Neuroptera > Chrysopidae > Nineta > Nineta flava. The sequence goes on from OY986042.1 coordinate 5,881,358, forward strand.
AAACTCGAGAAAAACTTAATTGAAGCTCGATTAATTAACATGGAAAGCAATGGAGACTACCCATTTTAAGCAGTATTTCTACCTGTTTTCTATTTAATAAAAACGATACTTAAGAATCTTTCAAAAAAATAGCTATAAATTATTGACTTTGTTTTGCGTATTTAATAAATAAGATAATTATTGACCGTCTCATTGTTTAGTTATAACAACGCAAAGTGAAGCATTTTATAAATAAATATACGTGCCAGCATGCTTAACAGATACAACTTGCTGAACAGATTACATTAGTCGCTGCTTTTTTTTTCCTTCTCAAATATTGATATAAGAATTCGTAAGCTATAAAATTTTATTTTCCAAAAAAAACTGAATTTAATTTGTGCATGGAACGATTTCAGATTTGGACATCTGCCATTTCCGTTATCGTACCAGCCAATGAAATTGTTTAAAGTTCAGTTTCATAAAGCATTGTCAAATTTGACCATACTGTTAAATCATTTTTGTAATTTAAATATAATATTACAAATTTGGCAATGCCATTATCTGAATTAATTCATAGCGTAATGGTTCTTGACTTTTGTCTCCAATTCCCCAAAGCACATTCATAAGACTTATAATTTTTATTTTTTATAATATGAAGAAGAAGGGCATGCAGGAAAATTAAGTAACTAAATACTACTAAAATAAAATAGGGTGATTCATTTTAAATCGCCTAAAATTATAATATTAATGTTTTTATAACAAATGTTCTATAATATTCATTTTATAATATGAATACCAAACCAGCTACATGGTAGAGTCTCGCTGATGTATGTATAAAAAGAGGACTAAGAAATAAAGTCATTTTATATGTATTTTTACCTCCATATACAGACCTAAAATGCTACGTTTAGGTAATACCAATGTTGTCTATTATATATAAAATTTCAAAATGGAATTGGAGTATTCGCAGTTCACTTATTTGTATCACAAAGTGATCATTAATATTATTGACATTAAAAGATGACTTTAACAGTGCGTTTTGTATCTCCCCGGAGAATAATTCCCATTAGTTAAGTCATTCTTAAAAATTATTTATAGTCAAAATACAAATGCTCGACCTAGGAATTAGGGAAACATCGAAACTACTTTGAATAGAAATAATTCATGAAAGGTTTATTAAAAGAAATGAACATGGCATAATAAAAAAATATGACATTCAGATTTTTTTTAAAGAAAAAGATTTTTTTAAAAATACATATTAATTTAATACCAAAAAATTAAAAATTAAAAAATTTCTTAAAAATTGTGACGGCTCAATTCTCTCAATCAGTTACTTAAACTATTATTATTATTATTAACTATTTTGTATAGAAAATATGCATTGCCACGTATGAATGAGTTTTTGAATCTGTGATTGTACCGCCATCTATGAGCATCTTTTTTAAAACTGATTTGTTATATGTAATATCAACTATGAACCACTTGTTGATCGCATGGCGAGTGAACGTCGCCGGGCCAACAAGTTGGTCTTACACGCCGCAATGATGTTGAGTTTTCAACGAGTCTTTACTTTTCGTTTTGGAGGTTTGCATTTTGAAATATACAAAGTCCCATTTTAGTGAATGAATATCCAATAAGTAAACTATAAAAATTCTTACCGAAATGTTCTGTTTTGGTTTGACAATTCCAACCATAAGCTTATAATTGTCCCAATCCTGTTCATCTAAATTTTATAAATATATGATTTCATAATATCGTTTTCACACTCTTGAAGTATTTGAGTCCGATTCTAGTAGAAAGAAATCATCATTATTATGAACTAGCTAATCTTCACCCGAAGAATAATATCTCATAAAATAGGACGACATATACACTTTTGTTTATACTATATTATATACATTTAAACCTATATATAGAGGTCTTGAGGCGTTCACAACCCACTTTTTTGAGTATATTCTCTCTCCTATTCATTTTCATGTCCTCATAAGATATTGAACACAAATTGTTTCTCTTCTATGCTATTAATAATTGAGTTTAACCCTCATTTTTCAATTATACCCCATTATTCCGTATTATCCTTATTTTTTTAATCTTTATTCGTGTTTTTAATTGCATTATTCTATGTGGAGTGGATGTTGTGAGAGGATAAAGGCAATTATTTAATATGATGATTGTGACATCGAAAATATACTATGCTTCATTGGGTACAAGTAATCCAAGTGGTGTTTTTGGATAACTTTTATTCATTCACTGTGTTTATACTCCAATTCTGACGTAAAAATCTTTAAAAAATCAATATTGCAATTTTAGTGTAGTTATACATTGTACTATGGACCACACAAGTTGATGTCATTTAAAAAAATTTTATACACTACGTAAATTAAAATAGACCCAATAGTAACAATGTGTAGTGCATCTATCACTGTCTATGCACAGTATGCCATGATATGGTGTTACACACACATGATGGACGACGGACAATAACAACGATGTATACATGCACGCATATTTATGCATATTTATGTTATAATACAACACTGATTAAATTTCGATTTTTTGCCCCAATTTCCTAGATCAAAATTTTTTGTATTTTATAAATACGTATTTCGACTACAAAGTAGTTATCATCAGTATGAATTAGCTAATTGTAATTATTCTCCGAGGAGATGTTCAATTAGCCATCAAATTAACAATTATAATACAAAAACTGATCTTGGTATTGGAGTGAATTGGAAATTTTATATCAAAATATGAACTTAGTGTACGAAATTAAAAAATCCAAAAAGTTATTTTTCAGGATTACCACTTTTGCTGAAGCAAATTCATACAAAATTGTGTATTGAATGGGTCGTTACTTGAATGGGACGAAAATCCATTACAATTATTAAATAAAACAAATATTTGAAATTTGCATGATAAAAAATGAGAAATTTAATTTTAAATATTTAATAAAATTTCAAATATTTGTTTTATTTAATAATCATACAACATTTTTTTTTCCATTTTATTATTATTTATCCACACACATATACTCCAGTCGAGATTGCTAAATGGGCATCAAAAACCCCTCAAACGTTTTCATAAAAATTCTACAACGAAATTGGACATCAAATGCATAATATATATCCAGTTATATGTTATCATTATTATTATATGTAGTACTTTTTCATATCCATATTTAAAAAAATTCAACTTTAAAGAATATCTATTTGTATTTGACACCTGTATTTGATCTGGGGCAAACATTTCAATATTATACTCTTTGTAATTCGTTTAAATGACCTTTTAAAAATGTCATATTGCACAATATATAATTTTTGTATGGAATTATTATTAATATACTTTGTGTTGTTTTCATCATAAAATATAATATTTTATATACTTCGTATTTATCAAACAAATTATAACTAATAAACGTTTTTAATCATCACCGACAAAGACTTTTTCAATTAGATAAATTACTGTTAACAATATATATATATATATATATTATATCCTCCTGAAAGATTATTTTTAGCAGACACACAAAAACAAAAAGTTTCCAGAACATCAAATAAAATAAAAACACTTTTTAAGGATATTATTGAGTTTATAAAGTTATATTTATCTATATGTTATATATTATATATATATATATATATATATATATATATATATATATATATATATATATATTGTATGTCCCAATATATTTCTGGTTTTTTTATTATCTGGTTTTTGGTGAAGAAAAACCCGTCATATAATCAAGTGAAGTCAACTGTGAGTTAATTGCTTAAATACCCGATATACAATGCATTTATGAAAAAAAATTTCTTACAAAAGTTGTTTATTTTTAGACGGGGTAATATTTTTACTTAACAATTTTGTTCTATCTCTTCATGTTTTAAAGATAGGCAGATTTACCCATTTTTCCCAAACATGATCCGATTTTACCCATTCAATAACTTGAACCCTACTTTTTAGTTCTGGAACACACATAAAAAATTTCAGCCCACAATATCTTTTCGTTTTTAGAGTTATCGTGTTGACGGACGATCGGAGGGACGGAGGGACGGACACATTTGCGGAAATAGATAAATTCGTTTTCTGCGATCAATATTTTCAACCGTTACGGAACTTAACTTAATATACCCTGGTTATATATAATACATACCGAGTACAAAAATGTTTTGACTCCCGGGACTCAAGCATGATGTGATTGTTTAACAAACACGAATCTCCTATCTTAACAAAGCCGATGATTGCACACTGTCACATAGCCGATCGTTACAACAAACGTGACATTGTATTATCTGACGTTTCATTTCATTTGTAGCGGTATGGCTTCTTCATTAAATTATTATTATAGTTTTGTTCATCATTTTTATCTGTTACATAACAACTATAACTTCCATCTATTATCACGGTTGCTTTGAATGTTAACAACCATGGTAATTTACATATTAAAAATAATAACATTTCATAAATAAAATCAATAAAGATCAATTATATCTTTTATATATATTTATTATTTATTTAAATAATAATTATTTAATATATCAATCATTTACCTTTACAAGAGAAGAGAATGTGTAAGAGATCGTACACATTCCCCTCGCTATAGATGTTTTCACATCAAAATATAAAAGTTGAGGAAATATTCATCATTGGACAACCTGTATATATTTATAGAGAAATATTCTACACATATAACACATATATGTATGTGTTATATATATATATATATATACCTCATAATAAATTTTATTTCCGAAAACATTAGGTTAAATAAAACGAATTAGGTATACCGGCACCAATAATAACACACACAAAGTATATATATACAAAAGAGTAAACAGATTTATAATATGACTACAATGTTTTGACATTATGTAATCTATAAAAAGTGATTTCAGAAAATGACCAAACATCATCATGTTATGGTGTTTGTTCTCTTCTGTTTCTATTGTAACCAGAATATATTTATGCCATTGTAATATTTTTTAGTCGTTCTACGTACGACTGACTATAAACACAGATAAATAAATAAATACCATGTAATTCAACTACCATATAACGGATATCATTTTAATATATCTTAATGGATGTGTAATGAAATGTTTTTATTATAAGAATTATTAGACATTATATTTAAAAGTCATTTTTTTTCTCTCTACATAGCATCACATCCTTACGATATTGTTGAAATTCTCAGATATTATTGTTAAAGAAATATTGATTAAAATGGTAAACATATAATAATCAACCGTATACAACTCCAGTGTCAGGGTAGTCATAGGATTAGAGTGGCGTTTGCGACCCGGGCTCCAGTCTGCTTGGATTACCCCCCAGGAGAAAGGATAGATTGAGATAGTTGTAGAGGCAGCCCTGGGCGGGTTACACTTTGACCATAAGGTCCATTGTAATGTCTTAGGATATGAGGGTGTGAATGGAGTGGAATGAATTTGTATGTAGACTAGAAATCGGTAGAATATGCGGCTACAATAATAATAATAATAATGTGGTTTAACCTCCGTTTCCGAGACACGACGGTCTATAACAGAGGCCACCCACATCATTATTCTTCAACCTTTATTTATTAATTTTTTACATTACATCTTTATGATGTGAGTGGAGGATCAGGAATTCGTATGCAAATTAGGAATTGGTAGGTGTGCGGCTGCAGCCGACTTTGATAGGAACTATGCCGATATTCATCTGGAGTTCGTGAAGGGAAACTGCAGAAAACCTTCACAAGCATAGCCGGTTACTTCTTTCTAGTCCATACACCGACAGTTTAGTCAATCAACCGCCCCATTAATTTTTTTTTTAATTGACAAACTGCCGGTGTCGGTATTTGAACCCATAACCTCCCAGGTCCAAGTAGAAAACAGCGCCTTAACAAGCGCAGCTACTTGGCTGGTTATATGCGGCTACAGCTAACTATGATAGGAACTATGCCGATATTCACCTGGAGTTGGTGAAGGAAAATGCAGAAAACGTTCTCAAACAAAGCCGGTTACTTCGGTTACTTCGGTTACTCCCTTCGAAGAAGGGACTGATTTAGTAATTTTTTTCCAGTTGCAAACTATACACTATAAAAATTTTGCTGGGTTTCAATTTTTTAGCTCTAGAATACGTAAACAAGTTCAGATCACTATGTAGTTGTGGAGTTATGGTCTTGGAGTTATGGACAGGCAGACAGATGGAAATGGACTAATAGGGAATATGCATGAAAATTTTTTTTCACTTGAATTGAAGCATGTTTACTTGACAAATATCAAGTTAAAATTACTTTTTAAATAACTTTAAAAATAAGCAAGATATGAATGATTGAAATTCCCGATTAGACAAAGAGGGTGATAGCCCTCTTGATATGTTATGTGACGTCATATTACACTTTCACCATTTAAAATACACGTAAAACTCCGTTTTTAGTATTTTTGCAAGAAAGAGACAGATAATAATCTTTAAAAGCTTATAGCTTCCTTGATATTTGTCGGATTTTAATTTCGTTTTTAAATATTATTACTATATTAACAGTATTTTCATATTCTGAAAATAAATGTGAAAAAAAATTTTCATGCATATTCCCTATTAGAATATATTATAAATAACTAAGCCAAATTTTCTTTATCAATATTTTAGCAATCATTACAAACTTGGGATTAAACATACTACACCTTTATATACATAATATAAATTATCCAGAGTATAAACAAGTAATGTAACATGTAACTGAGTTTGATAACCCAGTATATACTGAATTGTATCAATGTTTGAATTGTTAATAATTCTGCATATTCAATGTTTATAAAATTTGAATTATTTGTAAATGTTTGTTTTGTGTTCATAACATTGAAACAGTAAAAATGTTCTTGCGTTAAAAAATCTGTATATTAATGTTCTTGCGACTTATATAATTTTAGATATTGAGTTATATAATTTAGTTAGTCGACGCGAAGCGCCTGTTAACGCAAAGCGTTGGTCAACGCGAACCGTTAGGTGACACGAAAATTTAGTCAACTCGAAGCATAAGTAAACGCGAAGTGTTAGCACGCGTAAGTTATACAACGCGAAGATTTAGTCTTAAGTCAGAGAAATCTATTCAGTTAATGGAAAAATCCGTTTCTGTGGGACTATTGAGCACAAATTATGAGAAAACTATTGAGTTTATTGAAAAATTATTGTAACAAAAGTTGTTTATTTTAAAGAGAAGAAGATTTTCTATCCTTAAACTATTGTTATATCTCTAACGGTTTCAAAGATAAACTGTTTTGCCCATTTTGTCCAAACACGGTTCCGATTTTGCCCATTAACCAACTTGACCTTACTTTTTTGCTCTAGAACACACAAAAAGCTCGTTATCACTTTTTTTCTTGCGTTATCGTGTTCACAGACAGACAGGTGGGCAGACAGACGGACATACGGAAATGGACTAATCAAGTAGTTTTATGCACACCTATAGCAAAAACTTTTTTCTGGGATCAATATTTTCAAGCGTTACAAAGTCGAAACTAAACTGAATATACCTTGTATATTTACAAATATACTGGGTATAAAAACAATTAAATAAACTCCAATTATAAATGATTGTTATTATTATTATTACGATTTTACTATGAACTCATTACCCGTTTATATACAAATGGAAACAAAAAAAAAACATTAATCCATTGAATAATAAAAAGTACTCCATGTACATAATAAATTACAAAAATACAAATACAACATTGTATATTATTTATTGTTGTGTTATAACACAATGAGTTTTAAATGTCATTGTATAATATGTATTGTACTTTAGGGTATAACCAACACGAACACAACACATACGAGCTACACTCGTACACATAACATAATGTCTTGCATCAGTGGAGTGAACAATTTATATACTCATTCTCATACTTTTAATTAAAAGTTAAAAAAAAATATATTTTTATTTTATACATAATATATATATATATATATATATATATATATATGTATATACCTATATATATATATATATATATATGTATATATATGTATATATAGGTGAGTCAAAAGTCATGGAGTTTATTGAAAGGGTGGATAGGGGATGAAATCGTGGGATGAAAAGTCCTTGGACGTTTTTGCGCCTGACTCACCGTTAATTAGATATTAATAAAATAAAGTAACTAATAAGAGAAGCGCGTTAATGGAATAAGAAATGGTGGGGAATGAACGTAGCGGCAGCAGAGATACGTGAGGGGAGCCAGCTCTCAACTCAATGAAAGTTGAATGATTCATTAAACCTGAATACTACATTTTTCGTTTAAACATTTAAGCAACGAATCACCAATAATTTAGCTCACTAAAATATTGAAAAAAAATTTACTTAAGAATTTATTATGTTTTTTGCACTGATCAAATCAAATGTAATTAAACTTTTCGCGTCTACTTTAAATAAAAACACGGTTTCTCCGTTACACGGTGTATATATATATATATATATATATATATATATATATATATATATATATATATATATATATATATATATGTATAATTGTTATTATAATAATGTGATGATAGCAGAAAGCATATTATAACACTTAAAATTAGATTAAAATTATGAACATAACGTTGCTTTTATTTAATTATTCGTATTTTATACAATATGAAGAGTAAAAATTATTCACAATTTTTATATTTTGTTTATTTTTATTTAGTTACTTACTCTACTCGTGTACACAGTACACAGCGTTTAATTGAAGTACTCAACCATACAAATGAAATGTTAACGTCAATCTCGAAAATTACATTTTAGATGAAAAAATACTTTGAATACAGAAGGAGTACAGAAGATTACAAAAGAGGCGCTGTAAAGGTTCTTTATAATTTTAACTATATCAATAGGGAATATGCATGAAAATTTTTTTTCACTTGAATTGAAGCATATTCACTTGACAAATATCAAGTAAAATTACTTTTTAAATAACTTTAAAAATAAGCGAGATATGAATGATTGAAATTCCCGATTAGACAAAGAGGGTGATAGCCCTCTTGATATGTTATGTGACGTCATATTACACTTTCACCATTTAAAGTACACGTAAAACTCCATTTTTAGTATTTTTGCAAGAAAGAGACAGATAATAATCTTTAAAAGCTTATAGCTTCCTTGATATTTGTCGGATTTTAATTTCGTTTTTAAATATTATTACAGTATTAACAGTATTTTCATATTCTGAAAATAAATGTGAAAAAAAATTTTCATGCATATTCCCTATTGTTTCGTTATTCTGACGTAGGAACCCTACATTAGAATAACGAAAACCTGATTTATAAATAATTAAAGATTGCCATTATCATTTCTTTTGGTCTGTTTGAATTTTTGAGAATGCCTTTTGGTTTACGCAATGCAACTGGAACCCTTTAATTTGTATGAATAAACCAAAATATCCCGGTATAATCGACCTAAAACCTAATGTGAGAGAAAGATTTCAAGGAGAATTTATAGACTTTAAATCAATGTTTATTTTAGCCTCGAAATTCAAATAGTAATTTGTGAAATTAAATTTCAAATTTTGCCCCAATTCCTGGAACAATTATTTATATTTTATAAATACGTATTTCAACTACAAAATAGTCATCATCAGTATGAATTAACTAATCGTAACTATCTTCAGGATATGGATGGATATGGACAGGATTGTGTATAGGACTAGACTTTAATGGGAGATGAATAAATGCCCAATTCTAGTCATTTTATTGCTTCTGCATACGTTATAGAACTGAGAACCATATTACATAGAAAACACAGTGTATTTTCAAAGATGTTCGAATAAATATAATATTGAATAAAAAAAATAAATCATGATTTCATTTATGTCAGATATTATGTTGGTAGTTAATATACTTCTTGCAAAGTCAGGGGAATTTTATATCTACAAAATTACAATAAAAAGTCAATAATTGTGTACTTTGTTCAAATTAATGAGAAAATCTCATTTCTAATATGATTTTCCACCCTTCTTATTTAATAATATTGAGGGTAGGTATTATATATTTATATATATATATATATATATATATATATATATATATATATATATATATATATATATATATATATATATATACATATATACATATATATATATAAATATTATAATATATCTTTACAATTACAGTGAAAGTCATTACTGACAAGAATAGATTTGTCACGTCGGGGCTATGTAGACTTTATCGAATTTTCTTAGAGCAACGAATCATGATGGTTAAAATTATGAAATAGTTGTTACTCAAATCCGCAAATACGGTTTAGAATTAAAATTTTTATTAAGATTCAAAGCTTTAAATAACTGTACAATCATTGAACACCATATCTGTAATCAAACAAGTGATTATAACCACTAACTGAGTTAATTGTTTCAATATCCGGTATATAATGAGTTATGAAAAAAAAATTCAAACAAATGTTGGTAAAATTTTACCAACAGACCCCTGTTGGTAAAATTGAAAACTGTATGAATTGAGAAGCCGATATTTTGAAAATTATGGGTCGGACATTAAAATGAACCTGATTTTCTTGTTATTTGGGTCAAAACTATTCTAGAAAATGATTATTATTAAAATCGAGGACAAAAATTGTATTCACTTATTTCGCATTTTTTCCAAGGGGACCCCTTAACAAAATCGTAAAATTTAGAGAAACATTTTTTGTCTCCGATTTTTATAAAAACTTCATTATAAACTAATTTGGAGCCAGCGAAAACGATGATGTTGATTAAAATACGATACGATTAACGGTTTTCCAGATAACAGACCCCTGTTGGTAAAATTTAAAACTGTATCAATTGAGAAGCCGATGTTTTGAAAATTATGGGTCGGACATTAAAATGAACCTGATTTTCATGTTATTTGGGTCAAAACTATTCTAGAAAATGATTATTATTAAAATCGAGGACAAAAATTTTATTCACTTATTTCGCATTTTTTCCAAGGGGTACCCCTTAACAAAATCGTAAAAATTAAAGAAACATTTTTTGTCTCCGATTTTGATAAAAACTTCATTATAAACTAATTTCGACGCAGCGAAAACGATGGTGTTGATTAAAATACGATACAAGTAACGGTTGTCAAGTTATCATATCCATTGTGCTAAAATTCAAAACTATTATGATTTGAAAAGCGAAAATTTTGAAATGTGTTGATCGTGCGTTAAGATGAACATGATTTTTGCACTGTTTGGGTCAATAAAAAATTTTTGTCACCTTTTTTCCATTGATTATAAGTCATGCATTTATACAACTATGTGTGTGCTAAAGTAAAATAAACATTACATGCACTTGATAAAATATTTGGTAAATACATGGTTATTAAACAGTGAACTCAGTTTGTTGTTACATTTCTTGTTATTTATGTTAGCACATGTCAGATTTAACATCACACTGCAGGGTATGATATCCACGATTGCTCTACATTTCACAAGGATGACATTATATTTAACGTCTACTGTACATACATATTTGTAGAGTACTCAAAAAAAATAAATATACAAATACATAAATATTTGAGTAAAGTAATATTACAACATAACCGTCTGTTTTGTTCTGGTTGGTGCTCGACAATATTTTCTTGTTCCAGCGAATGAGTTGCTTCATACTTTAGTTAGGAAGAAGATATATACTCGTATATTTCGTGTTGTATAAAAATATTTCATGAATTTATTATCCTGTTACAATATATAATAAGTTTATCTTACATACAACCCATCTACAAAATGTAACAAATTATTATCGATCATGTAATCATTACGTTTCTATATCTCGCTGGATACCCATAGTTTATATAGCGTCGGTATCTCATATATATTATATTGGTATCTTAATCATTCATATATCTGAATTTTAATAATATTATAAAAGTGAAAGTTTGTGAATATTATAAATATTACATTTCAAATTTTGCCCCAATTCCTAGAACATTTATTTGTATTTTATAAATACGTATTTTGACTTCAATGTAGTCATCATCAGTATAAATTAGCTAATCGAAACTATCTCTGAGATATGTAGTCAGAGATATGTTGCTTGTTGCTAATTCGGTGCATGTCTCACAATGATATTAAAAAAGTATTGTCTTTTATATGATTTGACTGAGAATATGATCTGACCTCAAGGATTATTTGAGTTGACTGACCAATTAACGGATTAAGTGTGTGAAGAACCCCACCCAAACACTAGTCAATCTTATCTTGAAGAAGTGTGTAAAATTTGAAAAAGATCGGATCTTTTCTTTTCGATAAATCATATCAACCGACTTCAAAAATAGAGTTTTGAGAAAAACGCAATTAATGACAGACAAACAATAGCCAAGCAACTGACTCAGTATTCTTTCCAAGGCTCTATTTCCTAGAGTTTTACTCTAATTGACTATTCTAAACATATTGTACTATTTAGTAAGACAATAAAAAATGATTTTTTGAAATTTCAAAACCATGTAACCCCTTAAAGACGTTCGAAACTGTCATTTTGCGGGGAAAGACCTAAGGGGTCTGTCAAGCGACTGCGCATGCCCGCAGCGTTACAGATTTAATGTATACGTTGAAACTATATTTAAATATTCTATGCATATTTCGTAAATAATAATACTCGTGAGTCGTGTAATGTTTCTGTTATTTTATATAAAAAAGTAAAATATTGTGTTTTGCTTCTCTAAAATGATAAAATTACTTATATAATTCATTATTAATATAATTCATTATCCAAAATGCAATTGAACACACCTTCATCTTTGGCTCAAATAAATCCTTGTTTATTTTACAACAATTAACATAGTTTAATAAAAACTTTTCTGCATTTTAAACATAGTTTGTTTTATCCGATGATAAAGATTAAATTTTTAATTTCTCCATAAAACCCATTATTAAAAATATGATTTCCAATATCGAAAAAAAACAATGCATTTGAACTAAAATTTTGAGGCATACTATTGAATTTGTATTGACTTTTTTAATTGAACATATTAAATTTACAGGAACTTTTCTGCATTTTTTTCTCTTTCGAATGTCCTTAAGTAAATTATTGACATTCTTTATAAATTTCTCTGATACAAGGATAATAATGCCATTCTAAGAAAACTATCGAGTCCTACGCCACGGTCTCTTTTTAGCTGATTTCTATACCAAATGATTTAAAATATTTTGTAAATTTGTATTTGGTACATTCAATATATACGACAGTTGTATTTATACTATCCGTTCGGGTTTTCCAGAGATTTTTCCTTATTGTAGTTGTTATATTCGTTTTGTATTTTCTAATGAAACACAAAAAAAAAAATGAAACACAAAAAATATGTGGCATTATTATTAAAGTCAAAATAATGTTATAACAGGCTATCACGATCGTCTGTTGTGTTCTATAACTCTATACAGGGTGTTCTGAAATTCATTCAAGAAAACTATACCACAGTGTAGAGCTGGAAAAAAGTTTAATACAGTTTTTCAATTTGACGCTTATTTGTTAAGATATAATCAATTAAACATTGATATATTCAACCAATCACACAGAGCGCGTAGTGTCAGGAGACGGGTCCTCTTACCGCCTGCGAGCCTATAAAAGTTAAAGCACCACGCCCTACTGCTGAGGCCACGCCTCCTTACACTATGCGCTCTGTGTGATTGGTTGAATTTATCAATGTTTAATTGATTATATCTTAAAAAATAAGCGTCAAATTGAAAAACTTTATTAAACTTTTTTGTTTGTTTTTTTCCAACCCTACACTGTGGTATAGTTTTCTTGAATGAATTTCAGAACATCCTGTATATTGTATAATAATATTGTTCTCGAAACTATGAACGACACGTATCGGTTCACTCACCATGCTGCTTGCTCTCTGTTCGCCATCGATATATTTTGTTGTATTGTGTATACAAAAATAGTTCATTATAATATGGCTATTCCATTCTTCCAATATTATTAATAGGATTATATTTATTATTATTTTTTTATTATTCTCAAACTGATGCTGTTTGGCTGGTTGTCTGGTTGTGAAGTTTTACACTGGATATCGTTTTACTACAAAACTTGTTTCATAAAAATTTTAAATCTAATATGAGTAGTCGTCTGAAGAGACTGATACCAGTGTATGTGGTCGAGCTGTTATATAGACGCGCTCTACTCGCAACTGGGGAGGTTGTTTGGAGGCAGTTTGTCAATTAAGTTTATTTAATTGGGTAAACTTTCGGTGTATGGACAAGAAAGGAAGTAATTGTCTATGCTTGTGCAGGTTTTCGCAAATTCCGGATAAATATCGCGGCCTAACGATGTATATGAAAGTATTTATGTACACAAATTAAGAAAACAAGTAATAAATTTAGACTTTAGACTCAAACTTTTAGTATAATGGTAAAAAAAAACTTTAAACAAATTTTTGGTGAATCTATATAACTTTTTAATTTGTTTGACCAATTTATTTTGAACTAAGCAATTAAACTTGCATTGGTCTTGAATTAAATAGCCAGTTGTTACTTCCGTTCGTGTCCGCATGTCTACAGTTTAGTAAATTAACCGCCCCATAAAAGTTTTTTTTTTTTCAAATTGATTTAGTTGACAAAATTGGCCGTTAGGAGTCGAACCAGCACTCTCCCAATTCTGAGCAAAGTGCTTTTATCGCTCGACCAGCTTGGACGGTAACCATATAATAAGAATTGAGTTTCAATATTATATAGACCGAAATTTTATGTTATAAAAGCGAAAACAGAAAGAAATTTTCAAAAAAATTTAGTGCGTTTTTGAATAGTCCATCACAATTAATAATCCTTTATGATTTGTTGTTTAATTAAGTAGTTTACTTTGTGGAAATTAAAAGATCAGAAAGTTTTACCAAAGTCTGACATAGACATAAGAACAAACCCTAATTATTAAAAATAACTTTTATATAAATTATGTAAATAAATAAATACATATATATATATATATATATATATATATATATAAATCTGTGAATATTTTATTATATTTTTGGTAATGTAGAATTTATGTTTTATCATTTATTCAAATTTTGTACACGTAATGTGTTTTGATAAGTACAAATTAAATGGTAAATGACAATAAATTTTATATAACATTTTTTTTTCTCATCTCTTTGCTATTTCTTTATGCATTTCTTTTTCGGAGGAAATATTTAATTTTGCTTTCTTACTTTTTATGTGAAATAATATAATAAATATTTTTGTATACAGTCAAGAAAAAAATATTCCCTCGGCTCACAATCTTGCAGGTAGGAATTTTTGAAGGATTGTGTGCATGAAATCGTTAATTGATGCTGAATCGTTAATAAAATTAAGGTTTATTAAACGTAATTTGTTTTTTTTATATAGTTTTGATGAACATTTGATGAAAATTTTTCTAAAATCTTTTCATCGGTACAAAATCAATAGGCATTCCACAGTTTTAACAAACGTAATAATTATTTTATTTTTGTTTCAGATATTTTCATATCCACAACTATTGAAGAACAATCAGTGAAGCATATACGAGTAATGCAAATTTCAATAAATAACCTTTTGATCTAATGATCTAATGGAGTATTTCAAATTTGCTATAAATTGCAACGACAGAGATGAAATCGGAAAAATTTTTTAAAAAATTTACACTTTAAATTTGATTTTAACACAAGAAGAGCAATTACTTTTTAATTATTAAAATTTTTTATCTATTAGTAACGGCTCCTGTACTATAGGCTTCAAAAGCGGGGTTCCTGTTTCAAAGTTTTACCATATATTTGTCTGTTTTGTTTTCGAAAGAATATTTCGAACAAAAGTTAAAAAATACTAACTTTAGCAATTTATTCGAAAACCAAATCGATTTTACACAAATCAATTGTAAAATTTTAAAAAAGAAACGCCACTCTTGAAGCGGATAGTTCAATAATGAACAGTCTTAATCGATAGTTTTACTAGAAGCAATTATTTCATTTTCTCATTCTTAACATAACTTAAGAGACTTTTGCGAATTAGACTTTCTTGTATATTTCGGAAAATTTAAATTTCCTCTTAAAAATATGCGCTAATAAAACCACACGTCGAATGTTGTTTTATGCGAGATTATACTTGGTTTCAAAGCTCTGTATATTGTTTAAAAAAATTGTAAGACCCTCAAACTGACCCAAAAATTAAACCTCTTATAAAATCGATTATTTTTTAAAACTAATACAGTTTTTTTCGGAGCTAGCTATGGTCGTTAATTACTTCAAATAATCAATTTAACTTTAGGCGATCGGGTTAACTATGTCAAGTCTAAGAAGATATTAGTTCTAAATTATTTCAATGTTTAACCGGCAGAGAAATGGGGTCCGAAGTTTGTATTGATTAGATTTTGTTTTGTTTTCAAATTTTAAATAATTGTATCAAAAGGAGCAGTATTAAGGAAGCTCCAAGATTATCTAAAAAAGATTATCCACAAAATTTTAAACTATCAAATTTTTCAAGTATATAGAAACTTACATTTGACGGATTGTATAATATTTTGTCATTCTTCCAACGCATATTAGTACAAAAGATCCGGATTTTCAGACTCCCTCAAAAAGGTATATTTAACTATCGCACTTAAAATATATATTATGTTAAGAATGACCGAATGAAATATTTCAGTTAAAAATTAAACTTGGGTACAACTTTTTGTACATCTACCATTTAGTGTAATTGGACTGTAGCTATAAAATATATTAAGTATCCGATATACAACACAAATAGATATTAATCGTTGTGTTGTTTATGTGATGAAAACGAAACACAGTAAATAACAAATTAAAATTTCTACTAAATACTTTTTAGGAATTTTCACTCCTTCACTTTCACAATAGAATTTTAATTGAAAAATACTTAAACAGGGTATGGACGGGCAAGATAAATGGATATGCTAAGTTAAAGTGTAAAAAAAATGTTTTTTCAATATATTTTCAAGCGAACATGAGGGCATATATACGATTGAATTGGTAATTTTGAAATAAAAAGTCATCTTTCAAATAAAAACGGATCATTTCTCACGAACTAAAACAAGTTTAACGTTGTGAGACTGTTCAAAGCCGTTCCAGCTAATTCAATTTAAAAATAAAAACCTTGTGCATCCCCTTAATAAATTATGAACATGTCGTCAAGAATTGCTTATCATCTGGGCCCTGGCTTCAAACTGCCTAACAAAGTTTTTAACACATTTGATTCAATAGATTAAGAGCAAACTAGGCGACAATAATTGTAAGATTTCGTAAATTTCGCAACTTTTTTATCATCTGGCTTGTTACTACAATATTGAATCAATTTGGTTAAAAGTTTACATACAGCTTCACTACAGCTTCATTACAAATCAAATGTAATCCAATGTGTTTTATACTATTCTTTAAAACACTTGTTATGTTTAGAATAACTGGTTAAACGTTTAAACCATTTTATTTATAAACACTTGCGTTAAAAATTATGTGTTTTGTTTTAAAGCATAAACACTTGAATTTTCAGTCTTGAAGCATTTTCAAAATGGTCAAAATTTCTTGACGACATGATGGCAATTTATAAAAAGAGTTGGCTTAGTGTAGGTATATATCCGATAGATACCTTGTTTAATAACAATTATCCAGTTTGCCTGTCCGAACCACCATAAACAAATAATAAAAACAGATATAAAATGAATTGTGTTTCACACACAAATTAACGGAAGGAAATATTTTTTGGTATATAAATTTGAAAACAAAAAACATTACACTTCACTCCACTCTCTTTTCTGTGAGAGTTCTTCTCTCTTCTAAAGTTGAAAAATTAAATATAGAAATAAATGTGTTGTTAATAAATAAATAAATAATTAACATTAAGGAAATGTAATAAAATAAAAGTATATTTAATACTCTGCACAAATAGAGCATAAAATTACAAAAACGAAACGACGACATATAAACTGAGAAACAAAACCGAGAGAGAGAGAAACGAAACCCATCATCATATTATAGCAAAAGTGAGATGTGTTTGTGTGAGGTGTTTTTCTTTTCTGCTTGGGTTCTTTTTTTTTTTTGTACTGACCTCTATATATGGACAAAGATTTCCTGCCCACGGTTTAAAAGAAAAAGTGTCAGCTCCGACGCGCGATGGAGTTTACTCTTTAAGTATTTTACTATGTCACGAAAAGTTATTTAATTTTGAAATATTCTGCTTAGATAGCGCTAACATTAATTAATTTAAAAAACATAACGCTTTTTGTGAACGCTCTTGATTTTACTACCCATCAAATTTTCATACCGGGTGTTTTAAATGAAATCGATTCTTAAGGAGTAAACTCCAAGAAACTCCAAAAACCGATTTAATATTAAAGACACACTAGATTTCAAAATTTAAAAATTTGATAATTGATTTGTGCCTTATTCATTCGGTTTTCGGAAAAATGTTTCAACTAAAAGTTGTTAATATATTTATAATGAACGTCTTTTATTCGAAGCAAATTTCGAAAACCAATGAAATAAGCGTGTTTTAACAGTAAGACACAATTAATGTCTTTTGATATATGAAACTGTCTCATATTATTGAAAACCGCTAAGGCCACTTGGTTGGAGGTGCTAGTGCAGGTATCAAATCCTGCTATTTGTAAACTCAGACCATATATGGAGGTCAGTACTTAGTTTTTTTACTTCTTTTTTTCCGTGAACAAGTGAATGGTGAAAACACGATGCAAATAAATGTTCTGTGAAGAGAGTGTAAAGATTTCATAGACTACCCAACAACAAACACAGTAACATACATACATACATATATATATACATACGTATAACAACAAACTTGGTTCGATATGGTTCGCTTAGTTGGTTCCTGGCACCGTATCTTACTGGAGATGCTGCTCATCTATCACTTGAAAGTATTTGGTAAGTACTTAAAAGTATTTTTATATACCATTTGGTTCGAAAAAATATTTACGCATCATATTTTGTACCATTTTTTATAATAGGCCTATTAATAATGTTGATATTGACACCATAACTGTGAAAACCTCGCATTCGTTTGAAAAATTCCCATTCCATTCGATTTTGCATATTCACGTTTGCATGCGTGCCCCTGAACACATGGATCAAGATTCTGTTAGACAAAAAGGTGGTCCCAAATTTTTAAACTAATTTTTTTCCAAGCCCAATAAGTTTCTTTTAAGTATTTTGAGTCATTTACAAACAAAAAAGGTGCCATATCCTTTGGTCGTAAACTTGACCGTTTCCAAGTTAATAATGAATTGAATGTTTGAAAAAATGCACAGATGTGACTGCTTTCAAGGCTGCAATGAAAAGATGAAATTTTTGAGTTTCACCAAAATTCTAAAATAATCTATGAATATCCCTTGAACAAAATCCTGAAGAGTAATTACAGACTGTTTTATTCTAAAGCTTTGGTTTTCAACTAACAAAAAGACACGTTTTTAAAATTAAAATCAAGAATCTCAAAATTCTTAAACTGAAATAATGATTTCTTTGGACCAAGATGCTAAAATTTCGGACCAAAATAAACATTTGTTTAATCCAAACAGATGAAACTTTTTAAAGAAGTAATAATATACTCCAGTTAAATATATTTCAGTTTAATATATATATACTTCAGTTAAAGAAGCTGCTTAAACTTTCTCTTCTTGCGTTTTTTATTTATTTTTAATAAGAAAAATACTTTTTTTACAAGAATATCATTTTCTTGACTAAAGAATCACAAGAGTATTTGGCCAAGAAAGTCGTTCTTACGCCAAGACTAACGAACTCTACTTTAAAGAATTTTAAACACCGTTCAAGGAGCATTATAGTTTCTTCGCTTAACTAAACACAGTTTTTTGGTTCGACTGCATAGTCTTGAATGAAAAGAAATTCCCTCTATCAATGTACCATATGGGAACCATATAATATCTCTATAGTGTCCCATATAAATTTCTACTATTATAAAATTGTAAATGTCTGTTAATTTTTTTTTTTTATTTCTTAGTTTTACATTGAGCTTTTTAGTGTTAAAAACGGCGGGTGCCAGAGTAATAAAATGCGAGCGAAGCTGCGGATATAGGCCAATATTATTTAAATGTACAGGATATAAAAATAACTCGAAAATTTGTGCTGTAGAAAATAATGACTTGTAGCAAAAAAAAAAAAAAAATTAAACTAAAATAAATAATTTTCTAGAGACGAATCGAAAATGTATGCAAATAAAAATTCATAGACCGAATCACAAAATGAAATCATGTAGTTTCAAAAAAAAAAAAAAAAAAAAACTGAATAAGATCAACATCTTTTATGATAGCATTATAGAGCTTCCTTTTTCTCTTTTCTTTTTTTTTCTTGTGAGTTATATAAGAGACAAAAAAAAAAGCATTTATATTTGTCCACACCGTGTACACATTTCGTTAAACCATTATGTTTTGTGTACTTCCTACATTTTCATCACTTTCTTTCCGCACAACACAAAAATACCGCCCCCAAATTTCCCCACACCAATATTGTTCCATTTAAAAAAATATATATATCTCTTATATATTATCTTTTGTGTTTTGTGTGTTGATAGATATCTTTTTCGGTGATATTTGCTTTTTTTTACACACCCATGAGAGATTACGAGGTGTACTTTTTAGTGTGGCATAAACTATCAAGAGATTTAAAGGTACTTATCCAATATAAAATAAATATTTAGAAAAATTTCTATGTTTTTTTTGTTGAGATTTTGTGATAAAACTGTCTAAAATTTCGCGCACTTTTCAAATAAAACTTTTTCGTCTCTGGGTTGTGTCA
Source organism: Nineta flava (assembly GCA_963920215.1). Lineage (NCBI taxonomy): Eukaryota > Metazoa > Arthropoda > Insecta > Neuroptera > Chrysopidae > Nineta > Nineta flava. Next base: position 5,902,070 of record OY986042.1, read on the forward strand.
GTTTAAACAGTTCAACATATTTAAGTCCAATCTAGGTACTAAAATAAATCAATAAATGATAAATTCTGAGAAATTTAATAAATACACATTTGGGTGCGTCAAACAATACATTGGAACCTTATTCTAGATAAGTCTACTACCTGGAAATCTTGTATCAGATAATAGTACTACCTGGAAAACCAGTCCAAGTGGCCGAGCGGTTTAACTGAAAAGTTATGCCTGCGCAGTATGCCTACTTGGAAACTGGGAGGTTATGGGTTCGAACCCCGACATCGGCAGTTTGTCAATTATTAAGAAAAATAAAAGGGGGCGGTTAATTGACTAAACTGTCGGCGTATGGACAAGAACTTCCTTCACGAACTCCAGATCAATACCGGCATAGTTCCTATCATAGTCGGCTGCAGCCGCCAATATCCTACCAATTCCTAGTCTATACACAAAAATTCCTTCCACTCCACTCTCATCCTCACACCATTAGGCATCACAATGGACCTTATGGTCGAAGTGTAGCCCATTCAGGGCAGCCTCCACAATATATCTATCTATCTTACCCTTTTCACATTTTTAATCACATGAATTTTGACCGATACAACTCTGATACGCTCCATTAAGAATACTAATTGATGGATTAAAAAATGGTGTCTCAGGAGTTTTTTGCACGAAATTTCATGCTCTACAACTTTTAACAAATTTTTTTTTTTCCAAAAATTAATACATTTAAAGTTATTTTTGAAAAACTTTTTGGGGTCTTTGTTTATGTTTTTAGCGAAATCTTTCCATCTTATTTGTCCTCCTTTGCTGTCTTGATATAACTTTTACATTTGTTTGATATCGTTGTTCCATGTCGTAACTATTCACAAGAGATAAGATACAAAGCTTCATCATCAGCCTAACGTATACCTAGACCTACAGATAGATGTTATGAACATTTAAAGTCAATCAAATTTAAAATTATGTAAATATCATCATCGTGAACTTGAATTTTAATTAAAATATGTAAATTATATAATGACGTATTGTTGTTGTTAATATCATGTGGAAAAATTATTGTGGAGTTTTCTTCACATTGGAAAATGAAGAAATAATTATATATATATTTCAATATAAACTGTTATATTTAATTGGCATAACGCCTATCTGCATGCCTGCGTCCGTCTGTCTGTGCATGCTATCTTCCACAACGAAAGTAAAATTTATTATACATTCAAGTTAATAGCCCATGTCACGGCTATTGTTATCTAAAAGACCGCATACAGTTTTTCCAACGTTACAACCAACACAGTTGTTGAGTTTTAAGTACACAGAGTCTCGACACACCCCGTTAATTTTTCATAAATTTGATGTAAAAGAATTAGAATGGTTAGACACACAAAAATTATATATCCGCGTTGAAATATATAAGAAAAAGAAAAGATCTGGTGTTAATGATGCCGCAAGACATCTATTATTTAATACAGTTTCGAACTATTTTTGAAACTCAACGTGTTGTTTTTCTTCAGAAAATTAGCTTAGTCTACTAGCTAATTTGAAAACTAGCTTGTCGCGGTATCTTGGCTCTTTTTTTAACCTTCAAAAAGGAGCGCTGTCGATACTACTATACATCCCGTTATTCGAAACAAAAATATTTAATTTTCTGCAACAATTTTTTTATTTATAACTTAGTTATATTCGAACAATACTAATTTTTATTCACAACTGACTATTTAATTCAACAATGATAATTTTAAATCGCATTATTGCTCCTTTCGGACTGAATTTAATAACCGACTATTGGATTGGTAGAATCGTTTTGACAAAATAATATGATTGCTATAAACCTTTTTGCTTTTAGATCTTTAAAAGTATTTTTCAATAAAATAATTATAAATCGAGATGTAATTTATTTTCCAAATTATTTCATTTAATAACTATTTTCATTATTATTTTCTTTTTGTAATTAGAATTGTGTGTTGAGGCCTCAAAAATTATTTCACTAATTTTCATTACAACAAGCTACGTAGTCTACGTAGCTTCTACGTAACGTTTGTTTTTTATTTCATAATTAAATAGAATTTAACGATCATATTAACATAAATATGATAAATGAAATCGTCATCGTCAGCAAATTATTAAAACAATATGTTATACGAGTGTAGCTACTGGGTAATCATTAATATAAAATATAAATGTACTTGTTTTTTTTTTTTGCTTAAACTGCAAACAATTACAAATTACATCAACGAAATAATACTATTTACAAAATAGCCAATGAAAAAGACCAAACGTACTATTTATCAAAAAATAGAATTCAGCAAATGTAACAAAATTTAGTACTTTTCGAGTAATACAATAAAAATTTATCTTTTTGGCTAAATCAAAATTCAAACAATAACATAATTTTAACGTAACACTGGCTGTGTTATAAATAAAAAACTGTGTGCTAACAAAAATATTTTATTTTATTTGTTATTTATTTTGTCAATAAAACGATTAAAATTAAACCACGTAAGTTAATTTTTCTGAATGTTTTTATCAAAAAAGATTATTTACCATATTGAAACAATAGAGGGTCAAGAGAGGCTTGTGAAAATCAACTGTCCTAGTTTCTTGCCAATAGGGACAAAAGCTTCTATGAGAGATGAATAATTGAATTACCCTTAAAATGGCAACAAGTTATCGAACAAAACGGCGCACATTTGACCTAAATCGGATCATACTAAATATGTTAAATAAAACCTTCAAAAATAGTCGATTTCTTTTTACTACACCTTTTATACAGACCGTTTTCAAAAGCAATTCTAATAATCAATGATAAATAAATAAATAAATAAAATATTTACAACAATACCATACATGGACTGGAATATTGGATGACCATATTATAGGACCATTTTTCATTGACGGATCTTTAGATTCTCAAAAATATTTGAGAATCTCTTCCAAATTTAGACTTGGAATCTGTATGGTTTCAAAAAGATGGTTGCCCTGCACACAACCTGCCATGATAGTAAGGCTGTTCCTGGAACAAACTTTCCAGAAACGTCTTATAAGTGGTTTTGGAACCTTCAAGTGGCCAGCAGATCGCCAGATCTACCTCCAAACGACTTTTTTGTGGGGTGTTCTCAAAAGACTGATCTATTCGCGGAATAGGCCTGAAAATTTGCAACAATTAAGGCAAAGAATTGTTGAGAATTCTGCGAATATTTCTCCTTAAGTGCTAGAAAATACCCGAGTAGATTTCTACAATAGACTCGGATATTGTTTGGCAAATAATGGAGGAATATTCGAACCATTGGTTTAACTTTTTTTTTTGTCGCAATTCTATATTTTTTCTTTTTGGAGTTTTATTTTTCTTTTAATTTGTGTGGATTGTTGTTTTATGTTATACTATTAAAAGAATACTATCGTTTATTTGCAAATATTTCACATACAAATAATAAGGGATATTAATAGAAGAATTTTCAATTGTTGGAAGTAATGCTAAGCTTAAGAAGACAACAATGAAGTTATTTAATCAACTCTCTTTACATGTTTATGATGCATTGTGTAGTTATTATAGTAAATAATATTTAACATTGATTCTCTACTAGCAATGCTTTCAAACACGTACAGTATACAACATATTGCGTTGTAGTCTGTATATGGAGGTAAAAAGTATATATCCGCGTTGAAATAAAAATAAAATATAAAGAAAAAAAAACTAAATAGAATTTTACAGTTTATTTTCTTGTCTGTGTAGGTATGTGTGCTCCGTTTAAATTTTGTATGTTCTGCTATCGTAGTAACTATTTGTCATTCTTAAAGAGTCATCGTTATAAATCGATTTATTTGAATTATTCACTCAACTGCATTTTTACACATAAAATCTATGTACAACAACACTGACTGTGTGACCTAGATGTTCCCGTCACAATGCTTTTAAAGTCTCGTTTACATGATCATGATTACATCACACCCATAATATGTCAGGTAAAATAGTAACAACATGCTGTCTCATATCAGATAGGTGCTAGAGGATAGCGTAATAAAACGAAAATATGTCGTGAACGTCACACAAAGTGTTTATATACAAATTAAAATTATAGTTTGTGTACAGGTTTTAATGGAGGGGGTGGGTTATTTAATGAGTGTATTGGAGTGGAAAGGAAATAATTCCAATTATCTAAAATATATTTCTATAAAAATTTAATTCAACAGATTTTTGGGATTCAAACTAAAATTTATTTTTCCTAATAATTAATTTGTCAAAAACAGTTTGTTGATAGTTACTGAGGTAACAACATATAGTTAATGAAATAACAAAGGGCATATGTAGTGAGTCCGCAAGGGTATCTAAATATGAAAGTATATTGAGATTTAGTAGCGAGTTCACTATAAGTGCTTCTTTGTGTGGTTTCAAAGGCATCCTTTTTATATCCGCTATATACATTATAGACAAGGGTATTATAAGTTTAGTCCCGACTTTGTAACGATGAAAATAACGATATCAGATTAAATTGTTGGTCAATCCGTCTGTCGCTTTGTAGACACGATAACTAAAAAAACAACAGGAATAACGAGCTTAAACTTTGCATGAGTGCTACTAAAAAGTAACTTCAGTTTTGTGAATGGGCAAAATCGGACTGTGCAAACCCCCGTTTGATGGGGAAATATTCATATTTGAAGCCGTCAGATATAGAAGAAAATTTCTAGGACTTGGTAATTTATAAGGATAAATTGGACCCGAACAGTTCGCAAATAAAATCGGACCATGTTTTGGTAAAATTGTTAAAACTATCCATCTTTGAAACCGTAAGAGAAAAATTAAAAAAACCATAAAATGTTCTTCTTTTTTAAATAAGCAACTTTTGTTTGAAACTTCTTTTCATAAACTGAATATATACTAGATACTTAAGCAATTAACTCAGTTAGTTGTTATTTTCCACTTGTTTTGAAATAAATTGGAATTATATTAATATTTACATAAATTGTAGAGCAATGTGTACAACTCTGAATCCAGTGCAATAAAAAAAAAGCACCCATGTCAGTAAGCTTAGAAATATGGATAAATATTTAATAAATTTTTAATTGCGGTTACCTAATTCGATCAGTCTTTCTCCATGATACTGTTAATAGGGAATATGCATGTAAATTTTTTTTCACATTTATTTTCAGAACATGAAAATACTGTTAATACTGTAATAATATTTAAAAACGAAATTAAAATCCGACAAATATCAAGGAAGCTATAAGCTTTTAAAGATTATTATCTGTCTCTTTCTTGCAAAAATATTAAAATCGGAGTTTTACGTGTACTTTAAATGGTGAAAGTGTAATATGACGTCACGTAACATATCAAGAGGGCTATCACCCTCTTTGTCTAATCGGGAATTTCAATCATTCATATCTCGCTTATTTTTAAAGTTATTTAAAAAGTAATTTTACCTTGATATTTGTCAAGTAAACATGCTTCAATTCAAGTGAAAAAAAATTTCCATGCATATTCCCTATTGTTTAAAATTTAATAAACTTGTTACACACTTGACTTGAGGGGTTTCGTGATCCCAGATCGACACATTTATACATGCAATTTTTAGTAGACATAAACATGTCATTGCACAGTGTTTTTTTATAAAAAATCTTCGTATAAATATCTAAGCTATACAGACATTTATTGACAAATACGTTGTATACACAGAGGCTTACTACATTCTACTTCTACAAGAGCTCACGTCCATCATTGCAAATTTACCATATAGATTAAAATTTGTTTTTTTATTTGAGTTTTATTTTAATGTTTGTTTTATTCCTTTTTTTTACATACAAAATTGATTTTGCATTGGGTACATTGCGCGAATATGAAAAAAAACAACTTTTTACAGGTAAATATTTTAGAGTTACTTTTTCTTTCAAGTTTTTCCACCTTTTTTGTCGATTACAAAAAAAAATTATTAGTTTTATCTACTTTTGAAAATATGAAACGATAATATAACGACAGATTTTGTTCTGGGTTTACGTGTAAATGTCTAGTTCCTTTCTAGTTACTAGACATAGTTGTTTAGATTGATACATGCGCAGTTCTAATCGTTAATAACAAAAAGATTCATTCTAGAAATGTTGTTGGATATTGTCCAGCGATTATTTTATGTAATCTATGTCGAACAAGAGGCAAAACCTTAACACAAAAATACACAGATTTCCGACTATTTCTGAAGAGGAAATTAAAACAAGAACAATGCAGGCCATTTAATGAGGCAGTTGAACTTATCAACGTCAGCTAAACAATAGTCCCGTCGATACAGTGGCGAAAAATGGACCCTTACCCATAAACAAGAAAATTGTTATAGACTGTAATTCGAGTGTCATCTTAGGCCAATATATGTGCCACTCAAAGATGAAACAGAATGGGGGGTGGGGGGAGGTTGAGAATGAATTTTGTTACAAACCACGATATCTGATTTCTTTAAAAAAAACTTATCCTCAAAGCAATGCAAAACTTTACCTGATTATCGTGTAAATAATGTATTGTTTATCACCAATTTTCTTTTGGAGTGCTTTTTTAAAATGTTAAAATTATTATCCGTAAAGGTAGATATATTTATAAACCAATACGTAACTAATTTATTGGTTTCGTATTACAATTATTGGTGTCTTCATTCAACGATAAATACCATGGCAACAAACTTATGTTTCATAAAATATATATATAACAATGATTGCGAATATATTAAACCGTAATAATTTACCAAAATATCCAACCAATTTTACGGTTTCAGAATGAGTGGTATATACACTTTAATTTGAATATAAAATTAATTGTTACTTCCTTCGGAGAGAATTGCTACTTATAACTGGTTTATTTGTTAAGATTGTGTGGTTTAGTTATTGAATGTATGTTGTTATGGTTATGTTCAAAGAAAATCCTTTTCTACGAGTAATCATTTTATTAAACATTTAGTTGGAAGGTTTTAGATTAAAGTGGTTAGTGTAATAGAGCCATATAAAGATCATTAATGAAATGATTTTTGGATATTTTCATATTTAGTACACAGATTATCAAACGATTTTAACTCAAACGATAAAAAAACTCATCAAGTCAAAATAATTTAACTTTTTTCGATTCAAAATCAATAAAATTTTTAATATGCTATAAATGGAATACACGAAAGTTTATTGTGGATATCAATCGCCAAAACCAAACAATAGAGTCTGCTCCAGGATTAATGGGGTGTGGAACTAGTCCAAGTAGCCGAGCGGTCTAAGGCGTTATGTCTGCGCAGTATGCCTACTTGGGAACTGGGAGGTTATGGGTTCGAATCCCGACATCGGCAGTTTGTCAATTATTAAGAAAAAAAAAGGGGCGGTTAATTGACTAAACTGTCGGCGTATGGACAGGAACGAAGTAACCGACAATGCTTGAGAAGGTTTTCTGCAGTTTCCTTAACGAACTCCTGATGAATATTGGCATAATTCCTAGTCTATACACAAAAATTCCTTCCACTCCTTAACCATCACAATGGACCTTATGGTGTAGCCCGTCCAGGGCAGCCTCTACAATCTATCTATCTAATGGGGTGTAGAAAAATTTTTGTTTTTTCACAACCCCTTAATCAATTTTGATCAGATCGCTAAAAAAATATGCCATCTAGATTATTACATTCTACAAATGTAAATATAACAACGTCATCGAATGACATTCAATTCTTTATGGACGCCATCTTGACAATCACCCTATCCATATTACTATTAAACAACACCACATATATTTTACTGTTTCGATTTCATGTAATTATATTCACCATAAATATAGATTATAAATTTTAATTTACACTTAGTCCTAAAAGTTTGATTTATTAAATTTTATTTATGGAATTATTTATTGTTGGTGAGTTTCATGGGAATTATTACCTCTATTTTACCCTGAAATATTATTGGATTTGTCATGCCTATTAAAAATTATTACTTGAAAAAGCATTATTTAATAATCTCTATACTACGATTTCGATGTTTATAATGTGTTAAATCAAATTACCAGAATCTTCTAAGTACTCATTTAGACGATGTGTTTGGCAACCAGAGGAAAAATGCAAATTAAATGCAGATGCTAATTCATATGAAAAAACCTGCGTTTTGGAGTGTTGCAACGTTTCCTATAATATATACAGCATCCCTTTGTGTAACTGACTCACTGACTCATCCATACAAAATCTAACCCACTTCTAGAAATGCTAGAAAGTGCGGTTTTTTACATTCGCTACGGCATAACTTTAAACTTACGGAACAAAAATGTAATTTAAAAATGGAGGGGGGGAATACCTTCGTTACTTCTATACATGCTAGAAGGGTGCAGTTTTTTACAAAATGTGAAGGATGCGGAGCCAAGTCTGAAAAAATAAATTTTAGCCGAAGGATTTTCTCCAAATCTGAAAAAATAAGGTGTAAATATATTATATAATTTTGAAAAAAGAACGCTAATTTTGTGACCATACAATTTGAAGTTTTAAAAAATATATAATAGGGCATATGCATGAAAATTTTTTTTCACTTGAATTGAAGCATGTTTACTTGACAAATATGAAGGTAAAATTTCTTTTCAAATAACTTTAAAAATAAGCGAGATATGAATGATTGAAATTCCCGATTAGACAAAGAGGGTGATAGCCCTCTTGACATGTTATGTGACGTCATATTACACTTTCACCATTTAAAATACACGTATAACTCCGTTTTTAACATTTTTGCAAGAGAGAGACAGATAATAATCTTTAAAAGCTTATAGCTTCCTTGATATTTGTCGGATTTTAATTTCGTTTTCAAATATTATTACAGTATTAACAGTATTTTCATATTCTGCAAATAAATGTGAAAAAAAATTTTCATGCATATTCCCTATTGATTGGTGCCTTATTAACTTGGTTTTCAAAAAATGCTTTTTTGCCCATGTATACGATATTGAATCAAGTGCAATAAGTAATTACTCATGTCAATAAACTCTTCTTTTTTTTTAATATAATTTGTATATGGAGGTCAAAAAACTTACGCACTGATACGTTAAGTACGACCGTGTATGTATGTATGTCTGTACTCTGTGCCAACGGAACACAATACAAAAAATTAAATAATATGTAAATTGAACTTTGACATCAGTTATTTAATATATAATTTATTAGCTTAAATTCTCGGAATAATTTCTTTGATAACTTTTATAAAATTTTAACGAACTGAAAATTTATTAAATTATTCTTCGCATCGCATCGCATACATACATACAAACATACATACATACATATAGCAGAGCGCATACATCCATTTAGATACAATTTCCTCGTACAACTTTTATAATAAATTTTCATACCACCGCATAGACTGTAATGTATACGTTGTTTACAGATATGTTGTTTTTTACAGAAGTTTTCAGTTCAGGCGTACATATACGGGGTGATTCACATTAAGCACATTCGCATATTATTATTATGTGTGTCTACTTTAAGCGTCACAATACAATATTTGTGTCAAATTACATTAAGGTTGCTTAATTACATAGTATGAAAGAACTATTGTATAGTATATAGGCAAACATGTCATTGAATTTTTAATAGGGAATATGCATGAAAATTTTTTTTCACATTTATTTTCAGAATATGAAAATACTGTTAATACTGTAATAATATTTAAAAACGAAATTAAAATCCGACAAATATCAAGGAGCTATAAGCTTTTAAAGATTATTATCTGTCTCTTTCTTGCAAAAATACTAAAAACAGAGTTTTACGTGTATTTTAAATGGTGAAAGTGTAATATCACGTCACATATCAAGAGGGCTATCACCCTCTTTGTCTAATCGGGAATTTCAATCATTCATATCTCGCTTATTTTTAAAGTTATTTGAAAAGTAATTACACCTTGATATTTGTCAAGTAAACATGCTTCAATTCAAGTGAAAAAAAATGTTCATGCATATTCCCTATTAAATATTATATTATTACTCATACGTCAGAATCATCTTTGGTGTAGCATTAAGCACGTCGGACTAGAAATTAATTAAGAATTCATGCCTACGATAAATATTAATGTTATTTTGTCAAAAAATGTTCGTTACCTATTATAAAACACTAAGTCTCTGTGCCCATCTCTGCCCATGTTAGTATATTTAAAGTTCGAGAACCTCTGATTTGATTTATATGCGTTTTACCACGTTTTAATTAATTCGCTTTCTTGCCTGCCTGTCTGATTCGATAGATAGAATTTGCTGAAAATATTTGCTGAAATAAACATTTGGTGGGAGTGTAGATCGATATGTATAATAGTGGCAGCGGTGGGAAATAACAAGCCCCATACTGATTTATATCCCCATAAAGATTTCTAATCCCATACAAATACGTCTGTAAATTTGTGATTGTTATAATTTTTAATAGCATTAAAAATACTTTAAAACGAAAAACGTGAGGCAAGTGGGTTAACAATTTGGAGGACGGGTGGAAAATATATTTTGGTAGACCGTCAACGGCAACGAGTATAATTCTAATACAATGAATATAATTTTTATTAGAACAAATTTGTTGTAGGATTTTGTAAGACTAATGAAAAATATTTATCAGACGTTATGTGGACCATCCCATACATACTTACAGAATTTATATATACAGAGTGTCTCGTCCTCATGTAAGTGTTATAAATTATTACTTAGGAAATGTTGGTTTGTTATTATAGATAAAAATGATTTATGATATTACAAAAGTTAATTTTCATATAGACATCTACACTGTTCTGCTATATGCACAAATACATACGTGCTGCATACCGTTACTGATCTCCAGTGATGTTGTGAAGTTAGCGAGAATTATTATTTGATTTAAATTTTATTTTGATAATAATTTTTTTGAAATACCAAAAGCTTTTGGATCAGATGCCATTCGCAAAACTTACTGTAGCGGAATAACACTTTTGGAATATGAAAAATAAAGCAAATGTAAATATTTTCCTAAATAAAATTGCTAGATGACGAGCAGATTTCTTCGATACTTCAAAAAAACTAATTTAAGAAGTTTATGCCGAAGTTAACAAATTATGAAAGCTTTCCTTAGTCTTGCAATTTTGAATTTCCTGTCGCACAATCCACATCGTATGAAAGTTTCTAATTTATATATGACGCTTAATCTAGAGCCCGGTAGTGCGACAGGCCGGGTTTAAGGGGTTTATTGCCTTTTGATAATAATTTATAAAAAATATGAAATTAAAGAATGTTCACAGCTAACTTTTTTTTATAATTTTAGCTCTTTTTATCTCTTTATTGTCTGATTTTCTATTGTCAATCAGACAATATTGCGTTTTCAACTATTTCACAAATTATTTTTTTCTTCAAAATACACTCATTTTTGTCACTTGGGGCGGCCTTAAAATACAACTCTTTGTTTACTTAACTAATAAGTAAAATGTGCTCTAATACTTGAAATGTAGTAGACAGGTCAATTCGTGAACTGTTTATTTTACTTTTTACACACGCACAGATGCATAAAAACGCAGAGTTGTCTGATTGGCCTGACCTTTGTGTACAACGAAAGAATAATCTTTTTTTTAATGTCAAATAATTGTTTTTTTTTCTCTTTAAATTTTAACAATTTCAAATGTCTTTTTTTATTACAAATTTGTTAATTTTTTTCCCAAAATTTTGTTAATGCAGATATTTCAGGTAGGCTATAAGTTATACCCCACACTAAAACTGGTTTCTTTTTTAGTAACCAGACGTCGTGACCAAATTGGTTAGTTATCAATCTGGATACATATATTATTTTGCAAACTGGATACTTATTATACTTTTATATACCGTTTGTTTTGGACAGCTTTGCTAGTAGAGAATCAATGTTAAATATTATTTACTATAGTAACTACACAATGCTTCATAAAGAAATAAAAATAGTGGGGGTACTCTATAGTGTGTAGTGTGTGTATTATAATATTATAAATTAAGTGGACATCACTAAATCCCCCCACTCTTAAATGACATCAAACGAACATCATAGCACAAGCAGCCAGATGTATAAGTATGTGTATGGATGTATAGTTTTATAGAAAATAATTTATTTATTTATTTAACATTGATTCCCTATTAGAAATACTTTTGAAAACAGACTGTATATTATTTCTACATTGTATAGAATATACAAATATTTAACGTAAATTGAAAAACATCTTGTATATATGAAAAGTTATAAAATGTTAGAAGCATAATGTTTGTATGTGGTGGGGAGAGATATTACAGAGAAAACGAAAATTCCATACAATTTATGTATGATCAGAGTTTTGTTTCTTGTGGTATATCTTGGGTGTGTACGAATGAATGATGGTGTATGTTGTGTGTAAGTAAGTGTGTGTATTCACAAATATATACTTTCACAACAATAAGGCTTTTCATTCTTGAATGGCTATTTAAGTATATATTGTTATAAAATAAGGTATTGTAAACGTATAATAATTACATTATATACTCCAATATATAATACTGTAATAAATAAAGGTATTGTATTGTTGTAGACCGGCAGCTTTGATTATATCAAAAATTACACACATCGTATGGTTGGTTTATACTAAAGAATTTTTATCGTGAAGTATACATAGAGACGATTTAATAACACTCTCGGCCCAATAGGTCTGTAGCATGCTAGCACGCTCTACACGATTATTATTATTATTATTTGGAGGTTATTAATCACTGCGACCAATATGATCTATTGTGACCCCCTACTACTGCTCTGTTAAGGCTTGCCTCAGAGCTCCTCAACCAGTCTCAATTCTCGGAGGAATTTGAGGATCTGGGTGGGGTGCAGGGATGGTAAGTCATCCTCCTGGAGTAGGTACTGGTCAAACAAGTAGCCCGTCTTCGTGCCACTGCTTCACATTCAAGTAGGAGATGAATTGGAGTTTCTTCCTCCAGCTCACAGAACCTGCATGAGCCGTCATTGATGATTCCCGTCTTTCGGAGGTGCCCATTCAGCCGGCAATGCCCGGTGAGAAAGGCCGTTTGGATTCGTTTCTCATTTTTTGTGAGCTTAATGCAGGTTTCGAATCTCTTTCGGTTATACTGCCCGAGAAGGATCTTGGCCTGCCGCAGCCCTGGGGAATCTTCCCAAAGCTTGTTTCTTTCTTCTTCCTCTGCCTTCCAGAGGCCTGTGTTGAGGTAGGCCTCACTTATTCCACAGGACGGCTCAGGTCCTATGAAAGGCTCTGACGACCCTTTCCTTGCCAGTTCATCAGCAGTCTCACTCCCCTCAATGCCTGCATGGCCTGGCACCCATTTCAGAGAAACGTCATTCTCTTTGCCTTGCCTGTTTAGCAGGTCTAGGCATTCCCACACCATCTTAGAGTTGATGCTCCATGCACTTAGTGCTTACGCTCTACACGATGGTGCATTTTAATTTTGGAAGTGATTCTTTTTGAAAAAGTCATTCTTCCCTAAACTATGAGAGACCAGTCCAAGTGGCCGCTCGGTCTACAGCGTTATGTCTGCGTAGAATACCTAGTTGGAAGGAAGAGGCTATGGGTTCGAATCCCAACATCGGCAGTTTGTGAATTATTAAGAGAAAAATAAAAGGGGCGGTTAATTGACTAAACTGTCGGCGTATGGACAAGAACCAAGTAACCGGCTATGCTTGAGAAGGTTTTCTGCAGTTTCCATCACGAACTCCTGATGAATATCGGTATAGCTCCTATCATTGTCGGTTGCAGCCGCAAGTGCTTCCAACTCCTAGTCTGTACACAAAAATTCCTTCCATTCCACTCACATCCTCACATCTTTCGGCATCACAATGTTATGAGTGATGCCCGTCCAAGGCCGCCTCTACAATCTATCTATATAAACTATGAGAGACTGTTTTTAACACAATGATTTTATGGATGGCTTTTATTAATTGAGTTTCAGAATTTTTTTAGATTATTATATACTACGGCAGGCCCAACAAGACGAACACCCGGTCGATCGTTCGCGATGTCTTGACAAAAAGAAAATTGAAGAACATGAGGTAAGACTTAAGGATAGATTTTTGAAAAAATAAATAAAGAAATTGTGGAATTTATATATCCTTTCCTTTTAAAAAAGATATAAGTGCGAAACGCATTAGCTAAAAAAACTATTCAGATAGAGCAAAAGGCATTAAAAATGAAATTATAATTTTACAAACTGATTTAATTTTACAAGCCAGAAGATTTTTGGAAATATGTCATCCAAGAAAAATATCCCAAAAACTTTAATGCGATATACAAATACGGCAGGTACAAAAATACGACGAATCAGAGCTTTTATGGTACTCGAGGATGTTTTAGACGAGTTCAATGTGATCACGTTGAAAGAATATAAATTATTCAGTAATTTAATGATTGGCATAATGGGTGATGAATCGAAAATTCAAACTCATCGATGTGGCTTGTTTCGGACCGTTCGTACTTAGTGCTGACTGCGTACAAATTCTTCATGCTAAACTCATAAAATCTGGTCATTTTATGTTGTATCAGCGGCCGGTCTATATCACCAATTCAATTTTCACAAATCATCTTATATTTTGATAATAAATCAAAGTATTCGTTTGAATAAAACATTTTATCATTATATTTATCATTCATTATACGTTATTGTATCAAGTTAATATCAATTATTATCAAGATACAAAACTATTTATTGAGTTCATTGTTTCAATACTCTGTACATACTAAGTTCATGTGTGCAACTATTTATTGTATGTTTATACAACTGATAGAAGGAATTTCTTGTACCAAGTGTATATATTTTCTTTAAAATAATGTACTCTGAGAAAGAAATCCTTGTTTTCAATCAAGAATTTGTTTACTTGAAGATACTTATGCAAGTAAACAAGTTCTTGAATGAAAACAAGGATTACTTTCTCAGAGTATATTGTTTTAAAGAAAACATATTTATTCTTTCTCAGAGTATATATTATTTTAAAGAAAACATATTTACTTGGATCAAGAAATTCTGTCTATCAGTGTACTTGTAGTAAGAATATAACCAACCTATGTTTTACATATCAAGTTACTGTATACGGAATATGTATGTTTGTTTGTTCAATAAGCGTCAAAAATTGATGTTAGTTTTTAAAATTTTATAATTAATTTATGCCATATTGATTAGGTTTTCGAAAAAAAATTTCGAATAAAAATTGTTACTCTATTTACAATGAACTAGTTTTACCCGAAGCATTTTTTTCGAAAATCGAATCAATAAGGTACAAATCAACTATGAAATATTTATAAAACGAACAACAACTTTTGTACCATCAACGCCAAAAGTCAAGCTAAAATTTAAAAATTTAAAATTAATTTGTGCCTTATTTATTCGGTTTTCGAAAAAATGCTTCGGCTAAAAGTTGTTGATTATAACTATACTAAGAACTTTTATTCGAAACGTTTTTCCGAAATCCGTAAAAATCAATTATAAAATTTTTGAATTTAAGCTCGACTTGTCATGGCGTTGATGGTACATACGTTTTTAACTGCACGTATCTACAAATAATTACAGATGTTTGAGCGGAAAATGTGAAAAAACGAATCAGTTAATGAATGAGTTATTTTATCTTGCTTCGAGAGATAGAATTCGAAAATATCGATATCCACATTTGAATTAGTTGAAGTGGTGGAATGATAAATATTTGTTGCAGTGTGAAATTATCTTGGGGGTTTTAGTCTTAAATAGACACGACCTAAATAAATCGCGAAGCCACGGATATAAGCAAGTATATAATAAAATTAGAATTTAAAACAACTAAAACGGCAAGCTTTTATTGCAATGTAAACTAAAAAAAAATCAAAATAATTATAAATAAGAACAAAGAAGTTGACGACAACAAAATTAACTTTAATGTAAAAACAAACGAGCGTGGGGTGCTCTCTACTTACATTTTCATAATGGCTATACTTTTACATACAGCTAGTAACATAAAATTTATGACTAGCTGCTACTGATATCAAACACCCAAATGCTTTCTTCATGAAGCAGAAAACATCCGGTATTAATTTTAATAAATAAAACTTGACAAAACAAAAAACAAAAAGTAGGTATCTATTCAAAAGAAGGAAGATGTGAAATAAACATGGAATAAACAAATTTAACAAACTCATTTTTATATTTTTAATTAAAATTATTATATTTAATTCTTTTTTAATGCTTTCGCTACTATTTTAACGCAATTATATCCACCATCTACCTGTCTTTATCATTAATGAAATATTATATTTGTTTTAATTATATTAATATAAATATACATAGGCTGTTTTGAAATTTGTTCAAGAAAACTATACCACCGTGTAGAGCTGGAAAAACACGCTACACTTATTGAGAACTGTGGTTGTCGGTCGCTACTCTAGCATGGCCGCCCAACTCCACTACTCCACTATGCGTTCTGTGATTGGTGGAGTAGTGTAGCGACATCCAAAAATGCACACGTGCTTAGTTAAATTTATTATTAATGTTTAATGAATATATTTGAAAAACGAAAAACTTTAAATTTTTTGTTTGTCTTTTCCAGCTCTACATCGTGCTGCAGTTTACTTGAATGAATTTCAGAACAGCCTATATATATATATATATATATATATATATATATATATATATATATATATATATATATATATATATATATATATATATATATATATAATAAACTATCTAAATACATAACTAGTTATAATCGCGTTTTATCGTTTTGTTTTCCAAATATAATAGTTTAAAATTTTTTTAAATTTCAAAATTATATTAATTTGTATATTTAAACATATGTATGTGTTGTGTATGTGTGTATCTATGTATTTGTTCTGTAATGAAAGCAAACCGGTTTTTGTCCTGATTATACAAAATAGTGCTACTACCTTAATATGAAACTACCTGAAAGTAAAATTCTCCAATTTTCGGTACTGCAGGATGTTAAGTAGGAATAATAATTCGTAAACATTTTCGTTAAATGATGATATTTCAAACTATATATTCTAGACTTATATTATATATATAATATTATAGTGAGTGGTTATTCCCTACAGATGTTCATTATATATTATAAATATTTAGAGAGAGAGAGAGAGAGAGAGATTGTGTTGTCGTAAACAATTAGAACTAATGACTAAGTTATAAAAGAGGACGATTGTTACCATGGGTAATTCAAATAAAATGTTTGTATATCAAATGATCTATGAATATTTTATGTAGCTTTATAGAGGAGTGTTATGTAATTCTCTACTGACAATATAATATACAAAAATAATTAAATGCCTTACACTTAAGGTGGTTTTGTATAACAGAACAAAATAGCAAAAATATTAAATATCCTTCCACATGTTTAAAACCAAAATTTAAGTCAATTATGACGAACAGTTTATAAAATATTTATTCTTTTTAATTTAATAACCATGTACTTCTAGGATTACACTTTAAAACAAAGCTAAAACTAATTGCTATAGAATATTTTTCGAATATTCTATAAAGACGAAATTATACTACAGTAGGTTTTTGTACATTCGATAATTCGAGCTATTTTGAAATAATTTAAAACAAGAGTTCTGCTCCCCTTTCTACTTCAGTCTGGCGAGATTCGCGTCTCCAATATATTGGCAATATCCAGGAGCTTTCAGATGAGTTCTTCCTAAAGGTTCATATATTCGGGGTGAGATGTACCGAATATCTTGTATCTGCTGTAACTGAGAGATTCGCAGTTAAAGATAATGTAGCTGAATGCTTCCTCCTCCTTGCCACATAGTCTGCACATAATGGATCCGTTACGAGTCCCATTGTGTGCAAATGTTTCCGCAGGGAATTTTGATTTCCGTCAAAAGTGCCAAATTTTTTTATATTTCAAAATTACATTAATTTTTATATAAAAATGTGTATGTGTTTATGCGCATTTGTTCTATGATAATAGCAAACCGGTTTTTTTGCCCTGATTATACAAGACAGTGTTGGAACTACCTTAAACTAAATATAATCTTAAAATTAAAATGAAGTTGTGGTTTTTTTCCACTTTAGTTCCTACGAATGGAAATCCTTTACACACCTGTCCTCTGAATTACACAGGAAAATCATTGTATTTTGTATTCTATTGTTTTTAGTGCTTATAATGTGGATTATGTTCATATTCTTATAGTTATTATTGTTTGAAATCATTAAATATTTATATTTTATTTGTGAAGAGTTCTATAACTAGAATTAATTATGATTATAGAATAAAGACTTGGCATTTCAAATAATATACACAGAATCTAGATTTTAGATGTCAAAATATTAACTTTTCAACAACAAATTTTTCTCAAACTTTTTCGATTCCTTTGAAAAAAAAAGGAAAAAAATTTTCTTACATCGATTTTAATACAAAATCATTTTTTAGCATAATTTTGACCCAGACGGTACGAAAATCAGGTTCATTTTAATGTACGATCAACACATTTCGACATTTTCGCTTTTCAAATCATATAGTTTTGCATTTTAGCACTACGGGTGTGATATGATGGTCATTTTCGACATCTATTAGGCAGAATCGTTGGATATATCCATGGGAATTTTTTTAAAACATGGTCATTTTCGAACATATAACTTAAAATGCAAGCCTTATTTTAACCCATATTTAAGCGTACCCTTTAAGCGTACATGGGAATGTTTTCAAAATTTTAATCGGTACGACCTCGATAGCTACAATTCCAACACTAAAACTCACAAATGAGAGCTACATTATTTTACACAGATTTTGACTGTGTGGAAATGAAAATCATCTAATTTTCAATTGTCGCGGTATCTTGGCTCTCTTTTTAACTTAAAAAAAAAGCCAAGATACCGCGACAATTGGCGACCGTGACAGGATCTGGAGACGCATTCACAATTGTCGCGGTATCTTGGCTCTCTTTTTCGTTCAAAAAGGAGCACTGTCGAATCTATACAGATTCGAATACTCGAAACAAAACAAAAAATAAACAAAATGTTTAATTTTCATCAACAATTTTTTTATTCATATTCAATCAATACTAATTTAAACAATGATTAATTCAACAATGGTAACTTCAAACCACACTACTGTTCCTTTCGGACCAGAAGTCAGTTGTTAAATTCAGTCCGAAAGGAACAGTAGTGCGGTTTGAAGTTACCATTGTTGAATTAATCATTGTTTAAATTAGTATTGTTTGAGTATGAATAAAAAAATTGTTGATGAAAATTAAACATTTTGTTTATTTTTTTTTTGTTTCGAGTATTCGAATCTGTATAGATTCGACTGTGCTCCTTTTTGAACGAAAATAGAGCCAAGATACCGCGACAACTGGACACAATTTTAAGTGTAAATGAATTTAGTCAAAACTAGGGTTCGTAAAACTAAATCGATTTGTCAGATATTTGCAGACTATTTTTAATATATCTAATCTAAAGAGTAAGAACAAACAAACACTTAACTCATTTCTCGATAGAATAGCAGTCAGTAGTTTAATCTAACGTCTAATTTACATGAAACGAACAAAATGGTTTTGTTTTTTTTCTTGAGATGAACTTTTTGATTACAAATTTCAAATGGAAGAATAGATAAAGTCAAATAAGTGACAAATGAAAATAGTGTGTGATGATGATAGTTAGTTGAACGTGAACAAGTTTGACAATGGAAAATAATTAATTTTGGTGCCAAGTCAAGTCAAACTCCGTCTATAATGAACCACATACCTCAAATATATGATCGCACATAAGTTTATGTGTTCTGTATATGTAGAGTAAAGGTGGCTCAATTTGTTTTTTTTACATTAAAACAAACAACCAATGTATCATATATAAACGCAACTCATTGGAAAATTCAAATCTTTAGTTAGGACCAGTTCAAGTGGCCGAGCGATCTAAGGCTTATGTCTGCGCAGTATGCCTACTTGGAAACTGGGAGATTATGGGTTCGAATCCCGACATCAGCAGTTTGTCAATTATTAAGAAAAAAAAGGGGCGGTTAATTGACTAATTTTCGGCGTATGGACAAGAACGAAGTATGGGCTATGCTTGAGAGGGTTTTCTGCAGTTTCCTTCACGAACTCCAGAGAGTATCGGCATAGTTCCTATCATAGTCGCCTGCAGCCGCATATTCTACCAATTTCTAGTCTATACACAAATATTCCTTCCACTACACTCACATCGTCACATCCTTATGCATCACAATGGACCTTACGGTCGAAGTGTAAGACGTCTAGGGCAGCCTATACAATCTATCTATCTATCTAGGTCAATAATCTCTAAAGAAAGTTGGATTACTACTTTTTATACCAGATATATACACATTTACAAGAGTATATTAAGTTTAGTCCCGCCTTTGTAACACTTGAAAATATTAATTGCAGGCAGAAATGTTTGAAATAGGTGCTCATATAATGGTCTAATTTCGGCCATTTACGGTCATTTTATTCGGCATGTCCGTCCGTCTATGTACACGATAATTCAAAAACGAAAAGAGATAACGAGATGCAATTTTTTGTACGTTTTTTTAGAGCTAAATGTTAGGTCAAGTTCGTTAAAATGTTATCTAACACCTAAGGTAGCTCAGTAGGTAGAGAATTGGTCTAGAATACCAGAGGTCGTGAGTTCGATCCCCATCCCTAGATGTGCATGAAGTCAAGATCAAGAATTTGAAGGCAAAAAGAAAACGCTAGTCGCTTCCGTTGGTATAATATAACCAAATGGCAACCATACTAACAATGAATAGAAATAAACGCTAGTTTACATTAACAATTTTAAAAAACTAAGCCTATCAATTTTAAAATCATTGTTTATTTAACAAAAAGAAAAGATATAAAAATAGATAATTATTGATTGTTAAAATATAGGTAAATAACTTTTAATCACAGCTTATTTGAGAAAATTAAAAAGTTACTTTTCCCTCAAAATTTTCGATTACTGAAAAACACAAAAAAAAAGTCTTAAAGATTTGTATTTTGTTCAAAAATCAATATAATGAATTCTAGTATGGGTCTCTAAAACTTCAAATTGTGTTTGTAATCCCCGACCCAACAACTGACCCCAAGCAATTTCTCATTAAATCTTAATTTATGCTCATATTTTGGCTTTTACTCCTGACGACCCATTATAAGTCCATATACCACTTTTACCCTATACGTATAGAATATATATCTATATGTTAACACATATAGATACATATCATAAAATATACAGAAGATTGTAAAGCATTTTCTTCTCTCGATAATTATTTTCAAATAAATTTTCTGATAGTAATATAACTGTCATCAAAGTTTTTATCATATTTAATAAAGTATAAATACTAACACTGATAGCGTATATAATTTAATAACTAGTCATATTAATAACTACTTACAACTAATTATGATTTATGTTCAATAATTTTCACTTCCGGGTTTGAGGTTACAGTGTCTTCAATTTATAAAATATTTTGTATATATTTTAATTGTCTTATTTACTACCAACCCAATCATATAAATGTTAAACTTTGTTTGAAACAAGAAATGTAACAACTAACTGAGTTAATTGTTTTAAAAATATTGATTGTTTAAATATCCCTGGAAATTTTTCTTCTATATATACGCACTTGACTAAGCTGCAATGAAGATTTACGCAGAGTCATCAATTGCTGGTAGCACCATCAGCATCGGGTAAAATATAATTACTAACATACTACTTTTCAGCATTTATCATACATCTATACATATAAAATGCTTGGTCCTGAATGATTGACTGACGGATCAACGCACAGCCTAAACCGCTGATTGTAGAGACATGAAACTTCGTGGGTGTGTTCTTTGTATGACGTATATGAAAGGATTTTTCGAAATTCTACCCCTAAGGGGTTGAAAAAACGGGGACAAAATTTTTATGGGACAACGTGATTCCTTGGTCCAATCTACTTCAAATTTTGCATAAACATTCAGTATATTTACTTAAATACTAAGTAATATAAGGTCTGTAAACTTACAATTTTCGTGGGCGAAGCTGCGACGGGCAGTGCTAGTCTCCCCATAAAATTATCTAGCTCTCTAATTTCACTCTCTGAGTACTATAAAAAAACATGTCTCGTTCATAACATCAAGAAATCATATTTTCCGTTTCAATCCAGTAAAGTAACATTTTCCTCAATTTGGATTAAGAGGTTTAAAGAGAAATGTTATAACCATACTATATACAATCTTGCCACAAAGGCACTAAGATCTTTTTTCAAAATCCATTACCTTTATGTTAACCGAATGGTTAGAATATTTATATATATATATATATATATATATATATATATATATATATATATATATATATATATATATATATAAATATATATATATATATATATATGTATGTATGTATGTATGTTTATGTAAACAAAATATATATTCTAAAATCGTTATAGGTATTCAAATAATAAAATTTGAATTCGACGCTACGGGAAATGTACCCTCGAATTTAATATATATGAAATAATATAGTAGGAAAATAATATTCAAAAGAACATACTCCCGAGGAGCCCGAGAATATATTTTTATTTTTGCTCAATTATATCAAATTCATTAAACCTGAAATCAAACGAAGTGAAAACTGAAAAAAAAAACCTCAAGCATAGCAATTCTTGTCCATACGCCGACAGTTTTTCGTCAACCACCCCATTTATTTTTATTGACAACCTTTCACCGTCAGGATTTTAACCTGTAACATCCCAGTATACCAGTTCCCAGCAGGCACAGCTTTATTTTTAAGATGTTCTTTTGTCGTGGTTTTATAAATCTCGGTATCAATTGTTGCTGTTACTGTTTTTGCAGAGAATCGTTATGTAAGTGGACAATAGTAGAGAATAGCTTGTAAGAAGTCTTCTAAACTAACTTTATCGGTACACTTTTTCAAACATTTAAAATTTCGCTTACATAAACTTTTTGTAGGTATGTAAGCAATTATAGTGATGCCGCGAGAGGAGACTAGAGTAGCATGTGTCATGTATTTTATTGACTTGTAAAAGTTTTCTATCGTCTCGTGTCGTTTTTAAGTTGAATTATCTTGAAAAAATACAATTTAAAAAAAAACTTTTTTTTTTGTATTTGTTTATTTTTTTTTAAATTCATATAAAGTGCATATTTTTTTAAAAATTTATTTAATTTTTATATTTAATGTTAAATAAACCACCCAAAATGATTTACTGTTTTGTAATTAGTACATTTTTTTTAAGTCTATAGAGATTGAAAGAGAGTATTATTGCCTGTCTCTCGAATATTTATCGACGGTCAAGATTCAAAGGTCTCATCTCTTGCTTACTTCATCGCATTAGGTCTCGTCTTACGTTTCTCGCGGCCTCACTATTACCTAAATACTGAAGACAGCAAGTAGTTTATTGTTTTGATACATAGGCAGGAGTTGGAAGTTTGATTCGAAACAGGTTAAATAAATGATTCAACTGGTTCAGTTTTATTGATTTTGACTATATACTTTTGACTACAAACACACACACACACACACACACACACTCACATACACAAATACAACCAAAACAACCAAAACAACCAACATTTATATAAAAATGTAAATTTAAGCATACCAAACACAAATTTTGTAAAATATGAATACATTTATATTTGATTTCCGTTCAAAGTTTTATGTGCACACCTACCCATAACATTTTTGTTTGTTTACCTTACACACATATGAATCGAATAACGAACCAATAACAATAATAATCATAATAATCATAATAATAATATTGTGTGACTGACTGTAATGTTGTTTACATTAGCATACCATACGCGTAAACTTTATCAATCACATCAGTTGTCAAACCTATTTTATGTTTTTCCAAAAAAAAACATATTGTTTTTTACTAAACTAAATACATACAGAAAGTTTCGAAAATAATCAGTATGCACGCTTGGTAATGTACAAATTGGGTCAAAAGTCGAGCTATCATTTAAAAATTGATTTGTGCCTTATTTATTCGAATTTCGGAAAATTGTTTCGAATAAAAGTTGTTAATATAGTTATAGTTATAGTACAACTTTTATCCGAAGCATTTTTTCCAAAAGCGAACAAATAAGGCACAATATTTGAAATGATAGCTTGACTTTTAACGCTATTTGTAGTGTAGGTGTGCTATTTTTTCAAAATTCTATAGTGATCTCATAGTCTTTTTTTCAAAAGACACAAATAAACTATAAAATTTTGATAAAATAATGTCATTTTTGTGGGCCATAGTACCGACTATTGATATCTATGTGCTATGGGCCATTTATTTAAAAAAACTTTTATCTGAAGCATTTTATCGCAAATCAAAAAGCTCAAATCAAAAAAATGACGCTAATTTGTTGGTTTTGTACAGGGTCTCTTATTAAGCATGATACAATGTTGAATTGTAATAAAACAAATGGTATGAATGGCAAACAAGTTGCTTTTTTTTGAAGAATGTTCCTCTACATTACATTTTGAACAATATTTAATTCATATGACCCACCAATGTCTACGTTTGACAATGCCTATTCGATCAACCCAATTTTTGCATACATTTCACATAAAGCTAGACGAATATTATTAATAACTCGTTCGATGTTGGCTTATATGTTCTAAATCTACACAAAATTCGACGTACACTCCCATTCAATAAAATTGAACCAACCTGAAATGTTAATTTTCTTATATTTCATAAAACTCCTCACTATTGTAACTCTCTGTATATTATTTATTTATAAAAAAAGAAAAGTAGTATATTTTTTTTAATGTGAAAAAAGAAATGGAAGTTTTATATTTTTTATTTATGTAAACAAGTCAGTGATAGAGTAAGAATACGTAATGTAAATACATGTTAAGGCTTATATCTCCTTTTTACGTATAAAATTAAATAAAATGTTGTATCTGTCAAAAACAATTAATACAAGAATGATCGAAAATGCGAGAGACTGGTTCAGGTCGGTTCAATTTTATTGAACGGGAGTGTATATAGCTTGTATAGTTGGTCGATTAAATGGACCATAAAATTCACGAAGCGGTGTTTGAGTGTCAACAATTAAACGCGAATTTTGTTAAAATAATTGAATGATTTATAAACGTTTTTCATTTGTCAGGCATCCCATCAGTCCATATCAGACATCCCTATTGGATGCAATCCTTATTGAAAAATGTATCACACTTATTGAAAAATCCTTTATATAGGTAGTAGCAATAACAATAGGGAATATGCATGAAAATTTTTTTTCACTTGAATTGAAGCATGTTTACTTGACAAACATCAAGGTAAAATTACTTTTTATATAACTTTAAAAATAAGCGAGATATGAATGATTGAAACTCCCGATTAGACAAAGAGGGTGACAGCCCTCTTGATATGTTATGTGACGTCATATTACACTTTCACCATTTAAAATACACGTAAAACTCCGTTTTTAGTATTTTTGCAAGAAAGAGACAGATAATAATCTTTAAAAGCTTTTAGCTTCCTTGATATTTGTCGGATTTTAATTTCGTTTTTAAATATTATTACAGTATTAACAGTATTTTCATATTCTGAAAATAAATGTGAAAAAAAATTTTCATGCATATTCCCTATTCTACCTTCAATATTTTCGAATTGCTATGCTATAACATAAATATAGGTAAAATAAAACATGATATGATAAAACTAAAAACATGTTCATAATAATTGATTTGAAGACCCTGTAAAAGAAATATGTAGTTTTAGGTAGGTATATGCAAATTTTGGAAAATTTTCGATTAAAGTTTAAGTCACGTGTAACCACTATATATGTGTTCTAATATTAAACGGGAATACAGAATGATTTATCATAATTGTTACTTGTAGCAACAAAACAGTCTCTGACAATTTATTTCTATTGGTTTTAATAACTTGGTATTAAGATTTATAACTCTCTCATAAAGGTGAAATTTAATGATAAAATGTTGCGACATATGTGTTTAAATACTACAAGTGTTGAACTTTGAATATGTATCTACCGTAATGCTTTCAGATATATTGGTCGTACACATGAACACAAAAGTAGTGTTCTTTTTATTCATAATTTTATAATTAATTTCTTGGGTCTTACTCATTCAGTTTTTGAATAGTTTTTCATCTATATCCATATCTATATTTATGCATAGTATAAAAAACGTGTCTGTATGTTTATCCGCTAACTCCTTCTAAATCACGCAACGATTTTTGAAACGGTTTTCACTATCATGTAGATAATCTTTTTCCGGAAGGTTTATATGTATAGTGCATTCTAATTAAAATTTCGTATGTGTAAATAATAAAGATATTTCGAAGAAAATTTACTTTCATGGCTTACGTATTTAATTTTAAGTTAATACACCAAAGTTACATATCACCGTAGTTACATATTATACAATTTTTTTGAAACTCTCACATGTAAGGTGTTGTAATACTGTGGATATAACCATGCATTTGGCTGTTGTATGTTATCGATTCTCCGATCAATGAGTTCAAATCAAATTGTAGTAATTAACCGTGCGAAGCCGGACCGGGTCACTAGTTCTAAATATACTATTTTTATACGAAATATTTTTTCAAAAAATTTAATAAATATGGCTCACATCAATTATAAATTTTTGATAAACGATGCTACTATGGTGGCCTATAATTCTAAGGCCAATAGCAAAATATTTGAAAGGTTAGTGTAACGAAAATTACAATAAAAACTTATTTACCATAAAAGCTCTTAAACTTTTTTGATAATATTAAAAAATATTCTGTAGAAAGACCTGGCATATTTTTAAACATAAGTCTTCGGTGGTTCTCATAATCAGAAAAACCAAATGACAAAACAGGCTGGACCGAAAAATACCCAAGTCTCTAAATCAAAAAAAAACTGCGCATGCAAAATACCCTAATCAGATTTAATATGGAAAAGTATGAAACAAATTTTAAAGTAGGTTCAGTTACATCATTCGGTTTCATCATATTACTATTAATCGAGTAACCTTAATATGCAAAACAATATGCAAACATAATAAATCAGCCTACCTTGTTCACCCTCCATTTTAAATATGAAGAAACGGTTTTCAAATAATATTTGATATTTTGAATATTTTATATAATATTTACTATACAGGTTGGATGACTAAAAACTATAATTGTGTCCTAAGAATACGCAATTGTTGCAGATGATAGCGCAATTGTTGCGCTATCATCAATAGCGAATTATTCGAACATAACGAAAGAGACGATGAGGATCGGATTTTTATCGAAAATACATGAAAATATTAGGCCCAAGACCAGAGATGTTAAATAACGAACCTCATTAAAATTTGGAGGTCAATCGTCGAAGAAACTTGTAAAAGTGTGTACTTTTTATGTAAAAAAAACTTGGTTTTAGCATTATATTGCATTTTTCTTTACTCAAGTTTTTTTCGAGTCAGCTATATTGTGGTAACGAACCACATATGAAGGGTTGCCTAACATTACAATGTATACCTTAACTGAAGTCAGCCTAAGAAATAAATAGATCATGTTTTCTTTGTTAAATTTTTGGTGGGCCCTCCTATATATAAATGTATACATACATGAAAAGCTGCCTTAGCGTACAACACAATCAAAAATAATCATACACACATACATACAAACATATAAATATATATATATATATATACAAGTGAAACTTAATTATGAACATTTAAGAAACTTTATTAATTTTGAAATTTAATTACAATATTTAAGTTGTATATTAAGTGTGTATAAGTGAACGAATAAGTGTTGTATCTACATGGGTACACACTACACATACATATTTAGTTATTCTACCTACCTACCTATTCTACCTACCTACCTGCTTGCTGCCTATTAAATACATAGTATACTGGTGGCGGCATCTTGTCGGGATTGAGTGTACAAAGACTGGTGAGCATCACTATTACCTATATATATAACCTATATATGGAGAGCTCGTTTTTCAAATTTTTATGATCGATTTGTGCTAAGCTCACTTACCAAATTAAAAATATTTAAAATATTTATCAAATTTTTTCGAAGCATTTTTTGTAACATCGATTTGAATCGGCACTATTTACCAATGAAAATTTTGAAAACGGAAAGCCATGTTTGGAGTCGATAGTACTACACTATATTTATATTTATTTTAATATAAATATATATAGATATTTACATATATATATATATATATATATATATATATATATATATATATATATATATATATATATATATATATATATATATATATATGTGTATATATATATATATACATATATATATATATATATATATATATATATACATATATATATATATATACCAGTTCAAGTAGCCAAGCGATCTAAGGCGTTATGTTTGGGCAGTATGCCTACTTGGAAACTGGGAGGTTATGGGTTCGAACCCTGACATCGGCAGTTTGTCAATTTTTATGAAAAAAAAGGGGCGGTTAATTGATTAATACGATATATATATATATATATATATATATATATATATATATATATATATATATGTATATATATATATATATATATATATATATATATGTATATATATATATATATATATATGTAAATATATATATATATATATATATATATATATATAAAAGATTACATGCTTGCAGAAATGAACGTAAAGAAGGGAAAGTTAAAAACTATTGAGAAGTATAAATATGGGGATAATAATTTGGAAGTTGTATATCTAAACAAAGTTGCTGACTGAAAACATTTACCAACTTGATGTGTTTCTTGGGATGCCAGAATATAGCTTTATGATGCCATTATTATAAACACGCTACTATATTGTGCATCAATCGTTTTTGGGACATTTTTCAAACATTTCGGAGATGTTAGTTATTGAAATCTCACAAAAGTATCATTTTTCGGGAACTTTCAACAATGATAACAAGGATATAATATTTGAAGTCAATTGGATGAATAGTAGGTTAGCTCTTCTAAACGACTTCAATCAAAAGAACCCGCTAAACGATTGTTCATACTCAACGACAGCTAGCGCGCCCCGCTGTGTAGATTAAAGAGTGTACACGATAAAGAACAACACAAGATAACTTTCGTACTAAGTACTTGGTAGCTACATAACTTCGAGTATAAGAAAGTCAAAGTTAAGGGAGATAATATTATTATTTATACAAATATCCTCCTTCTAGATACATACCTATCATCGACAAATATAACTACAGAAGTGCTACTACCTACATATTATTATTATTAATCCCCAAAATTTATATAAAATATTCAATAATGTCTTAGCTGAAATTAGATCGCTAACATGTACCACAAATAAGCTATGCAAAGTTAGATAAACCGCTTTTCAGGACTTTGACCTTTCATATCTCGCAATGTTGGTATGCCATCGATGAAAGCTTCTTACAAAAACCAAACAAAAGTTTTAAACTGCGAATTATTTCGTAGTTAAGATGTAGATGCTTATGTCGGGTTTTGGAGTTCCTTGGCTTAAACATTGTAAACAAATTGGATTTAGAATAGATATTTTTATATTGTGTAGGTATTATTAAACCAGTCTGATTGGTCCAGTTGGTTAAGGTACTTTACTCGGAACTGGGAGGTTGCTGATTCGATTCCCAACGACGGCAGTATGTAAATTAAATTTATTAAAAAAATTAATGGGTGGTTGGTTAATTGACTAAACTATGGGCACATGGACAAGAACGAAAGTAATCGGCTATGTTTGTGAAAGTTTTCTGCAGTTACCTTCCACAAACTCTAGATGAACATCGACATAGTTCCTATCAAAGTCAGATGCAATCGCACAACCTACCAATTCCTAGTCTACAAATAAATTACTTTTCGTTTATGCCCGGAATACACGAGGCTAGTTTTTCAAGCTAGAATATCAAGCCAGTGCTAGTAAGCTAGAAAGCTGGTAATTTTAGGTTCGTGTAGACAGAACTATCTTTGTTTTTAAGCTAGCAAGCTAGTGAAGAAGCTAGTAAGTTAGCTTGAGAAGCCAGAAAAGTTGAGTAGGGCGGCATCCTATTTTTTCAGCTACTAGCAAGCTAGTAGCATCCCCACCACTAAATTTACTATCTTGACTTTGCTTACTATCTACGCGTGGACGGTAAAGCTAGTACATGATAAACTAGTGTACAGCGGTCACGAGTTTTCTTTTACAAATTACTCATGCACAGTCTCGCGATAGTAATGATACTGGCTTAAAATTTCCTAGTATCATGTAAACCATTCTAGTTTGTACCAAACTAGGATAGAAAGCTAGCAAGGTAGCTGGGAATACCTAGCTTGCTATCCTAGCTTAGAAAATTAGCCTCGTGTATTCCGGGCATTAATGTACGGTAAAAAAGGCCTAGAAAACCCTACTTACCAGCCTTCAAACTCCCCTTCGCCACTACTTCTACTACTTCTACTACAACTATTACTATTAGGTATTATTATCATTGCACTACATACAAGTTCAATGAATCCATTTATTTTGATAACCATTTGAGTGTACATATTCTACAATATTATTGTGTCTAATCCACATATTATTATTATATCGTTACATCGAGAACGTAGCTTACAGTCATTCAGAAAATGATAGTTCTCGTAAACGCATCGAATGAGTAGATATATATATATATATATATATATATATATATATATATATATATATATATATATATATATATATATATATATATATATATATATATATAACAATTTATTGTTATATAATTCTCAACATAATCATATCAATATTTTTTATTCCTTTTTTAAGTACATATATATATCGTTATTACGAAGAAAAGTAAACCGTTAATTTTAAGTACAATCGATAAAAAAAAGGCATGGAAATAACATTTTTTGCATCTTTAAAAGAAGATCTGAAAGGCAAGTGTAATAAAATTTAGAGGAACAATGCTAGAAAATCGGATTGCATTAAGTGGTGCAAAATCTGTTACGGCAGGCATCGAATAAGATATTCTGACAATCCAGATCCTAATTGGCTTTCAAAATGGTTGTCGCTATGATATTAATATTTGAATTGAATGAATTTAATACTATAAGACCTATAGACCCAAGTAAACAAATATAGTATGAGCGGAGGGGATTTTGAATCCTGACATTTCTAGGCCTGTTTTACTGACCTCTTAAGGAAAAGGAATTTGTACTTAGATGTTACAGTACATGAGCATCGGACACATAAAAAGAGTTTTCTGGCTTGTTAGAACAATATTGTTGATACGTTCCTTCCTTGGATCAATAGCGTTTTCATTGATACCTCTCGGGCTGATCATGGTTCCCTTTAGCCTGTAGAAATTAAATAATTAAATAAGTAATTTTTGTTTGATTTTTTGCTTTGTATTTTGTTTTGTTTTTTTTTTTTTCTCCTTTTTAAACACTGAGCTTGTTTTTCAATTTTTCTTTTTAAAACTTGAATCTCCTTTATAAAGAATTGTAATATTCTAAATAAAGTATTTATTATTATTATTATTATTATTACTTAGACCAGGAGTTGGTAGTTCGTGCGACTGAAGCCGACCGTACCGATATTCATCGGTAATTTGTGAAAGGAAGCTGCAGAACAACATTGACGAGCCGAAAGTTTAGCCAATTAACTGCCCATTAATTTTTTTAAATTTTTTTAATTGACATATTGCCACCGTTTGGAATCGACCCAACAACTTCTCAAATTTCGAGCAGAGTGCCTTTAATACGCATAGCTTTATAATTTCGAAAGCAATGGTATCCAATCACAAACATAAATGTACACAACCTGAAAATGTATTGCTTGTTCTAAAACTCTTCACCAAAAAAGGTATTCAAGTCTTAGTTATTGATTTTTCTTTTAAGGGAAAACGAGGGGAAAGTAAAAAAATACTAAGAGAGTTAATTTTCAGGATATATCTATACAAATTTGCAAAAAAATCCCACCATCACATTTTTGACCATATACATAGAAATGAAGTAAAATCCAAAACAATTCCAAGACATATGATTACTGGAAAATCTATATACAAGAGGCATTTCGAAAATTTGGAAAATTGTCAGAGTAAAGCCGCATTTTTGGTAGGCTCGTTTATCTAAGACCAAATTTTTGTAATTTCTAATTATTCAAAACTTTCGTCGTATTCGACACACAAAAAACCACCGGCCCCCAAAAATAGACTAAAGGGGTTTCAAAAAAATATTCGGTATAAACGAATCGGTTTTGAAGTGGAACAAATAATCTATCTCTTCTATGGTCTGTTTATAGAAGTCGAAATTTACATATCTTAATCGTAATTCGCCTGTGTATATCGACTATAGTTTCATTCATATATAATAATTTACAAACAGAAGTGGCAAAAAAAAACTTCAATTGCATATTTACATTCAACTTAAAATATGCAAATGAATCGGATATCTCAAACCAAATAAATACTTAAGGAAGTTCCAGCCGGCACTGTCTCTGTATAATCAGGACAAAACACCGGTTTGCTTTTATTAAAGAACAAATACATATAAACACATACAAAACACATACATTCATATACAAATTAATGTAATTTTAAAATCAATACAAATTTTAAACTATTATATTACGAAAACGCGATTTTTTTAAATTTATTTAATAAATATTTATCTTTACTATCCTAGTTTTTTTTTTTTATTCTGTCGAGTATTTTTTTAATACAACAGATAATAGTTGGCCAGACGTTTTACATGCTTCTAATGAGAGAGAATGATTAAATTGTTATTAATTACCTCGCGTTCTAAACGGTCAAAAATTTTGAAACTTTTTATTTCGGGATTTATTAGAAAACGTTATTTTTAGCGTGTGAAAAAAAATGAGCAAAATCTATCGAAAAGTGATTGCATGCTGGCTGGAACTCTCTTAATATGATATAATATTGAAATGAACATAATATTTATGTGTGTAATTAAACATGTGGACCAGACATATTTTATGCAACGAAAAAACAAACTACAACTAGGCTAGAGAAGAAAATTTGATACAAGAAATGTATTTATATTCTAGGGTATATAAGAGAATTTAATTTATAACAACGGCATGTTGCCAAAAGATTACATAAAAATGTTCATTGAAATTAAAAATATTACGTTTAGAACATTTATATGATTACAATTCAAAATAACAGTATCAATGATAATAATGATTTATTTCAATTGCGCTTATTGAACAGTTAAATGAACTTGAAAATTGAGTAGTCAATGTTTTTTTTTTATGTATTCGATGACCAAACGTTTATTATACGAAATATGATTTATTGCACTTTTTTTATTCCATAAAGTTAAGGTTGTTGTGAAACTGGTGAGGGAAAGTAGGGATGGTGAGTTTGTCCTATACTAAATGCATTGATATCTCATCCATTGCCAACTCTAAATAATTAAAAATTTTGCAATGAAAATAATTTAATTTTTGGATTCAGAGATATGTCGCTTGTTGCTAATTTGTGAGATATCCACAAAATTAGCAACAAGCAACATATCTCTCCACATCCCAGAGATAGTTACGATTAGCTAATTCATACTGATGATGACTTCATTGTAGTCGAAATACGTATTTATAGAAATACAAACAAATGTTCTTGGAATTGGGGCAAAATTTGAAATATTAATTTATTTCAGTTTTTCCAGACAATCTCAAAATGTCGAAATCTGATTAGATAATAACTAATAATAATATCGATTGTTTATTAATTAATTAAGTTGATAATTTATATAATAAATATATTCATAAGACATATTTTGTATAGATATACTTTGCTTGTGTATTAGTTAGTTAAACATGTTTTACATAAATAAACATTATTATATAAATTAACAATTAATTAAATAATATATTTTATTTAATGAGCAAAGTTTATTGAGAACAGACACTATTATTAATAAATAACTCTAAACTCCTATTCATTCACATAACTTCACGATACACCTATCTACCGTATTCACATATACCAGATGATTCGTAGAGAATGGATCCATTATTTTCAGATACTAGAAGTAACATATTTTAACTAGCGTTTAATAACTTTGACATTTAAGTAATATGTCTGAACATTGATACCATTTTTTTGACATCAAAATCCCCATCCCTAGATGTGTATGATTTTTATGATATCAAACATGTCAAAAAAATGGTAAAATGTTCAGACATATTACTTAAATGTCAAAGTAAGTAAACGCTAGTCGCTTCCGTTGGTATAATATAACCGAAAGGCAACCATACTAACAATGGTAATAAATAGACGCTAGTTTACAAAAAACAATTTCAAATATGATAATAGTTAATAAACAAAATTAATAATACAATGGCATCAAAAATGATAGTGAAAGATCATATGCATAGTACTATCATTACATCTAAGCTAGCTCAGTTGGTATAGCATTGGCCTAGAATGCCAGAGGTCGAGGGTTCGATCCCCATCCCTAGATGTGTATAATTTTTTATAACAAGCATTTGATGTCAAAAAGGTACGAGAAGTAAAATTATGACGATTAATCCTACGGTTTAAGGAATGCATAATATTTATTACTTTTAAAATTATATTCATTATTCAAAAAATGATTATGTGGTCTGGTTGAATATTCCCAGTTTTTTCAGGTCAGTTATTTCATTGATAGCAAAAAGCTCATGAATAAACCAAATTTTACAACATGCAGGTATATAACTCTGACAAACAAGATAGATATAAAAAGCAGGAAAATCCTACGTCAAAACAAAAAAGTAAAAATTATGTCAAATATAAATTATTTTTATTAACAAATAAAAAGCAGAATTGTTACCCAAATTACAACCTTTACCTCTACCAATTTTCACATAATATAACGCATAAGAACTTTTAGAATAATGAATAAAACGGAAATAAAATTTTTAAGATTCTATAATTGTTATAATGTCACAACTAGCATTTCTTGTGT
The DNA here is from genome assembly GCA_963920215.1 of Nineta flava. Taxonomy (NCBI): domain Eukaryota; kingdom Metazoa; phylum Arthropoda; class Insecta; order Neuroptera; family Chrysopidae; genus Nineta; species Nineta flava. The sequence continues at coordinate 5,936,880 of OY986042.1, forward strand.
TTCACGAATCACCCTGTAGACTTACATACATCCATACATACAAAACTTTCGACTTTCTTGTATATAATATGGTGGGTATTTTATACAAAAGCTAATGTTGCTTTTCACGAAAACTATATTACAAACTTACTGTGTGCTTAATAAACTAAATATACTACTTAATACAAGCAAGAGTGCTGTATGAATATTATTAACATAAACAAAATAATAATTATAATAATGGATACTCACCGTATATATATATATATATATATATATATATATATATATATATATATATATATATATATATATATATATATATATATATATATATATATATATATATATATATATATATATATATATATATATATATATATATATAATCAAATTTTATTCGCTTAATCTATTCTTTCTTTTGTGCTCGTAAATTTGCATATTCAGATAAATGGATTAGAAGAGAAAGTTTTACTTTTTCATTCAAAAATTGTTTTCTCTTATGCTTTTTTTTTTCATAAATATATTTATTCTTTTTATTATTATTATTATTTGAGAGAGTTTCTGAGAGTTTCGGAATATTATTTTTGTATTCATTGTAAAGCTGTGTATGGTTACACTCAACGATGTAAAATTGTCATTGAGCGAAATCATAACCATATAGCGTTTTAACAATTGAGACTCATCGGCTAAATTTTTTTGCTTACGTTACTCTATATTTGAGGGGTTTATAAAACGAGTAAATTTGAGGGATTTATGGCAGCTGTAATTTTCCGTATGGTAAAAAATGGATTTTATATAAAAACTAAATTATTATAAAACCCATTTTTTAACAATATGCTCATAATCATGGCATGACAAAGGACACCCTCTCTTCGATGTTTTGTCGCTTAGCGCAACAAACATACACTTATCTAATACGTTGATAAAACAATTGAAAATAACAACTAACTGAATTAATTGCTTAAATACCCGCAATATACTGAATGAATTTGAAAAAGTTTCGAAGAAAAGTTGTTTATTTTTTAATAAATATTTTGTTCTATCTCTTACGGTTTCAAACATGGGCATTTTTGCCCATTTTGCCTAAACATGGTCCGATTCACGAACTCCTTTACGAACTTGGCCTTACTTCCTTACTTGTTAGGTCTAGAACACACATAGAAAATTTCGGGTCGCTATCTCTTTTCGTTTTTAAGTTATCGTGTTTAAAGACTGACAAGGGGATATGCGGAAATGGATCATTTATCAACACCTATATCAAAATTTGTTTTCTGCCGTCAATATTTTCAACCGTTACAAAGTCGGAACTTTAAATTTGAAGAATTGTTCAAACATTGATATACGACTCAGTATATACTGGGTATTCAAACAATGAACTCAGTTAGTTATTACATTATTTGTTTTATTATGAATTTAAAAACACGAGGTTCATATTCTAAGCGTGCTTTGAATACTGGAATGCATTTTGGTAGTATTTTTCGATCAATGAGCTTTTTCGGTCATGGAGCAAAGTAAATACAACTTTTTTTTTCTTTTTCAAAAATAAATATTTAATCGACAAACGCTCGCTTGCTCTATGTATTATATGAGATGTTTCGAAAATCACTAGAGTTCTCTAAAAAATGAACAATTCCATTTTAATAATTGCATTTGAATTTTTATTTGATTCTCTTTTTTAGAAAACAAAAACAATATTAAACTTCTTTTATACCGTTTGAGAATACTCTCAAGGCATGGCATAGAGTATTGTGTATTATTGTACCGCATGATCGAGATGAATTTATACATATTACGGTTCTGGGTAAGATTACATGAATGATAGGAAAAGTTAGGAAACTATTTATATTCTTGTGCATTTTATTTTATAAAAGTATTTTATTGTATAGATCGAAAAAATTTGCTCTTGTCCTAAAGTATGGGTCACAAAAATATAACTCATTTTTATACCCGGTATATGTAAATATACCAGGGTATATTCAGTTTTGTCCCGAATTGGTAACGCTTGAAAAAATTGATCACAGGCATAAATATTTGGAATAGGTATTGAAACCGATATTGATAAAAAAAATCATTTTCTAGGGTAATTTTGGGTCAAAAAGTACGAAAATCAGGTTCACTTTAACGTCCGATCAACACATTGCATTATTTTCACTTTTCAAATCACATAGTTTTGAATTTAAGCACTATGGGTATAATATCTTGAAAACCGTTAATCGTATCGTATTTTAATCAACGCCATCGTTTTCGCTAGGTCCAAGTTAGCTTAAAACAAAGTTTTTATCAAAATTGGAGACAACAAATTTTTCTCTAATTTTTACGATTTTTATAAGGGATACCCCTTAGCAAAAATTCAAAATAAGTAAACCAAATATTTGTCCTCGATTTTAATAATAATCATTTTCTAGGGTGATTTTGACCCTAACAGCACGAAAATCAGGTTCATTTTAACGTCCAACCCATATATTTCAAAATATTTCAAAATATTTAGCGCCAGGAGTCTGATATCTTAAAAATCGTTAATCATGTCGTATTTTAACCAACGCCATCGGTTTCGCTAGGTCCAAATTAGCTGAAAAAAAAGTTTATATCAAAATCGGGGGCAAAAAGTTTGCTCTAATTTTTTCAAATTTTTTTTTCCTTCTTGGAAAAATATTTGAAAAAAGTGAAGAAAATTTATGCTCTCGATTTTAATAATTATCATTTTCTAGAGTAATTTTAACCCACACCGTACGAAAATCGGCTTAATTTTAACATCCGACCAAGTCATTTCAAAAGTTTCGCTTCTAAATTTATACAGTTATGAATTATAGCACTATGGGTGTGATATCTTGAAAACCGTTAATCGTATCCTATTTTAACCAACAGCATCGTTTTCAATAGGTCCAAATTAGCTCATAACAAAATCGAGGACATAAATTTTGCTCTAATTTAAAACTCTATTTTAAACACAAAATTATAATTTTATAGCTGAAGATTGCAAAGGTCATGCTCTAGATTTTAGGTCTAGCATTTTTATTAAATAGTTTACATCAGTCTAACATAATCCCATAGGTAAGGGGCAAACACTTAACGCCTACGACCCAAAGTGATTGACTATGTCAAACGGGTAGAATAATATTAAATAAAAAATATATAACATGGTTTTTTTTTATATATTTTATTTGTTCGATAACCTTTATCGTAATTGAAAACATACATTTTGATAGCCAAAAACCAATTTGAATATAAACAAACATTTTTTTTTATTACAACAAAAGAAAATCACATCAAAAACATTTTATAAACGGTCTAATTAAAAGAACGAACAATTCAATATTTTCTGTCAGACAGAATGTCGAAAGAAAATAATAACCACATTGACCTTAATTCAACCTCTACAGAAATTTAAATCCTAGACGAATAGTATATATACAGTCTGTTTTCAAAAGCATTTCTAATAGGGAATCAATGTTAAAATATTTACTAACCATACATACACATACATGGCTGCTTGTGGTATGATGTTTGTTTGATGTCATTTAAGAGTGGGGCTTTAGTGATGCACACTTAATTTATAATATTAGTATCCATTACGTATGTGAATGCATATGAAATAATAATTAAATAAGATGATAATTTCATCAGAAATAATTTATTTACTGATGAATCATCTTTTCCATTACATGGAAAACATAATCCATCTGTCATGCGATATTGCTTTCAGACAAATCAGCATCGATATATCAGTACCCGAACTCAGTTTCCACAGAAACAGAATGTCTGGACTGGAATATTTGGTGACCATTAATTTTTCTTTTAATTTGTGTGGATTGTTGTTTTATGTTATACCATTAATAGAATACTATCATTTACTTTCAAACATTTCACATGCTAATAATAAGGGATATTCAAAAAATAATTTTCAATTGTTAGAAGTAAACTTAAGAAGACAACAATGAATATATTTAACCCACTCTCATTACATGTTTCTGCAGTACTGTCTTTACACAGCTTGTACACAACACACATTACAGAGTACCCCCACTATTTTTATTTTTTATGATATAATGTCTAGTTATTATAGTAAATAATATTTATCATTGATTCTCTATTAGCAATGCTTTCCAAAACAGACGGTATATATTTATATAATAATATACATACAGTATTTGATTTTAAATAAGATTATTTTCAACGTCTCTCATAGACTATTAAAATAAAATATCCGCAGTTGTATTTGAAAAACTTCTATTTTTTTATCTTCTTAATCCGAAACTTGACAAAAACAGTTATAGAAAAGTTAAACAGCACATACAGAAAAACAAACTTTATATCTAGAATTATCACACACCAAATACACCCAAAAAAAAAACCAAACAAAATCTATGCTTTAAAAAGTGAACTCAATTAGTGTGGACACTAAAAGCTTTTTTGTGATAAAATTCTATTTAAAAAAAAAAAACCATACATACTAATACTTCGACGACTCAAAGGAGAAAAAAATGATTATCTATTTTCGTAAGCTACTATGTATAGTGGATATTATATGTTACACTAGAAAAAATATGGTGCGAGGGTACACACAACCTCCATATACAAACTGTGTATGCTGATTCTATAAATTATTTAATATGTTGTGTATGTATGTATGTGAGTTTGTCCAATAGCTGTTTGGAGGCACAGCCTAGGTTAATTTTTCTTCGACTCTGCATTGTTTATTAGACAGGTTATACCACGCGAAAACGGATGCATAGAAAAAAAATTGTGTAGCCTATATTATCCCTGGCCAAATTCTATGCTGTTTAGGGAAAATTACTTCAAAATCGATTCAGTAATTTTAACGTTAAACATTAAATATTAAAAAAAAATTGTTCATTCTTATGTTTCACGTACGCGTTCCCAAAGGTTTCAAATAAAATATATATCATTTAATATAAAACGTTACTTATGCGCCACCCTATAGTGTTCAGAAGCAAGAAAAGAAGAACGTTAAGCCCTATGTTTATAATTATCGTTCATAAATTTAAATTTTTTTTATAGCATCTTTGGACAATGCTCTTAAAAAGTACCTTGTTATAGATTTCTCTCTATAGAAAATTCTAAAAGTAGTTTTTTAGAATTTTCTAGAGCCTTTTGGGCAATACACTTAACTGTATGCCACATATCAATTACAAATGACATCGAAAAACACCATTTCTATTTTTATCCTTATTCCTTCAAGATGAGATTGAAAACGGTGTGTTAAGATGCAATCTTTCCCTATTCGAAAACTCATTTATGTATTCAAAAGTTATAGGGGGATCATTATTGACGTAATATTTAGTAGGTACATAGTTCACTGAGGTATAATAACTACTCCCCCTTTGTTATAAGAGTGCGTCATACTCTTTGAGTTTCATAACTTCTGTTTGCCTTGAAGTCTGTATATAGGGGTAAGAATTTGGATGGAAAAAATAAACACAAATATTGAACAATACATTCAGGATTATCCAGGCATATAAATTACTATTTCATTATACACAACAGATACATAAATGAAAAAAAAAAGGATAACAGAATAATATGTATATACACAGGCGTATGAACAAACATACAAATATAATAAGAAATATATATATATATACATATATATATATATATATATATATATATATATATATATATATATAACATCTTTATCCTAAAAACAATAGAAAATTCTCCCTGAACTCAATACATTTGGCGTTCAACAATGCACGGCATACAATAATAAGTCATAGACTTACCACAAAACAAACAAACACTACAAACAAAAAACGATCTATCATTAGTCAAAATCAGTCATGGAGTAATTGTCCTGATGAGTGACAACTTATTTCTGTGAAGAGTCAAGATTGTGTACACCAGACGAACATTTCTTTATTTTGTTTAGATCTTGAAATAAAATTACTAGAAAAGAGAGAGTTTCTCTTTTCTTAATAATTTTTTTATTTTTCAATCATTATATTTATTATTTTAGTTTTGATAATGAGAGCTTTACACAGAGTGTTTCGGGAATTGATATGGTGGAGGGACTTAATGAATTCAAATAGCCGTAAGGTGTGATTTATTATAGTTATAGTATTATTAGTAGCTGTCTAAAATAATTACACTCACTACTGATTAAAGGAGATTAGGCTGGTACATCGACAATGTAGAATTTGTAGAATGTTACTCACTAAGTTCTAAACTACTGTGAAAATTTCAAAACTAATTACTTAGCCCATTAAAAGCTATTGCGAGTTAAAACAAATGAAAATAACAACGAACTGAATCAGTTGTTTAAATACCTGGTATATGTTGAGTTTATTTTTTTAAAAATGAACAATTTTTGTCTATAAATTTTTGTTCTATCTTTTAAGGTTTAAAAGATAGGCGGTTTTTTTGCCCATTTTGCCCATACACGAAGTTGGCGTTACTTTTTAGTTGTAGAACACGAATTAAAAATTTCACATCACTATCTCTTTTTTAGTTTGTGAGTTATCGTGTTAACGGGCGGGCAAGATACATTTGCGGAAATGTACTAACTGGGTCATTTTACAACCGTTATTAAACCGGAACTAAACTTAATATACCTTGTATATATTATTTTTGGTGTCCCTGAAAAGTCATTACAACGCTTTACCACATATAGTATGCCTTAAAACAAAACGATTGAGCTAAATTTGCCCCAGTAAAAGTTGCGCCGTTTGAGCGCTGTACGCTCTTGAATTTACAGTTTTTAAATCAGTTTTAATTTAAATAAAATTAGAACGGATTTTGATAAAAATTTTGATATAGTGATACTGTTTTATCATACAAAACAACCGATATGAAAGCTGTTGTCCGAGTTTTGAAATTTTCAATTTTAATGGAAATCAGTAATCTGTTATGATCTGTTAGCTTCTTACTGGAATATTATGTTTTCCCTGACACACCAAGTACCTGGACCATATTAAATAATACCTGGACGATCTACGATCAGATCATTCATGATATCAGTAATGAAATACTAATTTCATAACGCGGTCTCAAATACCTTACCCAAAACGTGACTCACATTAAGATGTACGACATACGATATTAGATGTACGAGACTGACTCTTGATGTATAAGTCCTTGACACTGAGATTAAATTAAACCAATCATTGTCAAAAATATAGTTTTAAAAAAAAAACCATTAGACAATGACCAGAGAGATCATCTTGTGAATAATTATGTTGTGTATATAAGTCTGTGATGGAACAATATATCCATTGTAAGAGCTGTGTAGGTCTTAAAAGAAGAATATAAATAAATTTTTTCCTTCATTCATTATATACATATTGAATACAAACAACATCTTATCTTCTCCACCACTTTCCCCGAATTTATTTATTTCACTTCACAATATGAAGCAAAAGAAAAAAAAAACCAGTTTATTATGTATACACGAGCACAAACACAACACACACGAAAAAAGAATACAAAATAGTAATATTTCAAAAAATAAATGATACAGAAATTATTATTTTGATTGTAAAATTCAATTCCAGTAGTATCTATCTATATATATACAAGATATAAATGCCTATGATGTTGCTGCTGCTGCTGCTAACTTCACTGACTTTAAATGCTACTTACAATACTGCTCATCTTATTGTATAGACTATGTGCTATCTGGTGTTGATCGTGCCAAAAACTGGTGAGCGTAGCGTTTTCTTTCGTCTCATCAATAGGAATCATTACTTTAGCCCGTTTTTACACATATAGATAGATAGATTGTAGAGGATGCCCTGGACGGGGTACACTTCGACCATAAGGTCCATTGTGATGCCTAAGGACGATGTGAGTGGAGTGGAAGGAATTTTTGTGTATAACAGCCGACTATGATAGGAACTATGCCGATATTCATCTGGAGTTCATCTACACCTGTAACTCTAGATGTAAGTGTTCATGCGAATGATTTGGTGAGCATGCGCAATAGTATTTTTTTATGTTTTTAGTTTGATGAAATAGAGAAGACTTTTATTTTGATGATTTTTTCATGAAATCTTTTATGAAACGTAATATTTAGGAATAGTGTGTACGATATGTTGATATCCTACTTCCTTGTGATTGGTATACTCTGATCATGTGACTGAAGTGATTGACAATGAAAGAAATAGTAAACAAGATGAGAGTTATAGCTGTTAACAAACATGCGATTGATATATTTCAAGTGCATTTCATCGTGTGGACAGCAATGTAACTTTATTTATATCAAATATTTGTATTGCGATTGTAAATTTTCGTCAAATCTTTCATGTGTAAAAACGGGCTTGGACGTATCAGAAATCATATTGTACCGGCTGAGCCATTCGTCCGTTTCAATCGTATCAATAGGCTTACTTCAAAAAATGAGAAAGGTAAAAATTATTTTGTTTTATTGTTTTTAGTGTTTCGTACCAAAACAGGACACTAACAGAAAATCTATCACATTTTCTTTAATAATAATTCGGTTAGATTTTCGATTTATTAGCTCATTTTATGAACACAAAATTTTTGTCTGCAATCAATTTTTTCAACCGTTACAAAGTCGGAACTTAAGTTGATATACCCTGGTATATATTAAAAATTCTAAAATTATAAATGTATGTATAACTCGAAACAAGTTTGATTTGATACAAACAAAATAAACTTAACAACTTCCAAGAAAATTTAAATCAACTAAATGTTCGACTTGTTTTATGGGTCTCAAAAGTAGCGCTCTGTTTTCTAAAAAATGTAATTGGCAATCATTTTAGTGGGAAAATAATATTTTTCGAATCCATATATTAATGAAATTATACAATACTGGATATAAAAATCTACTCATCGATTTCCATATACTAAATACCAGCTAGTTTCTGGACACTAGTATACAGGAATAACAGTTGAATGAGAGTTATAGCATAGTTATTATACAAAGAGAATGATGGTATAACTCGAAACTTTTAAATTATCGTAAAGAAAAAATAGGAACATAGAAATATAGTTTCCGTATTATTGTATTTTGTATCTATGTGTATCTGTATACGTGTATCTGTACAGTATCTTACCGTCGTTCTCCTTTTGTGTCATTTAATATTCATTTATATGCATAGAATTCTTTCTTCTACTCTTTTTTATTTTTATTTTTTTTACTTGAAAATTAAACATTCAATTATTTAAGATTACGTTTTTGTAGTTCGCGCTTAATTTATTTGAAAAGTTGATTTTATTTCCAATTATTTCTGTTTTTTTTTTTATAGCATAAGGTAAGATGGCACGAAATAATTCATTCATTAGAATTAAATTAGATTTATTTTCATACTAGATGACTCGTGCGGTTTCGCTCGCGTTCTTCGGGTAAAAGCAAAGATATTTCAATAATTTACCTTAACCACCCGCGCACTTCCTAGTGTTTTTGGAGTTCCAAACACTGTGCAACAATTTCACAGATAGATTAGATAGATTGTAGAGGCTGCCCTGAACGGGCTACACTTCGACCATAAGGTCCATTGTGATGCCTAACGATGTGAGTGGAGTGGAAGAAATTTTTGTGTATAGACTAGGAATTGGTAGGGTATGCGGCTGCAGCCGACTATGATAGGAACTGTGCCGATATTCATCTGGAGTTCGTGAAGGAAACTGCAGAAAACCTTCTGAAGCATAGTCGGTTACTTCGTTCTTGTCCATACGCGGACAGTTTAATCAATTAACCGCCCCTGTTTTTTTCTTAATAATTGGCAAACTGCCGATGTCGGGATTCGAACCAATAACCTCCTAGATTCCAAGTAGGCGTACTGTGCAGACATAACGCCTTAGATCGCTCGGCCACTTGGACTGGTAACAATTTTACAACTGTTTTGTGTAATAAATCTGCAGCTCCCTTGTAAGTAAAAGCAGGAATACTTGATTGATTATTAGCATTATCAAATGCGATTAAATAACATTTAAACGTATTCTCTTACACGTAGTAGTGGAAGTGTAATATATTCAAAACGGTTTTGTTTGTTATAAATTTAATAATAATAGTTAAAATAAACCTAATTATTTTTACATCACAGTTTCGTATACAGCATGTATTTTAAAATAGACCCAATCTAGAAACAATGTATAGTGCATCTATCACTCTCTATGCACAGTATACCATGACATAATTTATTTTGTTACACCCAAACTGCGCTCTACAGGCAGTGGAGCTAATACGTTCCCGCCAAAGGCTGATCTTAGACAGTGCATAGCATAGTAGTGCATAGCAATGACAATAGTCAGGTTATTCCTGGAACAAAATTTCCAGGAACGTCTTATGAGTGGTTTTGGAACCATCAAGTGGCCAGCAAGATCTCCAGATCTATCTCCTAACGACTTTTTTTGTGGGGTTTTCTCAAAATAGAAATTTATTTGCAAAATAAGCCTGAAATTTTTCATCAATTAAGGCAAAAATTGGTGACAATTGTGCGAATATTTCTCCTTAAATGCTAGAAAATACCCGGGTAGAGTTTTACAATCGACTAAGATATTGTTTAGCAAATAATGGAGGAATATTCGAACAATTGCGTTAACAATTTAGTTTGTATGAAAATTCTAGTTTTTTTTTATTGTGTATTCTTTTTCTTTTAATTTGTGTGGTTTGTTGCTTTATGTTATATTGTTAATCCAATTTTATCATTTATTTTAAAACATTCCACATACACTCCCATTCAATAAAATTGAACAGACCTGAAATGTTAATTTTCTTTTATTTCATAAAACTCCTCACTTTTGTAACTCTCCGCATAATGATTCATTTATAAACAACGATAGCTAGTATATATTTTAAGTGTGAAAAAAAGAAATGGAAGTATAGCATAAACATTTACTACAAGAATAATCAAAATTCGGTTCAGATCTGTTCAGTTTTATTGAACGGGAGTGTACAAATAATAAGAAATATTGTAAAAATAATTTTCAATTGTTGTATATATTGCAAAACCTTTATAATAGACGTTGGACATTATACAAATTCTTCTCTACATGTACATATATTTACTGAGAACTATATGGACAAATGTCTGTGGTGAGAACGTATCAACCCCGGTTTTAATGCAGTTTAAGTGTAACAAAGTGCACCATATTATAAGTACACTACTTATAGACAGCGATATATATTGGGTCTATTTTAAAATACAAGCTGTATATAATATACAAACAAATACAAACACAACGATTGTCAAACAAAATTCACTGTTTACATTACTGATAAATACATGAAAATTTGTTACAAACAACCATTATTTACATTCATACCATATGCCATACAATACAATACAACATAATATTAAAATATTAAATATATCCGTTGTTTAATGATTTTCTATTTTAAGCGATTACATGGGTTTCGAAGCCTAACAAAAATATTTATTTTCTCTAATTTTTTCTAATATAATAAATATTTGATTAAACCTTTAAACATGTCAAAGATCAACATTTGACAAATATTTTATAAAATTTTCATTTTAAAATTTTTAAAATTCAGCCATTGGGACCTCATTTCCTCTGACCCCTCAAAATAAATTGCCCTTGGCGTAGTCAGAATAACTCATGATTGATTCATCCGAAATTAAAAAACCGAATTATTTCTGTTAGTAGATATATAAAGCTCGATGAAAATTTGAACAAGATAGGATCATTATTTTTTGAGAAATCATGTCAATCGACAAAGTGGGTTGCTGTGTTGCTTTGTGTTTGGCTGTCATTGCAAAGCTTGTGAAGAAAAAATCAAATTTTTCAATTTTCCACACCTCAAACAAAATTCTGTGAATAGAATCAATAAATTTGGTGATAAGGAATGTATTGATAGACGTCTGGCTTTGATCCAAGTATTGAGAATTCGAAAAAAAAGTATCAGCTAGAGCGTTTGTTCAAAAATATCTAGAGCACAGTAGTGCGACGGGCCAAGTTTAAGGGGTTTTTTGCCTTTGCGCTTACAGTATTATTACTTATCGAAAACTCAGAGCCGATTTGACCCCGAAATATCTTCTGAACGAAAAGAGCTACAGTGCTCACATTTACAAATTTCTTGCATTGAAAATTTCATTTTATGTTTTTAAATAAAAAGAATGATAAATTTTTATAAATTTAATTTTTAACATATATGTTAACACAGAAGGTTCGATCCTATTTCATTTAGTTCATATTTTTACCTCTACATGCAATTTTGTAAGCCACGCCAATCGCCAGAATTATATTCATAGTATAATTCCACTTTCATTATTTTTCAAACTATTTGTACATATATATACATACATATTAATTGTAAATCCATATAACAACGATATCTTTATCATGCATTCATTCACTAATTATAAACAACATAATAAACAATATTACTATGTATTATAGATAATAGAAAACTGAATATACATAATTGTTTTCAAATAGAAACACAATGCTCATACTTATTGTACAAGCAGCAATAGCTAGCTCGAGCTCCACATATATGTAATATAAATATATGTTGTATATTATATTTATTACTAAGTAAGTAGTAAATACTCGACTAACTCATCTTTGTAGTTTAGTCGAATTTCTAGTACGTATATATATGATATTAAAGTATACTACTATGCTATATTTTATGTACATAACTTCTGTCTGTATCAATGATAAATTGTTTACTTTGTAAAACAAGAAGTTTTGTTTATCAATATGTACTTTAGGATGGAATATCTGGTGTAACTACAGATATGTATGTTAATACCTATATTAGAAACGTATTGAAAACTACAGAATGTTCGATATATCAATATTAATACCCGAGAATTTGTACCCGAAGACAAAGGGATGGCTAACAAGTCCATCCCATTTTGGTCGATCGCTCGAATTGATTTCTTTTTTACTTAAAAAACATTCAAGTGTGAAAAAAAACATTAGCCAAAAAATTGCAGATATATTGCATATGGAAGAAAAGGTATGAAATTATAATTTTACAAACTGATTTAATATTATAAGCCGGAAAATTTGCAGAAAACTACTTCATTCGAGACAAATATCCCAATAGTACCAAATGTAGCGAATATCATATATACTAAATTCATACATACATACGCATAGATCAATGGATGGAGATCCATGTCTCTTTAAAAACACAGTGCGAGTCAGCTCCGACGCGCGTGTGGAGTTTACCCTTATTGTTAGGTACGTATGTTACTATGCTACGAAAAGTAATCTAAACATAACATTTAAATTTATTTATAGCCAAAATACAAATTTGCCTATTTCTAACTTTCCATAGAACGATTTATAGTGTGCTAGTTTAGTTTAGAGTTTCTACGGAAAAGACAATCAACAAAATTCTAACAAAATAAGTTTATAGTTATTTTTTAGAAGCTAACATTTAATATACAATTCAAAATATTATTTAAATTTTTATAAAAAAATGTATTTTAATATTTTTATATGACCTAAGAAAATTTAATGTAAAATCAATCTGAAAAGATATTGTAAAACATCATAAATTCAAATTGAATATCATAGCGTATAAAGTATTAGCTTGTAAAAAAAAACATAACGCTTTATTTGTTAACACAAGATTTTATTAAGGAGTAAACTCCAAAAAACTTGAATCATAATAAGAAATTATATCTTTTTGTTCAATTAATTTAAATTCGTTATTCAATCAATGCACCCGCCATTTATATTGCTGTGTATACAGAAACATAAAATCAGTATAGAAAATTGTTTCCAACGACAGAAAGTTCGTATTTTTTCCTTGAATTTTAATTATGACAATAAAACACAAATGATTGACAGATATATATTTTTATTAGAAACTGGAAAATATATTCATTCTCATGGCGTCGTACTTTATTACCAAGGAAATAAAATTTATTCTTGAAAAATATTGTCTTTTAGTGTGTGTAGATAGAAATAAAATAAATGTCTTACATATGTGATATCAAACACACATACCTACATGCATACGGTAATAACAATATTTTTTATGTTGAAATAAAAAGGATTGCAGCAGACACACCTATCACATTCTACTTCGAAAATGTTTAATGTTTGTTCTTTCATTGTTTTGAATCCTCTTTATTCACAACAATGGATAATCATCATTATACATAACTCGTAAATTTGATAGCGTTGCAATAACATATAAAAATGATAATTTCATTTTCTAATTGGATCACAGTATACCAACAAAGCTGGAGTGAAATTATTTCATCAAAAATACAATCGCGGATCTAGGGGGAGGGTCGTGGGAGGTCATAACCCCCCCCAATGAAATACAAAATTTGTTCAGTATAATTTTCCTTCTTTCTCAAATTTTAATCTCTTGAGTTTTAAGTAGTTTATTACTTCTGAAAAAATTATATCCACACATTCAAGCCATGTTGCAAATACTAGCTACGCTTCCTGTAAGTGCAGCAACATCAGAGCGAACATTTTCCAATCTTAGAAGTCGTAAAACATGGCTGCGTGCTAATATGGGTGAAGAGCGTCTTACCGGTCTCGCGTTTCTAAATATCCATCGAGATATTACCATTACGGTCGATGACATTTTCACATCAGATACAAAAACAAAGAATAGAAGATTAGAATTTCTCATTTCACGTTAAATAAAGTTTATAATATTTTGTTTTCTTTTCTAATGTATATAATTGTCTTCTTATAGGTTTGGTTTGTAACTGTTGTGTGTTGTATGTCTGAACAACAGAACAAATTATAACACACGTACAAATTAATAGACATGACAACACACAACAGTTTATCTTTAAGTAAGTAAGTAACAAACCTATAAGACCTTCTTCTCATACACATTGCTTAGTGTATACATATGTACTCTCTCATACTCGTGGGAGATCTATTATGCGAAGATGTAAACTAAACAACTGGTATGTTTTTTTACAAAAATTAAATTATTTGAAACAATTTAATAGGGAATATGCATGAAATTTTTTTTTCACTTGAATTGAAGCATGTTTACTTGACAAATATCAAGGTAAAATTACTTTTTAAATAACTTTAAAAATAAACGAGATATGAATGATTGAAATTCCCGCTTAGACAAAGAAGGTGATAGCCCTCTTGATATGTTATGTGACGTCATATTACACTTTCACCATTTAAAATACACGTAAAACTCCATTTTTATTATTTTTGCAAGAAAAAGACCGATAATAATCTTTAAAAGCTTATATCTTCCTTGATATTTGTCGGATTTTAATTTCGTTTTTAAATATTATTACAGTATTAACAGTATTTTCATATTCTGAAAATAAATGTGAAAAAAAATGTTCATGCATATTCCCTATTGCAAAATTTTAAATTATTTACAGTTGGCAATGGATGAGATGTTAATGCATTTAGTATAGGACAAACTCTCCACCCCTACTTCCCCTCACCAGTTTCACAACAACCTTAAACAATATAAAACTAATATTTTTGTATATAAACAATATGAGCTGTAATTAAGGCAACAAAATTAAATAATTAATTTAAAAAAATAAAAACAGTGTGGGGTGCTTTTGTTATGAAATTCAATCATCACAGTTTTCTCATAGAAATTTTCACTACAGAGCTTTTAATTATTCAATGATTTTTGTTGCTCATCAGTGCGTACGTAATATGTTAATAAAAGCTTGTATTTTAGTGCTTTTGAAAAAATTACTTTTATTTTTATAGTGGAATAAAAAGAATTGAATTGGAGACAGACACACCTATGACATTCGGACTGGGAACATGTTAAATATTTGTTCTATCATTGTTTTGATTCCATACACAATGTGGATAAATAAACAGATGTTATTTAACCGTAATGGACATACATGCCATATATGATACGGCAAGACTACACGGATTGTACAACAAATACTGTGTCTATCTATATACATTTAAGTAAGTAACTGATTATTATACAGTTCACTTGCAGATTTGACAATATATATTGAAATTTATCTGGTATTATCCTCTATTTTGACCCTGATATATGGACTATATATAATTAATCTAATAACATTGCATTAAGGTACATACAACGCCAAAAGTTGAGCTAAAATTTAAAAATTTTATATTTTGTGCCTTATTTATTCGAATTTCGGAAAAATGTTTCGAATGAAAGTTGTTAGAATAGTTATAATAAATAACTTTTAGCCGAAGCATTTTTACGAAAACCAATGAAAAAAAATTTTTTTTCGACTTTTGGCGTTGACTGTACACTCCCGTTCAATAAAACTGAACAGACCTGAAATGTTAATTTTCTTACATTGCATAAAACTCGTCACTTTTGTAACTCTCTGTATAATAATTCATTTATAATCAAAGATAAGTAGTATATACTTTAAGTGTGAAAAAAGAAATGGAAGTATAGTAAACAACATTTACTACAAGAATAATCAGATTTGAGAGAGACTGATTCGGTTCAGATGTGTTCAATTTTATTGAACGGGAGTGTACATATACATGGACAGATTGATTACATTTTCAAAGGTGTCATTGTTTTGGGTAAATTTGAAAAGTCAAATTTTTAGTCATTTTCAGAAGCTTAATTTTGAGGGAACATCCAGAAAGCAAGTATTTTGGATTGTTCCAGTTCTAATGTAATGTAAGATGTATTAGGTGTCAACGTTTGTTTCAGGGGTATATATATTTACGAAATTTGTTGTTAACCATCACTAACAGTTTATTTAAATATTTAATGTGTTGCATAATCTATTATTTGTACCTACCTACATAGAGCATAGCATCATAGATAGCAGTCAGTATGTGTTTAAACATGTAATAAGTAATACAATAATATAATATGAATAAACTGCATTGCAGCAGTTTCACTGTTGTTGTGTGCTGCTGGCTGCTGTGCCTCACAATGATTCACTCTGCTACCAATTGTAGTATTTAGAGACATCGTTGTACCCCACTAGTATATAGATTTTAATGGTTCAAATATAGTACTCAAACAATATATCTTAAAGTGTATTTATTTATAAACACAGGGTGCTTAATTTTAATTTACCCGCTATAATAACTTTCCAGAGAGACGTCTATTTCTTTGAGGAAGATATAAATTATTATGTTGGCAGTACACACTTGGCGAGAGCACTCAACGAGACATTCGTAAGGCAAGGAGTCGCGAATGAAGCCGTGTACACTCTCGGCGCTTAACAACTCTCTGCGAAAGTTTTGCAGTTTGGTTTTGGCGGAAATATCTTTCTCAAAAATGATTTCGACGGTTTCTTTTTTAAATTTTTCTCAAGATTACACTTGTTAAGACTTAGGTTTTCACTTATTTTTTACTACTCTAATATAGTAAAATACGGGAAAATTAAGTAATCACTCAAAATAGAAAAGCTGAAAGCTGTCTCTAGTGGCTTTTTGCATTCCTTCTAAACAAGGAAATTAAGGTTAGTTGTTGTTATAAAAAGATTAAGTTCCTGGTATTTTAATAACAAACAAATATCAAATCGATTATGATACAATTAATCTGTAAAATTATTTGACATATCACACACGACTTGCGTATCCAGGACTGGTTTACACCCGATATATTTCAATAGGATGTTATAAAATAGTATCATATCAAATGTTTATTTCCCAAATAAATAATATTAAAAAAACTATGTAGTTATACTACTTTATTAAATCATATTTTATTGTTTACCATATAATATATTATATTGTTATCCGAGAATATCATTGTAAAACATTAATACGGTATTGTTATCGTGTGCCAACAATAGTGTTATAACTATAATATCGATCATTTATTGTTGTGCCAATTTGTTAATTTTAATTGACAAATAATTTACATAACAACACTATTAATATGTAATAAACAGATTGTAATTTGTACAATTTTATATTTAACTAGCATTACTCGTCGCGGCTTCACCTGCAAAAATTTTTGAACGTCCTTATAACCAAGTAACATAATATTTTCTACACCACTTATATACACCATATGTATACACTACTAATATCTTGCCATTTATTGTAAGTTTAATGAACTAATGTGTAGGAATATAGTTTCACTGCCATCTATCAATGAAAATCAAAAGCTATTATTATATCATATGGTAATCAATAAATTAAACAACTATACCTTCCTCATGAATCATTTTTATAATATGTAAGGACCAATGTATACAAAAACTTGACAAATTATATACTAAAACCTTCCTCGAGAACCACTCTATCCATTGGTGAAAACAACATGAAAATCGGTGTTTAATTACACCGGTTTACGCCGTTGTTTAATTACAATATAAGCAGCAATAAGTTATTTTGTGTGTGAATTGCTCGGACAGAAGTTCCATAAAATTTTGTGTTTGGATAGCGTCCAGACACCAAAAATCTGTTTAAGTGTGAACAGTAAAAAAATTTATGTCTAACATTAGTGTCGCAACTTATGCCGTAGTCTAAACGAAGCATTAGTATTAAAATTAATAAAAGGCAGTAAATGAAGTTTACTGCCTTTAACTACGATATAAATTTATTCAAAAATTTATATCGTAGAATTTTTAGAATATAATAGAAACTTTTCTAATAGAATTTAATAATACATTGGATATGAGACGCTATCGAATGAAACAAATTTTATTATAGTTGAAAGTTAGTTCCTTAATCCATATGGTTTCGTTTAGTTCTTCATAACAAATCAGAATTTCATTACATGAATAAATTAAACTTTCAAATGAAAACACCTACTTTTTTTAGTACATCATAAAACGCAATATAAATCCATGATGTAACAATGAAAAAATAATTTCAGTTAATAACCAAAAAAAGGCGTTAAGATCACAACAAAAAAATACGATCTAACTATACATATATATTATGTGTCGCAGGTATATAGTCAAAGACTGCTTATTAAAAAATCTCTAACAAAATTTTAAAAACAATTATATTTTCAAAAACAAACAAGCCTTTATTAGTAAGTAATACACGGGGAACGCTTTAAGTTGGAGTTATACTTTTGTAGCCCTAGTTAAGTGGGTGTCTAATTAAACTATATACAATATATTTTTGCCTATTCATCCTTGTAAATTCTACTAGCATAAATTTACAATAGGAAAACGATTATGCGTTTTTTACAATTAATCTATGGTTTATTTACATTTTACTTTGAAGAGCATAACAAATAATTATATTTAAAATTTTTTGACAAATAATCAATTTCCAAAATTTTGTTAACGCGGATTTTACTATAGAAACTATAACCTATATCAGGGCGGTCGAAAACGACTAAAACTTTGGAACAGTTTGAAATTTTGAACTGTTGATTATTTTTCAGTAGCCGATACTAAAATTTACCCGGGGTCTGCTTTCATTATCATTTCGCAATCTCCTATACTTTTCTCCAAACAATTATCGCGAACACACACACACATACATGCATACATACACGCAAAATATTTTCCTTTTATATATAGAGATTCAGCCTTAAAAGGTTCATAAAATGATTAATTTATAAAGAAATGCACACCATAAAATATTGAATTTAAAATATTGACAGTTCATTGTTTCAAATACCATTCTTCATAACAATATTTGATTTGACTTGTATTTTTTTTGTATTTAGACATTATAAGTTCAAATAAAAACGTTGTATTATTATTAGAGTTCTTATAGCAGAACTGTTTTTACAACATTGATCTACAGTATAAATATAAAACATGTTACAACTAAAGTATTACATTTTAATATAATCACATCTTAATTTAACAATGTCGTGTGGAAGTAGCCTTAATATGAATAACGAAACAAAAAATAAACACTAAAAACAGACAGTAACTTCTTAACTAGTATATGAAAATGACAACACTATGGCGCTTATAATAAAATGTATATACAGGATTGTCCAAAAGTCCGACAACTTTACATTTTTTATGCCCGGATATTATACAAGTCGGTTTTATGTAGGTTAGCTCATTTGGTATTTTTTTCAAATATCGCTTATCATCGACGATAAGCAGAGTATAACCCACCTTGAGGTAGTTATTGTGCTAATGGGCATAATCATTGAATGTTCCAAATTTTTTCACTATTATTATACACTCATACTTAAAATTTAAAATCGATTGACCTGCTTTTTATGTTTAATAAAAAAACGACACTTAAGAATCTTTAAAATAATAGCTATAAGCTATTGGATTTGTTCTGTGTATTTAAAAAAAAAAAAAGAGCATAAAAAAAAAAATTATCGACCGTCTCATTGTTTAGTTATAACAACGAAATGGCGAAGCATTTTATAAATAAATATACGTGTCGGCATGCTGAAAATATACACCTGGACAACACTATGGTAGTATTTGTATATACATATATACAAGCGTATTGTAATGTGTAACGTGTCTACCGGTACAGTCTTGGACTAAAACTATGGCTTATTATGTTACATGTTCCATCACTCTTACTTTATGCAAACGCTGCACAACTTTTTGACAATATTGTATGACTACCTTAAGTTTATTTAGGTCAATACTGGCCTAAGAAGCAAGGCTCGTGACCATAACATATCGTTGCAACAATTCAATGAAGCACACTATACGAAACACTAAAATGACTAAATATTTGGCAAACACACTTACACCAGTTTTGTTGTTCTAGGAAATTTATATAAGAATAAAATAATAAGCGAATATACAAACCAAAATTAAATCAACAATACAATTCATTTCTGCTGCGTGGTTTCTTTTTTTTTTTAGTACCATTCCATTTTCATTTCTTTTCAGAAAAAAAAAAAACATTTAATTTGAACCGTAAATTATTTACAGTTTCAGTATTATAAAAGTTATATAATATGTATTTACATGAGAAAAGAAAAAAAAAGGGAAACTCTAGGAAAGACACAAAAAGGATCTTTATCAAAAAAAAAAAGAAAAAAAACGAAGAAAATAAAATAAGAAAGAAAAGCACTGTAAGAATTAAAAAATTCTTAAGTAAAAAACAAAATTTATAAAGACACTGAATAGAGAGATTTTTATCTTTACCATATAATAGTAATAATGCTTTTATAGTATGGAAGAAGGTAGCTCTGGTAGCCCGTCCGCCGCAAACACATCTGAAATAACACAAAAGATTTATGGTAATAAATTGTGAACATACTTTTTATTTTCACAATATTTCATTTAAATTAGAACCGTACCATTAAAAAAATATTTTTGAACCTCTGTATAGAAATGCCAACATTGTATGTAGTATGTAAAACAATTTTATTTTCAAGAAGCTATAAGGTACTTATAGTCACTTGGGAAATAGTTAGTAGGTACTTACCTTGTAAGGCTCACTTTTTGCAAAATGAATATAAAAACGTGAAATTGTGTAATAAACAAAAATGAATAGAAATTTAGTAAACATTGATTATGTAAGCATCCGATGTTTGAGAAACATCATGACAATTTATTGTGTTTTCATGAAAAAATGATGAGTTTTTAAAACCTCGATTGTGGGCCTTAATAGGGACCGAATCTATCAATAAGGCCCATTACAAAACTTTGTAAAATCAAAGGGTAAATCAAATTTATCAATATAATTCACTAAAAAACTTATTTTAATTTATCTAAACATGCAATTAAAGTATTTCCAAACTATTATTAGGTTGTCAAGAACTTCACAAAATGCACAATATTAGTAAAATGAATCCTCAGAAATCAGCTGAATTTTTTTGAGACTTTATCACCATTGCGTTTTTGAGAAAATCGTTACGTAAGTTGGAGAAATTTAACACGCGTCTTCATAAACATGGTGAAATAAAATGCACGATTCCGGCTGTTTTTACTTCGCTCTCTCTCAATATAGTCACGGTTGTTCTGAAATTCGACACATACTTTCCTCAATTCCTTAGAAATATTTTTCCTTAAAACTTTGGGAGAATGACCATCGGGTTGTTAAGTTTTTTGATAAAATATGCGTAAAAAAGTGCATTTTTTTCATGTCCACAGCAGAAGATTATTTTTTATGGTTCAGTTGGCATCCTGAGTACCGGCGCCCTGTTTGAAAGTCCTTCGAAATTATAAACTAGTATATGTATGATGTTTTATTGCGGAATCTCCCTGATTCGCATATAATTTTCTATATAGTTCTTTTCGCGCGAGTACCCGATCAGCTGATATAGTTTGGAAATACCTTAAAGCGAAAGTTTATTGAAATAAATTAACAAAAAATACATTCAAATGGACCTTATTACGGGCAGTAACAAGCGATGACAAAAATGTCGTTAAAAAACAAATGAAGAAAGAAATCAATAGCTTGCTTCCAATAATGAAAAGCTTAGATATCCAAGATCCAATAGTAAAAACAAAAAAAAGCCACTTTATTCACCAAAAATTTCAAAAAAGTGATTAATCAATAATATAAGCAGAGGGTCTCTTTGATACATCACTGATAAACACGGATTGGTTGTCTTGTTGTCTATTCGACTAAAAGTGTTGCTGCATTTTTGTCTATTAATGTTTCTACTTCTATGTTGGATATTTCGAATTAATTCATTTGTCTGTTTTTTTTAGTTAACCCTGGCAGTAATATTTAATTTTGGGTTTGTATTCTACTAGCGTCCCGCTCCGACTTCGCACGGGTAGTACCAATTATCTATATCCAGATGACACAAAATTGCAAAAAAAAAAAAATTCCGATTGCTGCCAAAGTTCACAGGATCACCAGCTGGCCTAATCTGAAGATTGCCTGAAAATTTCATCAAAATCGGTCCTGCCGATTTATAAATTTCCTTTATATTGTTGCCATTAGTACCATCACTTATTATTTTTCAAAAATGTGTCCTAATATCGTCTGTATATAGAGGATGTGTGGCGCGACACAACATATTATTTTTTGTGTTACTCATGAAACAGCTTTATAATAATAAAATTTCTATAACGGACATTGTGCTTGTCTGTAAAATAATCCATATAGAGTTTCTTCTCGTTTTTTTTTTTGTAAAATTTATGTTGAATAAATTCGACATGTCAAATGAAATTGAAATAAACAATAGAATTTTATATTATTCCTGTTTGTTGTAGGTAATCAAAAAAAATTTTTATAACGTATAAACGTTAGCTTAAATTTTGCTTATTAAATAGGCTCGTCCACAGTTAAATTCGTCCCCTTTACCTAGATCAGTTTTTTTGTATTATAAATACGTATTTCGACTACAAAGTAGTCATCATCAGTATAAATTAGCTAGTCGTAATTTACTCTTTGGCAGAATACATTTACTCTTCGAAATACAAAAAAAACTGATCTAGGTATCGGAGCGAATTTGAAATTTTATTTCGAAAACCTAGAGTTCTCATTAATTATCATTTGATAATATAATAGCCATATTTCTTGTTTACATGCATGTTTTTGATGGGATTTATATAAACAGACAGTTTGTATGCAATTGAAACTACAATTTATACAATAGTAAATGTTATTTTAAAATCATATTTAATTATTGTTATGTTATTTGTAAAGTTATTATGTTAATGTTATTATTTAAAAGTTACATAAATGTAATTGAATCAGTACAACCATGCTAATGCCAAAACATGCACAGGCAGGCATGTTACGTTTATGCCATGATATTTAGCATATAAGTATATATATATAAATACAGGATAAGGCGGAAGGAACGGGCCAAACTCCAGGAGTGTATTGTACACGAGAAATTAATGCAAAAAAACGTATATGTTCTTATGCGATTTACATAAGTATTCAAAATTGGTGATTTGTAATCTGTGTTCGAGACAGTGACGAATTTAGGTTCAATGCCGCCCAAGACCTCGTCCAATATGGCACCCTTATTGCTTTCTGATATAGTGATTATTATAATAAAACATTTAATTTATAAATATTAAAAATATTCTATTTTGTGGTTTATTTATTTAAACGTAATAATAAATTTCTTTACATTAAACAATACATTCATTTTTTACGACTTATCATAGATTACATCTTTTTTCTTCTATTTTCTTGCTTTAGCTCGCAAGAAAACATCGATTATATCCACATAATCAATTTCCTGCACTAATTTTGCATCAATAGACAACAATGCAAGTACATGAAGTCTGTGCTGATTTAGTACTTGTTCGCAGAAAAAGCTTTTTACTCTTTTAAGGGTGGAAAAAAAATCATTTTTCTGAACAATTTGTTGCTGGAATAGGGCAAACATCGCAAAGATTACATGAATGTAAACTATAGAATAAATTTAGTGCAGAGGGCATATTTTCATTATGCTCTGATAAATCTTTGAATTGATAATGTAAATGAATACATTCATTACCTAATGTCTCTTCCTAATCGTTGGAATACTTATTGACTAGCTTATTTGCTTGATTTTTTTAAATAATTACTTTTTTCCAATTCACTTTTTGTTCATATATTTATAGTAAAACTAATTCAAATTTGAATCGTTCATTAAATTTTTTCATCTGTATAAACTCCATCGCATTCCTAAATTTAGTGGCCCCAAAAATTTAATCCACCACTGGTTCGAGACTTATCGTATAAACTAATATAAGACTAATCGTATAAAAACTCGTACGAGTTTTTTTGCATTATTTTCATGTCAATAATACACTCCTGGAGTTTAGTCCGTTCCTTCTGACTCACGCTGTATATAAATATATATAATACAACATTTTATACACAACATTGCATTCGTTCGTTCTAGGCTGGTTGGTTAGTTGGTTCGTAGCGCAAATTTAATTGGCAAAGGTGTGTGGGATATAAAATCCTCCATTAAGAGTTAAATATTTTGCAATGTATGTTTTTATGCAGTGTGTAAACACATTATCATATTACAAGAGTGTTTATCTCTTTTAAATTATGCAACCCTTCCTTAAAGGCTCGATTACATTCAGCGCGTTTAAAAGCTGCTAGTTGGCGAGTATAGAAGTGGGTAAGTCGACTAGTGGGATAGTGATGATGACACACAAAACTGTACACTCGCACAGTAGCCAACTAGCTCGCGAGTAAACCACGTATTGTGAATATGTTGTTGTTGTTTTTTAGTCAGTGACAACAGGAACCATCGAATTACTTCCAGTTATTTCACTAGCAACTATGATGTCACACGGCTAGCGACAATCCTACAAACCAGCGAATAACGTGTAAAGTAGCCCAGCTTTCAACTTAACTCGCAGATATAGTTTACAATCTGTTAATTGACTAGAGAACATGATTACACTGGGCGAGTTAAGTACCCGCAAGTGAAGTCGCCAACTGGCACCTAGTAAACTTGCTCAATGTAATCGAGGCTTCAGTAACATCATACTTAAACTATTTAACTATTAACAACTTTAAAAGTTTTTCACGTTTCATTTCAGTTTATATAAAAAAAAAAGTTGCCTACAGTGAAAAACTAACCGATGAAAATAATCAGATTTCAAATCGAAAATCAGATTATCATATAATACATTGTAGTGGAAGGGGTAGCAACGATTTATAGACATTTTAAAATATTGATATTTGTAGAAAAATATTGACAGATTGATATAATATCGATACTCTCCAAAAAAATATCACTGCTTGTTGAGTAATAGTTTATATACACTACGTAAATTAAAATAGACCCAATAGCAACATTGTGTAGTGCATCTATCACTGTCTATGCACAGTATGCCATGAAATGGTATTATACTCATACGACGGACGACGGACAATAACGACGATGTATGCATGCACGAGTAAGATGCGACTATATATAAATGATTGTAGTTAGAGAGTGATTAGTATTATATAATAGTTATTTATGTTATAATACAATACTGATTGTTTAGTGTGACATAGTAAACCATATCATAGTACACTGCATATACACAGCGATAGATACACTAACAGTATTCCAAATTTGGTGTATTTAAAAAAACAAGTATATGTATGTGTCTTCGCTTTGCTGTTTTTATAGTTGACGTATTGCGATCTTCACATGTAAGCGCCAAACCGAATTACGTTTTAGTAATACATTAGCCATATATTGACTACTTCGGAACCATCAGAACATTTATTGTCTATTACGGTTAACCATGCATATAATGGATTAACAGAAACAAGAATATCCCATCTGTTGTTTTTGGGCTCAATTGAAGAGGAATTTTAGAAACTTTCATAAACAATGTAATTGAGAATTGATTAATTTTATAGTGATTTGAAAATACACCACAAAATATGTTTTCATATATTGATATTTATTAGAAATCGATATTGCTATTTTTTGATATATAGATTGTTTATTGATTCATATTGAATATTATATTTAGCCATCTCTAGTTTTAGTCTGTAAACAGGTCTCAATCCATTTTTTTCATTTTATTATTATCGGAGAATGTAAAATCCGAACTTAACAAAAATTATTGATAAGTAAGTTGATGGAATGACTCCATAACCCGCTTACTACAACCCATCTGGTAGATAGTTTCCCTCACGTCTGATAGTAGAATTCATAATACCGACTGGCTTCTCAAGAGTACATACACTTTTCGAAATTAAATAAATATGATATAAGTTAAATATCGTATATAAATCTTTTAAAGGATATATCAAAAACTATTTTTAACACCAATCATTTTCGTGGGAGGAATCTGGTTTATTAATAATTAATTCGATTGAACTTCGCAGTGAAATTTTGAGAAAAAATGTGAGAAGTGTATGAATATGGATGACCTTAACATAATTTTCAAACCTGCACTGATTCTGCCCGGTTTAAAAAATACTCAAACATAAATTTTTTTTTTTTACAATTACTGTTTTACGGTTCATTAGGCATCAATGGTCAATTCCCTGATGATCAATGAAATTAAGTGCGCCATTTACCTACACCCGCGTGTATTTATTACATATACACACACATCGTTCGTTAACATTCTATAGATTCATTAAAGTAATTATAAAACAATCATAACATGAAAAGAGTTAAACGAGAAATTTATGCATACTTTAATTATAAAATTTGTAGTTTTTCATAATCTAAATTGACGTTTTACATACACATGGAATGAATACTCTACTCTATGGTATGTTTTGTTAAATATAGCGAAGAAGAGTAGAGAGCACTTCAAATGTTAATGAATGCACATTCACTTATTATAAACATTTTATTTACATACATTACGCATACATAGCCTATACAACCATATTATAAGCGGTGCACACGACTTCATGAACCGTAAAGAGTTAATTAACTGAGTAAAATGTCAAAGTTGGCTAACATATATATTATATATACATACACATTCATACAAACACACACACACATACACACTACTAAAATATACAATCTGTTTTGGACAGTTTTGCTAATAGAGAATCAATGTTCAATATTATTTACTATAATAATTACACAATGCTTCATAAAGAAATAAAAATAGGGGGGGGGGGGTACTCTGTATTCTGTAGAGTGTGCATACATAATGAATAATAATATATTAAATTAAGTGGGCATCACTAAATCCCCACTCTTAAATGGCATCAAACAAACATCAATTTATATCATACCACAATCAGTCAAATGTTTGTAAGTATGTGTATGTATGTATGTATGTATTGTTTTATAGTATATATTTTATTTATTTATTTACTATTAGAAATGCTTTTGAAAACAGACTGTATATGCACATGTACAACGTAGGCCATTCTGTTACATTCGTGTAAATCATATCGAAGTTATTGGAAACTATAGCACTTAAATGTACTCGCTGGAACTGAAACTAGCAAAACGGAACATATTAAATTGATCTGAATACCAGGTCACAGTGGTTTCGAAGGAAACAAAAAAGGCAGATACCTTACCACAGAATGGGAGTCGGAATATCCTTCATTGGCCCAGAGCCAATTTTAGGAATTCCAAAGAATGTTAAACACGGTGATAACTGGGAAAATATACCACGCGGAAGATTACCGAATTCATCACTGCTCATTATCACCTACAAAAACGTCTGCACACATTAGGACTCCATAACGGATCTATCATGTGAAGACTGTGCGGCGAGGAGGAGGAAACATCCAGCCACATCACCTTTTACTGCGAATCTCTTGGTTACAGCAGATATTCGGTGCATCTCACCCCGAATATATGAACTTTCAGGAGAACCTGATAAGCAAGTTCCTGACTATTGTACAAAGAAGCGAATCTCGTCGGACTGAAATAGATGGCAATGCAATGAAATTCATCTATGTACCCCAGGATTTATCTATCTATCTATCTAATCTCTAGGGGGAGTAATTAAAACCTGGGGTTAGTACGTGCTTTTTTCTGGCACAACCTACGTAACATTCTTTTCTGTTTAAACATTTCGTGTTCGCACTTCTGAGAACAACCTTAACTAGGTCGATAGAAACTACTTTCGCTAGGTCGATA
Source organism: Nineta flava (assembly GCA_963920215.1). Classification (NCBI taxonomy): domain Eukaryota; kingdom Metazoa; phylum Arthropoda; class Insecta; order Neuroptera; family Chrysopidae; genus Nineta; species Nineta flava. The sequence continues at coordinate 5,965,138 of OY986042.1, forward strand.
TATTGAGATCGACCTCTGCCAAAGATTCTTTTAGTCACGCAAAGAGGGAAATTTGCTATAGTTGATCTAACATCAATTCAATTCAAAAATATTTTTATAGTTTTAAAGGTTTTATAGTTTTATAAGGTTTTTCCAATATTATTAGATCGCATTCACATAATGTTATGTTAAGTACCTGAAAATGTTTACCTTATGTTAAAATTGTTCAGTTCATTTATATTTCTGAAGAAGGAACTGTGTTCCGAAACTAGTGAAAAACCGTCCGAAAATGAAATGATTTTAAGATAATTTCAAATATTTTTTTGTTAATTTAATATAAACAACATGGTATTATTTCCATATTCGATTAAAATAATAAAGTAAAAAGTCCAAAATTTGCATGGAAATAATTATTTGGGTGTACTAAAATAGAATGGTCTAACCTGTACATACACACATACAAATTCATTCGACTATTCGAACATTTCTAAATATTTACCAACATTTTTAATTTTATTTCATTCAACTATAGCTCTTTTTTTATTATTAGAAAATTCTTCGAAAACAAATATTCTTCAAGGATTACGTGTTAGCATTTTTTTTTTCATGAATATTCGAATAACCTCTTATCCATTCATTTTATGGGGAATAAATGTACGGTGGTTGTACTGGCGAAATTTAATTAAATTAATCAATAAGTACAAAAAATGTACGTATAGGGAAGAATATTGTGGTCAAAAGTTATTTCGTCCTTTGCATACATTAACCCTAAACTACATAGCTGATGGGAAAATGTATAATACTCGTATTAGTCCTTTGATCGGTCTATATAAATCAATTTGATTATATTGCAAACAAGTGAAAACCACAACTGAGTTAATTTCTCAAATATCCGGTATACACTGAGTTCATCAACTATACCACGGTGCAGAACTACAAAAAAAACATACAAAAAAGTTTAATAAAGTTTTTCGATTGACGGTTATTTTTTTACAATATAATCAATTAAACATTGATAAATTCAACCAATCACAGAGCGCATAGTGTAAGGAGGCGGGGCCACAGTAGTGGAGTAGGGCGCTTTACCTTATGTAAGCGATATAGCGTAGATTTTTCGAGATAGATACATCTTTGGGTCTAAAGAGTATTGCACTTCGACCTTATGGTCCACTGTGCTGCCCCTTCTACCTCAGTCCGACGAGATTAGCTTCTCCATTTGTTAGGAATAATCAGGAGCTTGCTTATTAAGTCCTCCGGAAAGTTCATGTATTCAAGGAGAGATGCACCGAATATCCTGTATTTGCTGTAACCTAGAGGTTCGCAGTCAAAGATAATAGATCCACTATTTAATAAATCCCATTTAATAAGTCCACTATTAAATGACCAATAAAAATATATACCCGAATGTTTTTAAATTATTCCCCGAAATAAAATTTTCTCTCTCTAATGATAAAATCCTAACTGTATAATGAACAATTAGTCAACCTCAAAGATTAGTTTAAAAAAATGGCAGTTTGTTAAAAAAAAAAAAAAAGCCGAAACATATATCATTCTATTTATTTTATCGGTCACAATATTTAGTCGTATTTATCTTTCTTCATGTTAGTAGAACGGTAACAATTTAATTAATACAATAAAACTATAACAATTTAACTAAAACACAAAAACACTACTCTTTTTTTTTTTTGATACAAATAAAGAATTCATAATTGAGTTTGAAATGTTTTATTTGCCCGGAAATACGACATAACTACTTCCTGGACCAATTTTAGTGATCAAATTCAATAAAAAAAGTTTAACACAAGTATATAAATATAGTTATTGTATACAACTCGTTCTGTATAAATGTAAGACATTCTTGTTGTTTTTTTTTTCTCTACTATACACTCCCGTTCAATAAAATTGAACCGACCTGAACCGAATCAATCTCTCACAATTTTGATTATTCTTGTAATAAATGTTTTTGACAGATACAACATTTTATTTAATTTGTATACGTAAAAGGAAGATATAACACTTAACATGTATTTACATTACATATTCTTACTCTATCACTGACTTGTTTACATAAATAAAAATAGAGAACTTCCATTTCTTTTTTCACATTTATAAAATACACAACTTATCTTTGTTTATAAATAAATAATATACAGAGAGTTACAAAAGTGAGGAGTTTTATGAAATGTAAGAAAATTAACATTTCAGGTTGGTTCAATTTTATTGAACGGGAGTGTACAAAAGTATTTTTGAAAGATCTATATTTACAGAAAGATAAAAAATTTTAAAGTTTACACATCGAAAACCATGACCTTTCAAAAGTTGGACCATTTGTTGTCTTTAAATTGTTTGGTCTAGATAAATATTATTATGTAGGATGCTTAACTATTCTAAGGATATTCCACCGTTTCGTACAAAAAATAGCTATTTGAAATGTTATTTTGATGTATAGAGACCATACTTTAAAAATATATTACAAAAATTTATGTTTAACTTATGTTTAACCTTGGAACTTGTTAAATAATGATTTTAGAATCAATTAGCTAATAGTCCGGCAGATAGATAGATAGATTGTAGAGGCTGCCCTGGACGGACTACACTTCGACTATAAGGTCCAAGTGGAGTGGAAGGAATTTTGTGTGTAGACTAGGAATTGGTAGGTTGTGCGGCTACAGCCGACTCTGTTGGGAACTATGCCGATATTCATCTGGAGTTCGTGAAGGAAACAGCAGAAAAGCTTCACAAGCATAGCCGGTTCCTTGGTTCTTGTCCATACGCCGACAGTTTAGTCAAATAACCGCCACTTTTTTTTTATTAATCATTGACAAATTGCCGATGTCGGGATTCGAACCCATAACCTCCGAGTTTCCAAGTAGGTATACTGCGTAGACAAACCGGGAGACCAAATGTTTTTTTTCCAGGATGATGAGCATCAAGCTGGTACTTTGTCAGTAACTTCGTTTTGACAAAACGCCCAACTTTTTTAATTATAAAATTTTGGAAAACGGTATCGAAATTTTCTGGAAGCCGTTGAACATTGAGGATGTTGGTTACTTTTAAAATTTCCCAAATTATAGTTAATTCTACCATAAAAACTCGAAACTGCAAATAAAATATATGAATTTTATTTGTAAAATACCACCACAATGTTTTCCAACCAAATGATACAAGACAATCTATAATAGTAACAATAGTAACATCTAGTTTTACGATAGCAAGTAATCGTAGTAGCTATATTGTAGCATATTAACTAGCAGCACAGGTAATATATTTGACTCTATTGCTATTTAACTCGAACAGTAAAACAAACAAAAAAAGAAGCAAGGATAAATTGAATTGTTTGTGCTCTATCTATAGTTCTTCTATACTACATAAAATGAAATTATTTTTTATTTTCCATTGCTGCAACAACCAACAAAACAATATCATCTTCTCGTACATAAAAGTTATAGAAAGAAAATTTTATGACTTGTTTGCATAGTATTAAAAAACATTTTTTACGATCCAATGTTATATTATTTGACCATCTATACTACCACATAGCATAACTAACTGTAGTTAAGTAATACCACAGAGTATGTAAATATTATATGAATCATTTTCTCGAAAAAAACATACAAATATCTCACAATTACCATGAGAAAAATATAATCATAAAAAAAATGTACCACCTGAACTATAAAAAATTTATTCTAATTTATTTAGATTTAATTTATGTGTTTTAATCATGTCTTGGGTTGGGTTTATACAATTTTGGCATTATCCGGGGCACCATTATCAGGTGGTTTGTATAGGTATATTTGTACGGCATTATAACTTGTACAATAACAAACTTCTATAAAAATAAATGTCTGCAAACATATTTGAACAAATTTTCGCTTTTCAAATCATATAGTTTTGAATTTTAGCACTATGGGTTTGATATCTTGGCAACCGTTAATCGTATCGTCTTTTGATCAACGCCATCATTTTCGCTAGGTCCAAGTTAGCTTAAAACGAAGTTTTTATCAAAATCGGAGATAAAAAATTTTGCTCTAATTTTTACGATTTTTTTAAGGGGTACCCTTGGAAAAAATTCGAAATAAGTGAAAACAATTTTTGTCCTCGATTTTAATAATAATCATTTTCTAGGGTGATTTTGACCCAAACAGCACGAAAATCTGTTTCATTTTAACGTCCGACCCATACATTTCAAAATATCGGCTTCTCAATTCATACAGTTTTGAATTTTAGTACCAGGTGTCTCATATCTTGAAAACCGTTCATCGTATCGTATTTTAATTAACGCCATCGTTTTCTCTAGGTTCAAGTTAGCTTAAAACGAAGTTTTTATCAAAATCGGAGACAAAAAATTTTGCTCTAAATTTTACGATTTTGTAAGGGGTACCCCTTGGAAAAAATTCGAAATAAGTGAAAACAATTTTTGTCCTCGATTTTAGTAATAATCATTTTATAGGGTGATTTTGATCCAAACAGCACGAAAATCTGGTTCATTTTAACGTCCTACCCATACATTTCAAAATATCGGCTTCTCAATTCATACAGTTTTGAATTTTACCACCAGGGGTCTGATATCTTGAAAACCATGAATCGTATTGTATTTTAATCAATCGCATTGTTTTCGCTAAGTCAAAATTAGGTTAAAAAGTAGTTTTTATCGAGATCGGAAACAAAAAAATTTCTCTAATTTTTATGATTTTTTTACTCCATTTTTCATCGATAAAAAGTAAATAATTGAAAAAATTAATTTAATAGCTTATCTTACATGACTGAGTAAGATGTGCGCCAGACTATATAATTTTCTTAAATGTTCTCTGTGCTTTATTCTATGTCCTTCGTTTTCCTTTCATGTCATCAAACACCATACAACAAGCAACCAGATGTTTGTAAGTATGTGTATGTGTGTATGGTTTTATAGTAAATATTTTATTTATTTATTTAACATTGATTCCCTATTAGAAATACTTTTAAAAACAGACTGTATATACATAACATCAGTTTTAACTATCATAAGCGGCTGATAACATTTGTAAATAATATAAAACGACGAATCAGTCCACGAATCCGTGCAAAACACACTCCAATTAAAATAAAATTTGTAATTAATCTTGAGTCGTAAACTACCACACCTACCTGTAATAAATTGAGTATAAAATCACAGAGTTTTCGTAATAATCGTTTTTATAATTGTGAAAGCCTTTAATAATTATTTTTTCTTCCAAACAATAAATGTTTTTCGCGCTAATATACCGTAGCAGTCAGTTTATATACTATATAGCGTATAGCAAGCAACATTAGTCATCAAAATGATAAATAGTAAGGAAATATAACTTCAGATTAAAAGAGGGTTTAGTTTTATTATCAATCAAAATACCTTTATGTTTATTCTTCTTATTGTTCTGCAGCAACAAAAACAGAAAAATACCAGTTTTCGTTTACTGTTTATTGCTAATTTCCTAACTACAATAAATCAACTTTTTATTGGTTTACTTTAATACGGTGTGATATTTTAGCAGGATGCCAAACTTTGCCAAATTAAAGCTATAGTGATTTAAAAGAAAATTCATTTTATAGATCGTTTTTATGTAGGTCGTTGAAAAATCGAATTTTCTAAGAGAGAAGAAAATAAATTTAAGTTACTATGGCGATACTATTTATTGGTCGTGGAATGCCCGAGGTTGCGGGTTCGTTTCCCATCCTAGGTGTATATGATTTTTCATATCAAGCATTTGATGTCAATGAATGCTATCAATGTTCAGATATATTACTTAAATGTCAAATTAAGTTAACGCTAGCCACTTGCTTTGGTATAATATAATCGAAAGGGAACCATACTAACAATGGATAGACGCTAGCTTACAAAAAAAAATATATATATAGATATATACATATATATATATATATATATATATATATATATATATATATATATATATATATATATATATATATATATATATATATATATATTAATTAATTAAAGTATTAAATCATTAAATCATTAAAACTGTAAATAATACTCTTTTTATTGGAGTTATAGAAAACCGTCAAATAATAAATTGAAGTAAAATTTCTTTTCGGCAACTTATTCTTAATTTTGTATTTTTCCCTCCCTCTTAACCCACTTTTCCATGCATCCAATTTGCTCATTAACAAACTTACCATTTCAAATACCAAACGCACGCTGCATACCATATTTCATTCCAATCAGACTAAAATTGCAACCGTTAGAACGTGTACAAACACATTTATATCGATGTATACATTTGAACATTTAGAGAAACATTATCTTCGAAAATTTGCTAAAACAGGTACAGATACTAAGATTTTATTAGATATCGTAATGAAAAGAAAAAAACAATTAAATATTTATTTCAGGGAATTGGCTTCTCAAGGCCCCATACAGGATCAAAGAATTTGTACCGTGTTTGTGCAACATCATGTTAATTTTTCTCGAAATCAATAGGTCACAAATTTATTATAAAATTTAAAAAAATGCCATCAACTTTTGTGGTAGTACATTTGATTCGCAAAAATAAATTAATGCGCCATTTCTTACTGTACCTATTTCACTAAAACCAGAACAAATCAGAACAAATCAGAACCATACTCATATAATACGTTTTCTTAGAATCAGCTTTCATCTACCAAAGCTTGTGACAAAGCTAATAAATCAACCTGTATAGAACAATAATAGTATTCATTCAACTAAATATCGTATTGTGAAACAGATGATCTGTATAATTTGTTGTTTTTTTGTAGATAAAAACATACATGTGGGTTTTGTTTTTGATTATTTGCATTGTATTACAAATAGATTCGTTCTTCGTTCAAATAGCACTTTATCTCAAATAGTAGAATATCTATATATTCCAATAAAACGAAGGTCATATGAACATTTATCCCAGGTAGATTCGAAACGTTCTACCACGTAGCTAAATCAAAGTGAGGATAATTTATTGTTACGTTTACAGGATAAAATAGTTTTCTTAGTACATAAAAAGTAAGTCGTCAGACATTCAGTTTGCCGGAACAATACGTAAAGACTTACTCCGTTTTGTTTAGTTGATTGTTAAAGTCTCGTAGAGGGCTGATATAGGCTCCGATATAGGCTGATATAGGCCCTTAACAGAAAAAATTCTCCAGCGGGGAAGTTTATGCTTCATTTAGTAAAAGTTAGTAACTAATAGTTGTCCCTTTAATAAAGAGGGACCTATTTTCCAAATTGTTTTTTATAAACTAGCGTCTATTTATTTCCATTGTTAGTATGGTTGCCTTTCGGTTATATTATACCAACGGAAGCGACTAGCGTTTACTTACTTTGACATTTAAGTAATATGTCTGAACATTGATAACATTTTTTTTGACATCAAATGCTTGATATGAAAAATCATACACATCTAGGGATGGGGATCGAATCCACGACCTCTGGCATTCTAGACCAATGCTCTACCAACTGAGCTACCTTAGATGTTATGGTAGTACTATGTATATGATCTTTCACTATCATTTCTGATGCCATTGTATTATTAATTTTGTTTATTTACTATTAACATATTTTCCATATTGTTTTTTGTAAACTAGCGTCTATTTATTTCCATTGTTAGTAAAATTAAATTATTGCCCATTCACGAAATTTAAGTCACGTTTTTGCTTCAGAATATAGTCAACTTCACTTTCGTTATCTATTTTCGTTTTTTAGCTATCCTTGAACACTACTTTCTCTATGTTTCTATGTTTTTCTCACAGACTATTTCATTTAAGTATGAAGTAGTATAGTAATATGCATTCGGCTAAGTAGCCGAGCGGTCTAACGCGCTCTGTCTACTGAGGACTGGGAGGTTATGGGTTCGAATCCCGACATCGGCAGTTTGTCAATTACTAAAAAAAAAGGCGGTAAATTAACTAAACTGTCGGCGTATGGACAAGAACGAGGTAACCGGCTATGCTTGTGAAGGTTTTCTGCAGTCTCCTTCACGAACTCCAGATGAATATCGGAATAGTTTCTAAGTCGGCTGCAGCCGCACAACCGGCCAACACCTAGTCTACACAATGGACTTTATAATCGAAGTGTGCCCCATCCAGGACAGCTGCTACAATTTATAGTAATATGCAGTTACCCAAATACGGACATTCGGTTTTTTAAATTCGAATTTTTTTTTAAAGGGGTTAGTTTTGAAGCTTCTTTTCCGTTATATAGTCGTTTCTGAACGTCCCAGATCTCGAATATTGTTTATAGTTTAAATTACAAATTGATGAATGGAACTGTCAATGTTCCTCCACTCTATAAGAATTTTGATATATATATATATATACATACATATATATATATATATATATATATATATATATATATATATATATATATATATATATATATATGTATATATGTATATATATATATATATATATATATATATATATATATATGTATATATGTATATATATACATATATATATATATATATATATATTGTCAAAAATGTATTGTAAACTAACAACATTAAGTTGGAAAAAATTAATTGTGAATAATTTAAATAACAGAAATACAAATAAATTCCGAATATAATTAATGTAAATATTTGCAATGCATACATAATTTTATCTTTATTAATTGCATATAAAATGTTTTTACTTTCTCATAAATTTTCGGTAGAATATAGAATAAAGCAAGCAAAGATAAAATACAAAATCCTCTTATGTATAAAATATGTTTGATATATGTTTTTACCTCTCTCTCTCTCTTTCTCTCTCTCTCTCTCTCTCTCTCTCTCTCCATCTGAGTTGTATACCAATATGAAAATATTTTAATAACCTAAAATTACACGATCTAATTCTAAATATTTCAGGTAACATTATGATCTCTATGCAATGCACCATACTTACCTGCCAACCTACTACGTAATACGGCAGTTATTAAAATTTTATGAATGATAGTTTATATATATTGTATGCTTCGAACGACTCAGAAATGAATTATTTCAACTTAAAGTGGTTTATATCTGAGCTGCAGAGTTGATTTACGTAAATAACTTCGAAAAGTGATAATTTTTCGACAAGGTTTCTCAGTACCAAAGAGGTAAATAAAATTCCTTCTCCCTATTTCAGTCCTTTGCCATAAAGTATTATCAAAATTAAATCTCAATATGTGACCAAACTATTGAGTGTATTTCAAATATATATATATATATATATATATATATATATATATATATATATATATATATATATATATATATATATATATATATATATTGGTCTTACGAGATTAAAACTTGTTTTTTAATTTTATTTCGCAGCGTTAAAAATTAGGTTTTGGCCAAAGCTTCCACGAGGCACGGATACGATAATATTTACACTAAAATCTGACCAGAGACCATATTCATAAGCTCAAAAATAAGAACCATATAAATCGAATTAGTCTTGACTTATGTACAGTACATACCATACGAACCAATGGATGCAGATACATGTTAATTTTTCAAAAATGAACTCAAATCATAAAAAATATTTATTTAAAAAAAATGGTACCATTTTTTAGGGCAAGATTCTCTTTTTCAAAGAATCTTTATTAAAAATTGGTAACTTGTTAACTTTCCAAGTTATATCAAAGTCAAAATTTGAAGATGGCACTCACTAGTCGAAAATAAAACACTCACCCGTGGGATATACTATTAGTAATAATCGAAATTCTCTAACTAAAAAGTTTTAAGTTAACGTTATTCTCTATCTGCAGGTGTGTGCAGATCGTCATCAAAATTAGCAACAAGTAACATCTCCTCGGAAAATAATTACAATTAGCTAATTCATACTGATGATGACTACTTTTTATTCGAAATACGTATTTATAAAATACATATTCTATCGACAAAACTGGAGACTGGAGCGCTAGTCAATAGGGAATATGCATGAAAATTTTTTTTCGCTTGAATTGAAGCATGTTTACTTGACAAATATCAAGGTAAAATTATTTTTTAAATAACTTTAAAAATAAGCGAGATATGAATGATTGAAATTCCTGATTAGATAAAGAGGGTGATAGCCCTCTTGATATGTTATGTGACGTCATATTACACTTTCAACATTTAAAATACACGTAAAACTCCGTTTTTAGTATTTTTGCAAGAAAGAGACAGATAATAATCTTTAAAAGCTTATAGCTTCCTTGATATTTGTCGAATTTTAATTTCGTTTTTAAATATTATTACAATATTAACAGTATTTTCATATTCTGAAAATAAATGTGAAAAAAAATTTTCATGCATATTCCCTATTATAAAGAGCACACTTTGGGGGCGTACAATTAGAAAGAAGCAATTAAAATAGATGAACTTTATTATTAATTATCACAAATTTCTAACCAGTAAAAATTCCATCAAATAACAACTCCCCTAAATAAAGTAAACAATATTCCTATATTAGCTAGAGGCATGAATTACATAATCAAATAAATAATTTGTTGAATGTAAGAACGTATTATATTTAACGATTTGGTATTTATTTAATATGCCGACAACGTTTCGAACCATTAAGGAATCAAGGAAACTGCAAAAAATTACTTATATATTACTTTCTCATACATAACTTTTGTTGTTAATATTATTATTATATTATAGCAATAACAAAAACATTAGTTAAGGTTGACAGGACAGTACAGTACATTTCATAATAAACAGAAACACTTATTTTAATAGAAATTAAAAATTTTAATCTATAGATTAATTATTTAAATTTAAATAGCATCTAACATCACTGGTAATCGGATTTATGTAATTATTACAATTACAAGAAATAATAAATAATTCGTGTTTTGATGATTATTTTAACGATTTGATGAAAATTTTTGTGAATTTTTTATCTTTTTAATTAAGATATTTAAAAAACTATTCTTCAGACTATTTTTTTTTAAATTTTAATGTAATGTACGAGATTTAATTTATAAAAGAGGAAGTTTTTTACTTTTTAATCTATAGAAGGTGGAGCAACAAACATCTACTTTTGATGCCTTTCGACATTGTTTAAATAATCTCAAAATAACTAACAGCGAGTATGTTCAATGTGAACTATGTGATCGCTTTATTGTATGTTCTTCTACTATACGTTTCGATCGATATAATTTAATTTACAAAGATTTCAAACATTTATTTCGCTTCGGGAAATTTAATTTACTTCAGATGTAACAAATGTAAGACATTTTTGAAAAGAGAGTTTTTTTTTAGACATCCTATACAGAAATATAATGGTTAATGGTTTACATTTAAAATGATACAAATGACATATTTTGCTGAAATATGTTATTATAAATGTTTTTTTCTAATATAAATTTATTTTTTGAATTATATAAATGATTGTATTTTCAAAAGTTTTATGTAAATACATTTATATATATATATATATATATATATATATATATATATATATATATATATATATATATATATATATATATATATATATATATATACATATATAGGGTGTTCTGAAATTCATTCAGGAAAACTATAAAACGTTTTCGATTTGACCCTTAGTTTTTGAGATATTATCAATTAAACATTACAACCAATCACAGAGCGCATAGTGTAAGGAGATATAGCGCATTGTGTAGATCTGGCCGAAGTGGTGCTGTGCGATTGAGAATTAAAAATTTTAAAAGGTTTGGTCGACACAGTTATCAAGTGTAAACACTAAAGTACTATTTATTTGGTTTTGGCATTTTTGACTTTTCGCGGGTGTCGCTACACTTATTGAGAACTCTGATTGTCACTACTCTAGCATGCTCTATCTCTCTCTTCAGCACCCTGTATATATATATATATATATATATATATATATATATATATATATATAAATATATATACATTTAATGCTTTTTCATCCGTGAAATGAACATGTACATATATTATAATTTTTTCTTGTTTGTACTTTTTGCTGCTTTTACATGTATTAGTCAAAAATTGTTTAATTAGTATTTGAACCACATACTTGATTATATTTGTTGGTCTATCTCACTTTGTCTCGCTTATTTCAATAATTTTCTAATACCACCAAAGATAAATAAGTAAATGGTTTTTTGTATTTGTACAAAGATTTTTATTACACTTGAGTTTAACGAGTTGTACTGACCGGAATATTAAATAATTTTTGTTTTAGATAACTTTTCTCTTGTTTTTGTATTGTTGTTTTAATCTATATGTGGTTCGTTCTTAAATACATTTTTATTTAATACGAGTTGAAAAAGCAACCAGCAATGCCCGGGCTTCAATATAATTCTTATTGGAAATTTATATAATAATTTACAAATAACTATAATTATAATTTTCAAAATTTTGTAGGTATTTCTATAGAAACCATAAACTATTTTAAAGATTTGGCTGTTAGAAAACGGTTATAACTTTGGAACGGTTTGAAATTTTGGACTTCTGAAAATTTACTACAGTGTTTTCTTATCATTATTTTGCAATTTCATATAGTTTTCTACAAACAATCCGGACAAACATATACATAACATACACACAACATATTTCCTTTTTACAAGCTGTTATTTAACTTGCAATGTATGTATGTATGTATGTTCGGGTCAAATCTTGCAATCTGAATTAGAACCACTTCCTCGTATCCTACGGAGTTGAATTTTTACATGTTGGTTCAGTTTTGATGACAATGCATTTTTATGGTTGGCATAACAAGAATCAAAAAGGGGAAAGATTGTTTTAGAGGGACGGGCAAACACAAAATTTGGTATATCTCTCTAAATATTGAAAAAATCGAAAAACACATAAGAAGTAAAGTTATTGAAAATTAGTTTTACTATAAAAAACTTTTTGTTAAAATGTTTATTTAATACATTTTATTATATATGGAGAGATATAAAATATATAAAATATTATAATTTATTATTAACATTAAAAACTCTCTAGATGACTCTCTAAAGTTATACACTCCAAGAGATTACTTTACCTTGGCAAAGACTGTTTAAGGTCTGATTAAAACAATCACAAATCATTTCAAAGGTTAAATAACACACATTTTGTTAAATATTTATTTAAAAAAAATTCTTAAATCATCCAATATCTTTGACAAAATAGTCCCTTCTTAACCGATTTGATTTGGTGAATCAGTAAATATATGCTATGAAATATGCCATACACATTTGCAAATTCTACTTTGTTCTATGAAAATAAAATAAAAAGGTTGATGATAAAAATTGAGGATATGAAAAATTGCGAATGTCAAACACAAAGATGTTTCTCTTTTAAATACTACAGGGACGTATCTTCAAAAAAAACCAATACAAATGTTGAAAAGATCGTATCCGATTAATTTTAGTATTCGACTTGACCTTTTAAAATTGTGCCTTTCTCCTAAGAAAAGTAGAGGATTATTTTTAATCGTGAAGTATCGTTAAGTTTTACATTGGATCTGATGCTCATATATCAACTATCCTAATATAAATGGGGAAATAAATAATATACCCCTTCTCACATGACAATTATTATACGAAAGCAATGGTAAAGGCACGCCAGCCAAGATAGAGACGTTCAACTCTACTAAACGAATTTTGTATGAAATTTGTTCGTCTACAACTTAAAAATTTCGAGTTATTGATGAAAAAGTTGGAAAGCTTTTCAATTTTGGAGATGTTTGTTTATACGTTTAGTGATTTATTTAAACAAACCTTTATAAAAAGTGCTACTTATATATATTTTATGTCTGATATCATTCAAGATACTTTTTTATAGGGAAATTCGTTGCTAGGGATTTGTACCCATATTTATATCCCAGTTACAGCTCTGAATAAACCAATCCTGCGAAAGCTCTTCTGTAAAACAAAATTCAGTGTCATACACATCCTACCTACCTCCTTCTCAGTTTCTCCAGTTGAATTCATAATATTGTTAAAAATTATTATAAATCGTATATTAAAATTACTATCATTAAATAAAATTAATAATAAAGATTTTGTATTTTTTTGTGTGTGTTTATTTTGCAAGGTCTACAGTTTCATTAAATATTTAACATCATTAATTTAAAATTTTATAACGGTTGATGCTATAAAAATAAACCAGTATCGCATAGTAACCAACAGATCAAGACTTTTAAAAATATAATAAAACTGATAAGGAATGAGAAAACTTATTTCTTCCTCTTATTAACTTCCATCATTTCGATCGTCATGAGTGAATTTATTTCTGTTTTTTTTTTTATTAATGAATGTTTATTTTTAGATGCAAAACTTATTTATTTTTATTAAATTCAAATTTTTATGTCAACAAATTTTCCATTGAGTTTGTTTGTTATGCCGCAAAACTTGAAAATCGATTCCTTTAACTTTCAAAATCTCTAAGTCTAAAACACTACAACATAATACTAAACTTTAACGACATTCCAGCACTGTAGTTTTCAATCAGTACAACAAACAGGTTTGATTTTATTATAGCACCAATACATAAATACACATGTACAACACATAGACAAAAACACTGTTCACGCATACAAAATAATGTTATGTTGAAGAAAAGGAATAATTTTAAACTTTTATATTTAGAAAACAAACGTGTATATTTTTTTACTGTGCGCTGTCGCCGGTTTTTAAAATATGGTGGCAAAAATAAACCTAACAAAACAGTTTTAATTTGATTAAATAATTAATTCAAACGTTCATCAACACCATTTTTTTAATGCAATTATATAAACTACATATTTCAAAGAATATTTACATAAATTATTTATTATGGTTTCTACTTTAATCATATAGTTATTCTAATTTTAAGTACAATTAAAATTATGTTCTCCATTAGACGCTGTGTGAAAAGTTTGATTTTTAATCGATAATTACTCTTTGAAATGATCGTCAGGTTTAAAATTTTTCAGGGAGGATATCAGTTGGGAGGATAACTACTGAATTGAGCTATTCAATTCACTAATAAAACTTTTTTTATCTACTATCTAGCCTCGTGCAAGAACGTCCTTAAAGGTACAAACAAAAATTGTTGTTATTTAAAAAACGGAAACGAAAAAACCAATCTGTTTATGTCGTCATATTAAAATATGGGGGCTTTAATCAGGCCTACATTTAAACAATATGTTATATATTTCATAAAAACAAATAAAAATGATGAGTTTCTTTAACAAAATAAATTTTTTTAATTATTTTACTAACTTTATCCATTACCCATATATTCTATCACAATCGAAACGTTTCGTATAATATTACTACTTTTATATGAATCTTTTTTGTGGATTTTAACTCAAAATCTGACAGTATTATGATGCATGGAAGTAAAACAAACAGCGCCAATGCGATTTTTGCATGGTTTTATATAGAAATTGGGTGGTACTTGAAACGGAAAACATAGATTAAAGATTACATTTTATTAAGATTTTTACTTAAATTTTATTATTCAACAAAAATAATCAGTACGTTTCGTTTTTTTTTTTAGCGTTTTACTCTCATTCATTTGATACACATTCTTTTGTTTCAGAGCGTTCATCAGCGTATACAGCGTATATAGTCAAATGTTTTAATATCATTAGTTAAAAATAATTTTTAAAAAGAAATTGAAATTTTTTTGTCTTCACTGTTTCAATTAATGTAATTTTATACATCTTAATACTGAGAATGATGATATCTGATATAAGAGCTAAATGTATCGTCATATTCTTTTTCATTCTTTTTGAATGAAAGATAGCAGCTCTCTCTTCTTAGAAGACTGTATTACCTCTATATATATATACAGTCTCTGTTAGAAATCATCATGTAGAACACTTCAAAGGAAAAAATTTATTTCAAGTAAAGTATCAGAAGTTGAGAAGAGACCATACAATTCGATAACACAAGTCGTACATCGCCGTACATCCAGTGGCGAAGCGTATTGGGGGCGGCAAAATTTCACAATAAATAATAATAATATCTTGTAAATATTTGGAACCATTTCATATTTTTGTCTCAACTACGATTCGGACCGATTGAAATGAGCACGGAAATTCCCATTACTTATAATAATAAAGTTTTAGTTAAAGACAGCAGTTTTGTTTTTAATTCTAACAAGTATATTATTTTTCAATAACAATTTAATTAAAATAGTATCGTTCTAGTTCTAATTGGAAGTCGATTTGCGTTTTATATTCAATTCGCTAATAACTTAATCTTGTTGACCGTCAAGGTATAATCATAAGTGTTCTATACCTGTTATATCAATGTTAGTGGCATACGTGTAAGAATTGTAACTTGTACAATACACTTGTACAAAAAACTAAAAAACCGTGGAGTAATTTTCTTTAGACGAAAATGGTGATTTCATTTCAGTTCAGAGCATTGCAATTCCTACATTTTTACAATTTCTTCTTTTCTTTTTTTTGGTGCGTTACCTACTAAAAATATATTTTCGTTTTTTTTTTTAATGTGTTTTTTTTGTTTTTCATAAGCATATCTTTTTTTATGTTTCTTGTGTATGGAAGTAATATGAGTGCTGACTAATTTTTCTATATAGCTTTCTAAATACGGTAGATTTTCTTTTATGCATAGATTAATTTTTATCACATTTTCTTTAATTAAATTATATTGTTCACACGTACTTCGTGTAGTTTTTATTTATGGTGAGAAGAAGGAAAAAAAACGATCAAGCCTGGGTTTTTAACAGTATACAGAACCTCGTCTAGCGTTACATCAACTCCAGAATCTGATAAAATGACGAAAAAATATTTTTAATTAGTTTTACTTATATGATTGTACTATCGAATTTATAATTACCATTTAATTAAATAGTCATCTAAAATTTCAGATCGTTATCTATTTTCCTTTGTGAGTTATCGTTTATACAGGTGGACGGGTGGATTTGCGGAATTCAGCTAATTAAGCCATTTTATGAATACCCAATTCAAAAAATTTGTATCTGCGATCAATATTATCAATCGTTACAAAGTCGGCACTAACCAGTCCAAGTAGTCGAGCGGTCTAAGTCTGCGCAGTATGCATACTTGGAAACTGGGAGGTGATGGGTTCGAATCCCGACATCGGCAGTTTGTCAATTATTAAAAAAAGAGGCGGTTCATTGGCTAAACTGTCGGCGTATGGACAAGAACGAAGTAACCGGCTATGCTTGAGAAGGTTTTCTGCACTTTCCTTCACGAACTCCAGATGAATATCGGTATAGTTCTCCCCAGAGTCGGTTGCAGCCGTATTTTCTACCAATTCCTAGTCTACTCACAAATTCCTTCCACTCCACTCCAGGGCAGTCTCTACAATCTATCTATCTAAGTCGGCACTAAACTTAATATACCCTGCGTATATGTTATGTACCAGGTATAAAAGCATTCGATATCGTTCAATATTCGAACGATAACACTCGAATCGTTCAATAAACGCATGAACATATCGGAAGTAAAAAAAAACATATTAATTTATGGAAATCATATTCTGCCTTATAATAAAGTAAACATCATTTTTTTTTCTTCTTATGAAATGAGAGGAACATAATGCGAAAGAAAAGATCTCATACATTTACATTTTTGTTCAATCAAAGATACGATCAATCATGGTAACCAAATAATACCTAACTTACCTACCATATCGTTTTATTAATATTACATTAAAGACTTACTTACATATACTGTATGTACAGGATGGCCTACTTTTATAATTATGTTTTTCTGACTTACAGAGGACTACTTCATTAAGGGTAGTTTCAGCATGAAATCACTTTTCGACAGATTTTGCTCATTTTTTTTTCACTAGCTAAAAATAACGTTTTCTAAATAAATCCCGAAGCTCCAGAATTTTTGACCGTTTAGAACGCGAGATAATTAATAACAAAGTAATCATTCTCTCTCATTAGAAGCATGTAAAACTTCACGCCCACCCAACTATTATCTGTATTGAAAAAAAATTCGACAAAATTTTAAAAAAAAACTAGGACAGTAAAGATAAATATTTCTGAAATAAACTTTATCTCCACTATTTGATATTTTTGATATTTACACATCTACGCATGATGGACGTTTGTTGAATTTTTGACTGCAGGTTTTGGTTTGTTACCATGATTTTAAGCATATTGTTTTGGTGTACAGGTAGGAGGCCATCCTGTATAATAAATACACTCTTTCGTTCGTCTTTCTCTGTAAAAAGCATAAATAACGCGAGAGAGTTCCGTTGAATGGTAAAAACCAACACTATATATTACGAAATATATGTATTTTAAAAGAAGCTTTATGTTGGTACCGTACTACATACGTACGTTGTTCTATCATCAGAAGATGATAAAGTACGTACGTAATCAACTGTAAGACCAACAAACCAACCGAAACGTGTAAGGTTCTAACAGCGTCCATTAATAGAGTAACAGTCTTTGACAAAAAAATACAAAAATCTAACAAAATACTTAAAAAGTTTCTTCACAACCAAAAATTCTTACGAAAATGCAGCTATTACGATCGTACCCATGATATTTCAATTGTCTATCGATTTTACCTGGTAAATGTCCAAAGGTCTTATATATACACTCCCGTTCAAAAAAAAGGAACAGACCTGAAATTTTAAGTTTCTTGCATTTCATAAAACTCCTCACTTTTGTATCTCTATGTATATTATTTATTTATAAACAAAGACATTTACGACAAGAGTAATCAAAATTGTGAGAGACTGATTCGGTTAAGATCTTCTTTTTTTTTGAACGGGAGTGTACATACAAATTTATTGAAAGTCATTTGCGACAATTTATCGTTAGTATAGTTTTTTGTATATGATAAATTTTACTAATTTCAGCTAATATTTACCGAAATATTTGCAATTTTAATGTTCTAATAATTATAATTAAATTAAAACCGTCATCATGGTAAATTGTTTTGATATTCATTATTATTTCTTCCTCTAAACAAGCTCGCTTAGTCTACGTAGCTCCTACATGACAAATTTCTAATTCAGTTTTCCATATGAAAGAGATAATTGGCAGTTTTTTTTTGTTTGTAAAAATAAGTGTCAAGAATTGTTAAAAAAAACATTATCTTGTTTCAAAAAAAGATTCATGTTCTAAAAATTGGTATTCCATACTATTTTGAAATTATTCAAATTTATTTTACTATACCAAATTTTACTATCAACAATTTTTTCTAATAGATTAATTGTTATTCTTGCAAGAGTTAATTTGTAGAAATAAACTACATTGCAATATTTCACAATCAGTCCTAGTTTAAGCATAGACGTCTACTTTTAACCATTTTAACCATTTTAACCATAACCATACTATATTTTATAGGAAGGATAAGAGATTTTTAGGCCTCTATATCTTAAGCTTATATTCAAAACGTTGCGTCAGACCCATCATTTGACGTGCGTATCAAGTTTCAATAATACAGCGTTATATAGTTTACGTAAGATATTTAACCCTAAAAATCGACAATTTAAATCATCATCATAATATTCTAGGGTTCTTCCAGTTTTCCTAGAAACATATTGATATTTGATATTAAAGTTTGAAAACCGGATACTTCTAATCCCTCCGAAAATTTATCTCATTTTCTTAAACGTTTATGTCTAAAGTAAAAAAACTTTAGCAAAAAGTAATGATATCCGATCCAATAATATTAGAGACAATGAATACTAACTCTTGATTAGTAAACGCTCCTTAAGGCTAGCGTTTGCAAAATGACATACGACCACATTGAATCCAATCATCAATATTGTCATAGAAAATTTTAAAGGGTCCTTAACTTATCATTCACGGATCACAAATATGCTTTGATTTTAAAATCATAATATGGTAAAATATATTTAAAAGGAAATTATTTATCTAAAGTATTATTTAGATAAGCATATTGGATTGTGCCTAGAGCGGATTATATCAAAAAATAAATGTATTTTATTGTTTATATAATATTATAACCGGTTGCTACGACCCTCATCCCTCATCGATATATTCGCGTATGTGTATGTAGTACAGAAAAAGAAGTATACAAAAATTTATGTTTTTGAGAATTTTTATTTTTATTATTATTAGAAGCAATTTTATTAAAACAAATATTTTTAAGATAAAATATTTTATTCGAAATATTATTAGGATTCAAGTAAATGCAAGAGAATTGTCAATAAAATATACTTTTTTTTCTTTTCTAAGAATACTGAAAAATAGATAGGGTCCAACAATATTTTACCACATGCACCACTATATGTACACTCCTGTTCATAAAAATTGCACCAATAAATCACATTTTAAGCATATATAATACTAAATATATGGATCATATTGCATACATTAACATTTTGAATGTTTCAACTGGTTCAGTTTTTATGAACGGGAGTGTACAGTTGTAGTACTTACCATAGATACCAAACTTTTTGTATAAATAAACATTTTAATTTTTAACTTTTGAATTTGATATTATTTAAATGTGCGTAGGAAAAAAATGTGGTACAAACAGCCGAAGAAGTTAATCCTTTGCTTAGGGCTAGATCGAAATACGAGGCATGAGACTATCATGTCCTTCAGGAATTTTAATTTTTTAAGAATATACATTGTTTATTTGATACTTGATAATGTTTTTGCCTAGAAATAAGTGATATGGTTTTTCGTAATATTAATCTGAGAATTAAGCACTTTGTTTCGGCAGCACTTCTCCATTTATTATTCACAACATGTTATAGATTATGAAGATAATCAAAGAGAACTATTTGATTATCTCTTTGGTTTTTCTAAATTAAATTTCAAATTTTGCCTAAACTCCGGGAACAATGATTTGTAATTTTAAAAAAAACATATTTCGACTACAAAGTAGTCATCATCAGTATGAATTAGCTAATCATAACTATCTCCGGGATATGGGGGCGAAGATAGATTACACATTGCTAATTTGGTGCGTGTCTCACAATGATTTTAAAATTGATTTCTCTTTTATATAATCGAACTGAGGTTATTAATTAAAGGATTACCTGAGTTAACTGTCGCCTTAAAGGATTAAGTGTGTGTGATGGGCCAATCCTTATTAATCCACTGGTCTTGTTTATGTCAATAGCGTTAGAGTGTTATATCAGCTCACCTTGTCATCTAAGGATTAATTTTGAAAATAGTTTAATTTTATTAAATCAGAATCTCGAATAGGTTATTTATCCAAATTTATGATTTGTTTTCTGAATTTGTGTATATAAATCCTTTCGTATGTTATAAGCTATTCAATTCACTAACAAACAAAAATGTCAAGCATGAACGAACGTCCTTAAAAGAATGGCCGATTCTTATTTTGAGTTATTTGTAATTATGTTTTTGTTTAAAATTTATTTCACGTGTATAAAGTAAGTAATCGTTTATCAAACGAAAGTTTGAAACTTCCAAAATCTCTACTTAATAAACTAAAATTACCTACAACCTAACCTATATTGTTAATAATGTGTAGATTAAAATTTTAAACCTAATTTGTAACAAAACAGTTTTGTGACAGGATAAGTAAGTATAGTTTTTGTTATCGAATAATGTTGTTGTTTAAATAAAACTTAAGGTACGAATGTCGAGTTTATATTTTGAGGCAAATTGTAAGTTCTTTTTCATAGTTCAATAATTCTTGCACGTATCTGGGCAGCCTCTCTAGTAACTGTACGATTAATTTACAATCATAATGAAAGAAAATAGAGTTACAACAAAACAGTGAGTTGGGGTCAGTCTGTTTGTTATACAACCTGTGTGTGTGTGTAGTATAGTTTGTTTGTCTATAAGGAAAACATGAAATGAACAACAAAGAAAACAAAACAATTTTCTATTTACCTATGTGTAGAGAAATATTTTACAATATAACATATACAGGAGGTATCAGGATGCATGTTAATAGGGAATATGCATGAAAATTTTTGTTCACTTGAATTGAAGCATGTTTACTTGACAAATATCAAGGTAAAATTACTTTTTAAATAACTTTAAAAATAAGCGAGATATGAATGATTGAAATTCCCGATTAGACAAAGACGGTGATAGCCCTCTTGATGTGTTATGTGACGTCATATTACACTTTCACCATTTAAAATACACGTAAAACTCCGTTTTTAGTATTTTTGCAAGAAAGAGACAGATAATAATCTTTAAAAGCTTATAGCTTCTTTGATATTTGTCGGATTTTAATTTCGTTTTTAACTATTATTACAGTATGAACAGTATTTTCATATTCTGAAAATAAATGTGAAAAAAAATTTTCATGCATATTCCCTATTAAAGGAGTTCACATAAAAATCATTTTTATATCTGATCTAGAGCACGGTAGTGCGCAAGGCTGAGTTTAAGGGACACATTTGGACTTCTCACTACAGTGCTATTACTACAGGAAATATCTGAGCAGATTTGACCCGGAAATATCTTCTGAACGAAAAGAGCTACAGTGCTGATTTTTCGAATATGGAATATTTAGGGAATTATAAGAAAACAAGTTTTTGCTTTTCATTAAGAAATAAACGGTTAAAAAGTTATTTCACTTCAAAAACGCAAAATTCGCGGGATATATTATATATACCAGGATATATTAAATTTAGTTCCGGCTTTCTAACGGTTGAAAGTATTGATCGTAGAAATAAGTGTTTTTGGTATAGGTGTTCATAAAATGACCTAATTAGTCCATTGGGACGTTCAAGTATTACTTAAGCAAGTTTACGGGGCGAGGGAAAATTGCACACTAAGAGAATATAATTAGTTTTTGTCATTCTTAAAGGTATGTCAAAACAAATATAAAGATTTAAAAAAAAAGGATTTGTTTTTGTTTTTTCATATGTCAACAATTGTTACACATTGTAAACGAAAAAGAATATGGATATTGTATATTGTATATTGTATATATATATCACATGTCCTCTGTCATTACGACTTTCATGAAATTTGCCATGAAAAATTCCCATAAGATGGTGAACCAAAAAAAATCAATTGGACAATCACATTTATTATATAAATTATCCACAATTTTTACTTTTTGATCTAGTTTTTCGAAAATTAAGCTGTTTGTTTTACATTTATTAATTTTAGTAAACATTTTTGACATCAAATGTTATCAATGTTCAGACATATTACTTAAATGTCAAAGTAAGTAAACGCTAGTCGCTTCCGTTGGTATAATATAACCGAAAGGCAACCATACTAACAATGGAAATAAATAGACGCTAGTTTACAAAGAAAAAAAAAAACAATTTGAAAAATATGTTAATTTTAGTTAGTTAAATCCTGAGAAGGAAGAGAAACAGCTTCTAAATAAATATTATTATTAGCCCATAGGATGATAACATGTTTCTTGAAAGAAAATTGAATAAACAAAAAAATGATTTGTGTACAAAACCAAATCAAATCTATCCTAATTGGTTTCAAGCTTATGAATTAACGAGATTGGTCGTCTTGCTGTTTATCTTTTCAGAGATTCATCTTCAGAGATTTACCTTTAAAGTGACTTTACCCTATTTTCAACGAGCTTCATCCCGTAAACATTAGAAATAATGAAAACTCTCTTTTAATACATCTTCCTAACATGGATAGACAGATAGATACAGGTATCTTTCTTCAACATTATATATATATATAAGTTATATAAGTTCAACATTATCTTGGATAAATATACTCTAAATGTAACTAGGCATTCCAGTTACTATTTCACTTCTTAAACTTAATTAGCTTTGTCGCGAATAACATTTTAATGAAACTATTTTCACATTCTGTTCGCATAAGAAAACTTGTTTCAAATGAAATATACAAAGTACCTATACCTATACCATATACCTACCATATAGAGAGAGGAAACAAGAAAGACTTGTCACTTAAAGTTTCTTTTATTTTTTTCTATTAAAGAAATTGTAGAAGAAAATGTCGTTAGTTTGCTTTAACCAAACAAAACAAAAAAATAAAAATAGTCAGGAAAAAAAATCTGCTATCAATGGAACACAACTTCCATGCACAGAATAAAATCTTAATAATTTTCCATTCTGATATATATATATATATATATATATATATATATATATATATATATATATATATATATATATATATATATATAAATTGTATTTGTCCTTTGGCAGGTAATTATAAATCAATTACTTTATATCTTTCAAATAATTATTTATAAAAGCAATAGTATTAATTTGTTGTACACTGTAAATCACATAAAATAAAATAAGATGATATATATATATATATCATCTTAATTATTAAATAAAACAAATATTTAAACCAAACGTTGGCTCAATAATGCAATATCAAAATGGGGGACACGTTGGATGATGCCATAATCGCTACGGGCGTAACAATAGTTTTAATGGCTTGTTGCAAAATTCGAAATATAGAAAATTGATGTAAAAAACATTATTATTGGGCGATTTTAAGTGTACAACAAATTAATACTATTGCTTTTATAAATAATTATTTGAAAGATATAAAGTAATTGATTTATAATTACCTGCCAAAGGACAAATACAATTTATAATCAAATGGCCAAAAGGACAAATAACAAATCACAGGTCGTGTGGCAATATGCCCAATGCCTGCCAACGTACAGCTGAGCGGGAACAGAAACAGTTCCGGCTCTTGTCGCCTTTACCGACAACAGCCGGAACGTCTTCCAATACCAACGTTGGACGAATGACGTTGGACACTCGTAGTTCGTGACATCGACCACACGATGTGTCCAATTATCATTCGTCCAACGTTGGAAGATGTTTGTCACATCGTGTGGCGCCGCCTTAACTCTACCACAACTCTACCACTTGCCGAGAACAGTTAAAAATTCCATATTTTATTAATGTTTACCTTTTCAACAAATAGGACAAAAATCGTTTTCTTGGTTTCACAAAATTCGTCATAAATAAATGTATCAATAAGTTGTTTTTGAAAGAAAATCTACAGAAAATTTTTCAATGTATGATGTAAAATGTGTCACTATCAGTCCAACTGGTACATTTAATCCATACAAAAAAGATCCAACTTCGATTGTGAATATCTCTTTTATTAGATGGGCAAAAAAATTCAAATTTAACAACTCTCAAGCGGACGCTTATTCTAAACATCTATTCAAAATTTTATTACATTCTGCCGAAAAGTGGGTTTACTATCTTATATATTTACTACCTTAAATAAAAAAAATTTATTATTAATTCTAACGTTCGTTAGAATTAATAATTAATAATTTTATTACATTCTGCAGAAAAGTGGGTTTACTATCTTATATATTTACTACCTTAAATAAAAAATATTAATTATTAATTCTAACGGTCATTACAACTCTTTCTTGAATTATATTGCTCTAGTTAAAAGGTTAATTTTTAATCGTCGGTAATTTTTTCAAATAATCGATAAGAGATTTTCAATTATTGATAAAAACATAATTAAACTTGATTATACTTATAACATTTGTATGAAAATATATTATAAAAAACTCTTAAACTGGAGTTTAGTCTACATATAGAGGTAAAAAAAAAAAAACCAGCAAGAAAAAAGAAGAATGATGGCGATATCCATGGTGATGATAGATTCACTACTGTGCTTTCTTTAATACGGTGGTTTTATGTTTATAATAGACGAAATAAAGATGGAGGTTACGTTTAAAGAATATAAAATAACATTTATTCAAGAGTAGTAGGTAGGTAGGTAATGACATTTTCTTTCAGTTTTTTTTTTTCTTCAGTTTTTTTTTTAATTATTTGTTGAAAATACATTATTTTCAATTAAAATTTTAATTGTTTTTTTTAATCATAAATTAGTCGTTCTGTCAACATTATTTCCGTTTCTCTGTAGTCATATTTTATGAAGAAGAAAAATAATACAATGTATGGTGTGTCATTTATTTCATACGTAGTAGTGTTTTTACAAATATTCTGCGTTGCCTGAAAGCCACAAAATTGTCTAAGGATCAGATAATCAACTTGCAAATTATATATTATACAAATTTTTAAAGGCTAAAGCAGCAGGTAATTTCTTTTTAACCCGACTTCAAAAAGGAGGATGGTTCTCAATTCGTTTGTATTTTTTTTTTTTTATGTGTGTTACCTCAGAACTCCGTCATTTATGAACCGATTTTGAATTTTTTGTTTTTTTTTTTAAAGGGTTTGGTTTACCATTGGTCTCATTGGCACCAAATCGCATTCTGATGAGGGGATCCCCGGGAAATCGAGGAAAATCCTCATTTTATATGTGATACCGATTTCTGCGAATTTTTTTTTTTTGAAAGGGTATACTCATTCATAATAGGAAATTAAGAAAATTTTTTTATAAACCGACTTCAAAAAAATTTTTTACAAAAAAAACCGACCCCAAAAAAAAAAATTTTTACAAAAAAAAACAAAATGCATGTAAAAAAACTGAAAATCTGTTATGAAAAAATGCACTAAAATTAAAAAAAAAAAAAACGGTAAAAAAAAATGTATTATAAAAAAATGCACTAAAAATTAGTAGGTCGTTTAGTAGGTCTACCCATATTTAGACAAATAAAATCAGTTATAGAACTTCAAAGTCACTAAAAAGCGAGAAATAAACCATATTTTGACAAAATGAAAACCCGACTTCAAAAATCAAATATTCTATAACAAAAAATGCACTAAAAAGTAAAAAAATAATTGCATATTAAGAGTGCCAATTTTAGTTCACCTAAGCAAAAGTTTTTAAATATATGTGTACAATTATTGTTATTTTTGGAGGCGGTATCCAAAAGTTATGTAAATTTCTCTATGCTGACACCGCCTCCAAAAATAACAATAATTGTACATATATATTTAAAAATTTTTGCTTAGGTGAACTAAAATTGGCACTCTTAATATGCAATTATTTTTTAACTTTTTAGTGCATTTTTTGTTATAGAATATTTGATTTTTGAAGTCGGGTTTCCATTTTGTCAATATATTGTTTATATATAAGTATATACATCACCTATATTTATAGCATGCTATGTACATAAGTTATATACTAGTAGATTGTGCAGCAAGTGCGGTAAGTTGTCGGTAATTGCCCATGAGAACGATATTGTCCACGCATTCGTTCGAGTGGGCAATCGACAAAACCACACGAGTTGCAGATACTTTGTTTTTTTACTCATGCAGGAAAAGTACTATTTTAGAGCCCGTAAATGGCTGTTTGAATATTCAATTATTACCAGACTGCTTAGATGTATTACAAATATTTATTTGAGAGTGCGCAAAGTAAACTTTGCGTACATAAATAAATATAATTGAGTAGCCAAACAGCCATTTATCGCACGAAAAAGTATTTATTTATAGATAACGCACAAAAAAGTAAAAAAAAATTATGAAATACTTTAAAAAAAATGTAAATTACAGAAACGTGGACGTTTTGTGGTAAAATTATAAATGAAATATATTCAAGATAGTCAATAAGCTGTTCACAAGGTGAAAAACGTGGTAATTAGAGTTTGCAAATTGGTTAATTAAATTATTATAATAGATTATGATATTGTCTAGACAGTTAAAGGAAAAATATTCCGGCGATTTTCATTAATTTTTCTTATGCTTCAAATCTACATTCTCCTATTACTAACTCATACTAACTCCCCCCCCCCCTTTAATTTGTATCATGTATATTAATATAAATGCTTTACACATGTAATTGGATTGTTATCTCCACATATATATACAGACCGTTTTCAAAAGCATTTCTAATAGAGAATCAATGTTTAATAAATAAATAAAATATTAACTGTAAAACTATACAATACACATACATACAAATATCTGGATAGTCTATAGATATACTGTATGCGTAGTGTTGTTTGTTTGTCATTTAAGAGTGGGGATTTTGTGATGCACGGACTAAAGGTAAGGATTCAATGAAAATATATAACACACTCGCATTACATGTGTACTGACTGACTTCACACAGTAACCACACGGTCAGCCAGTAATAAATAATATTTAACATTGATTCTCTATTAGAAAAGCTTTCCAACACACACGGTATATGTAAAAGGGAAATGACCGTAGGTGAATGTTCTTTACGACTTCAGAAAAACTATCAGAAGTACAAAAATAAAAACCATTTCAAAAGTTATATCCATCTTCTGACGGCTAATCCTCTAATATTTTTTATAGTTTCTATAGAAATGCATTAACAATATTTTGAAAACAATGTGTCATTAATTTAAAATATAAAATAAGATTTTTACCATAGTGATTGTAATAAAATATTACTTTTACGATAAATATTCGCCCGTAATATTTTTTTATCAAATATTTTACAAATCTGATTTTTTTTTTATCTTAGATTGATTAAACTATAACAAAACAACACATTCATTCATAAATCACGTTCTGTAACAGTTCAGAAGAAAAAAAATAGAAGATCATTAAGACAACTTATTGACATCATGATGATATAACCTATAAATCACATCCCCCGTTCGTTCTTCTTCGTGTTCTGTATCAAAACCGTTTTACACAATTTCATTTCAAGAGTTATTTATTTAATAAACTCGTACAAATTTTTTTTTATAATCATTTTAAATTGAAAACTTTCATAATAAAGGTACTTGACTAAACTATATAAATGTTGTTTAGTAATTTAAGTACTTTTTTTTTCTCGATACTTATATTAAGTTAGCTCATCAGTTTTATTATAATATACACCTAGAAGTAGTAGTTGTAGTAGCGGAAGACAAAACCTGGCAAGTAGGTCTTTCTAGGCCTTTCTTACTGACCCCTAAAGGATAAGGAATTTGTAGGTGTGCGATTGCAGCCGACTTCGATAAGAACTATACCGATATACGCTAGTGAAGTACTGCGCCATCTCGTGTTTGTTATTTAGAGTTATGGTTCTGTACGGATATACATGTAAAAAGTCAACTTCCAAGAACTAAAATTAGAAATTTTTAGAAAAAAAAAAATTTCTAAATGTACAAAATTATATACTACTTTTCATGTTTTAAATGTCTATGAAGAGATTGATGTCAATGATTCTCGCCAAATTTTTGGTTCAGTATTAAGAGAAACACCTTTGCCACAAAAACATTTGTCACAAAGTCATTCTTGTAATTCGTTGTAGTTAACAATGCTATTAATTATAACAACAGTTTTATGTAAACATTTCAAATTAATTGTGACATTATGATTGTAGAAGTATGTATACGCTAGTAGTGTGTATACTGTACCAAAAATTTGCCGAGAATCATTGACATCAATCTCTTCATAGACATTAGAAACATGAAACGTAGTACATAATTTTTTACCTTTAGAAATACTTTTTTTCTTCTAAAATTGCACTTCATGGAAGCTGCCCATCAATTTTTTCACTGGCATTGTATGTAATTATTTCTTTATAGTTATAATTAAAGTTGATTTTTTATTTGTATATCCATATGTTTACGAGTTTTGTATAAATCAATGAAAAAATTCTGCAAAATAAGCGATACTTTTGTGATACATACATAGTACCTTGTTAAATTATATTTAATTATTAATAAAGGGTTTTGAAGAAGTTTTCCTAACTCTAATCACCACTACCTGCTTTTCTTCATTCATATCATCACACACACCCACACATACCTACATCTATAGAGAAATACAAATTTCGAAAATTTCAATAATTTTATTAGAGAGAGGTGGGATTAACTTTGTACAGGTGAAATATATATATACATATATATATATATATATATATATATATATATATATATATATATATATGTATACAAGGTGTTCTCATATTCATTCAGGAAAACTATACCACGGTGTAAAGCTGCAAAAAGTTTTTCGATTTTACGCTTAGTTTTTGAGATATAATTATTAATCATTAATAAATTCAACCAATCACATTTACTTTTTTTAATTTTTGCGGATGTCGCTACACTTATTGCACTTAACTCTGATTGTCGCTACTCTAGCATGGTCTACTGTGGCCGCCCTACTCCACCAATCACAGGATCACATAATGTAAGGAGGTGGGGCCACAGTAGTGGAGTAGGACGGCCACAGTAAAGCATGCTAGAGTAGCGACAATTAGAATTCTCAATAAGTGTAGCGACACCCGCAAAAATTCAAAAATGCAAATGTGATTGGTTGATTATATTAATAATCTTTAATTAATTATATTTCTAAAACTAAGCGTCAAATCGAAAAACTTTATTAAACTTTTTTGTTTGTTTTTGTAGCTTTATACCGTGATATAGTTTTCCTGAATGAGTTTCAGAACATCCTGTATATATATACCTCCCTCCAAATGGGACGTGTATTAAAACACGAACTCGAAACACATTCGTACACACACACACACACACATAGTAAAACTAATTAAATAAAAAGCATGTTTACTTGCCGACGTCTACCCCAATTAGTGTCATAACAATATTGCTTTTGTTTTCCTATAGATATTATTTTAAAGCTCTCACTCCGTCATTATGAAAGTGTATACAATATATGTGGGAGTGTGAGGTTGGAGATTGGTTGGTTGGTTGGTTCGTTGGTTGGTTGTGTGCTGATGATGATGATTATGATGGTGACGTTCTATATACACGAGTAGTATAAAACAATTCCTCTCGAAAAATGAAAGACCTGATTTTGTCTTCTATTCATGGATTAAACACATAATTTATATTGTCAAAATTATCCTTTTTGTTTACCATAAATATATGATTTGAGAAATTAATAAAGAAATATAAACCAGCTCCCTATGCTTCTCAAAACATTTATAATCACTGGAAATAATTACAAGGTGTTCATTTGCATGTTAACGTTAACAGTTGTGTACGTTGAGTTTTTCATAACAGTTAAAAATATTATCGTAGCAAACATTTTTGTAAAGGTGTTCATAAAACGACCTAATCGGTTCATTTCCACATGTCCTTACGTCTTCCTGTCTATCAGTCTGTCAACACGATAATTTCAAACGGAAAAGAGCGACGGAAACGACGGAAGAAGACGGATCAAGCGAAAATTGTGTGCATACGTTTAAGAGCTAAAAAGTGAAGTACAGTTCGTGAAAGGGTAAATAAATATAAAAAATTAAGACGATAATGTTTCCATTTTAAAAATAAACAACTTTTGTTTGAAATTAGCATTCATAAAATATTAAATATCTCATAAACTACTTTTGATTATAAAACCATATACTCTTACTTTGTATTTTTATAACTAAACTGGGGTGTCTATAAAAAGTAAAATAAACAGTTCACGCGTTGACTATGAACTAAGTATATACGGGGCAGTTAAGCAATTAACTCAGTTAGGTATTATTGCCACTTGTTATGTTGTAGATTTACAGTTTGAGCTAAACCTTATACAATATATCAATACTTCCCAGCGCTTCCATTTTTTAATAAATTTATATAATTGGCTACTTTAACTCAGCGCTGAGTATCCGCTTACTCAGCGATTAGTAAACGCTGACTGGCTCTGCTAAATGCTATATTATTATTATTATTATATTAATTTTGGTACAGGTGTTCATAAAATGATCTAATTAGTCCATTTCCGCAAAGTTGTTCGTCCGTAAACACGATAACGAAAAGAGATTGCGATCGGAAATTCGTAACAAATATATTTTCTTACAGTAATACAAAAAACTTGTTTAAATATTTTGTTTATTTATTTGTAGGTTAGCGTGCAAATAGCAACCAAGCAACGGCCATTAAATTTATGATGTAAAATAATAGAATTCATTCAGTTATTTCATTTACAAATCATGAACAAAAATAATGAATGCGTATAATTGAAAGTATTTTTAATCGTAAAACATCTAAAGCTTCTCCGACACAAAGAGTAGGTAGTGATGATGTATGTACTTGACGTCTATTTGTCTGTGGCATTATCAAATTTTGATAAAACAAAAATTTTACAAAGAAATAACTTCAACGTTCATGAAGAATTCATGATGATATTCTTTGTTAAAGCATTCAAAATTTAATGATTTTCATTTGTTTTCCACCGACTTTTAAAAAAGGAAGGTTCTATGTTTCCCTTGGATGTGAGTATGTTTGTAGGCACGCGATTTTTTCAGAAACTACACGACCGATTTTTATAATGGTTCACTGGGATAATCTATACATTTATGGAAAGGTTGTAGTATGTTAACCGACTTCAAAAAAAAAGAAGATTTTCTGTTTCTCTCGTATGTTTGAATGTGGACGATTTTTTCCAAAACTTCACGACCGATTTTTAGGATTCTTTCTCTGGGGTAAATTATATACTTATAGGAAGGTTCTATTATATTAACCGATTTCAAAAAGGACTCTTTATAATTAATGGATACTAAGCGCAGGAGACTTAAAAGTCCAAAATAAAAAAAGTTTAAAAAAAAGGAACCGACTTCGAAAAGAAAAGTAAAAAGTATAAAATAATGTACAAAAATAATAATTATAGACAATAACAGATACTTTTTATGTACAAATTAACTATCTACCTATCTTCTATATTTTTAAATTCGGTACCAAAAATAGTTTAAAGCGAGAAATTACCAGGTACTGAATTCAAAAATATTGCAGATAATTAATTTTTACATAAAAACCATCTGTTATTCTTTGTATTTAAAATTATTGTGAATTATTTTCAACATTTTAACTTAATTTTTTTGTAATTCATTTTTTTTTTCAATGAATTTTTTTCTATTATTTTCCATTGCGTCTATTTATTTAACTTAGCTATACAGAAAGATTTATTTGATATAATAGTTTAATTTTTCTAGAAAGAAAAATTAACACCAAATCTATTGAGAATCATTATCTTCGCTTATGTGACTATAGATTATAGACAAATTAAAATGTTTATAACTTATATAAATACACAATATCGAACGTTTCATTATATTTAAAATGGAATAATGCTTTTAATACTTTCTATAAGTTTTGTATGTTTAAATTAACTAGTTTTTGTGCTTCATGATATATATATATATATATATATATATATATATATATATATATATATATATATATATATATATATATATATATATATATGTATATATTATAGCATAAATCTTATACACTAAATTGATAGTATATTAAATTTTAAATTTATAATGTTTCTTTTGAGTTTTTTTTTCTATTGTTAGTAAACTTCATAAAATTAAATTGGTTCACAATTTTCCCAAGAACTTATTTCTTCTGACATCATATATATATATATATATATATATACATATATATATACATATATATATATATATATATATATATATATATATATATATATATATATATATATATATATATAAATATATAGTTAAAACATAATTTGTCTTTTTTATCGTAAATAGTGCGGCTTTATTTAATTGTCATATTTTAATAACGTTATTTTTTTTAACGTATCAAAAAAGAAAATTATATCTGCGCATATTAGATTTATTGTATTTTATTTTTTTTGGTTTAAAAAAAAAACCAACTGCTATACTATTTTTGTTTGTTTGTCTTTTAGAATAGTTCAAAAGAAATAAGTAATTGTTTCTTGAAATTATAAGAATATTAACAAAATCACCTAGTGTTTTTTATGGCTTCATACATATATTTAATGTTATAGCTATGAACAAGATTGAATACTTTTATACCAGAATTATGGCAGGATTAATAAAAAAAGTGGAGATCGTTTATCGTCAAAAATAATCTAGAAAGTTAAGTCATTTCAAATCAGAGAAGATGAAATAATTAAGATTAAAAGAAAATAAATAAATTAATAGAAACTTTGCTAAAAGAAACGCAAAAAACAATGCTTGGGGACAGAAAACAAATGGGCAAAATCACATGAAAAATAACATAGGTTGTAGGTTCTGCAGTACAACGCTCGGTTGTAATTAGGTTTCGTCGGATATTTTAAGACTCACATCCGCGTATGCAGATGCATGTATAAACGTACATAAATAAAGGAAAAGATGGTAATAATCTTTATATTATAATCAAATTCTTAGTATGAAAATTTAAAATTTGGTGCATTATATTTAATAAAGGGCAATGTCAACTACCTTTTCAGGTTCCGTCCTGTTTCGCGGAAGTTCATAGATAAACCCCGCGGTAAACAGACTAAACTGCTCCGATTGCAACAAATTTAGATGATTCCACAAATACGTATTTGTACGGCCGTTTCGAGAGTATGTTTTATGACATATTTTAAACTGAGATTTATCTCGGACATGCTCATTTAGTTTAAAATAAGAGTAAATCGCACTTTGCGTCGGTGGTGTTGAATCACTTGTCAAATAGATTATTCAAGGCCAAACACTCAAACAATAATGTAAATTGTTGAAATAAATTTTTTTTTAAATATTCATATAAAAACACGTCTATGCGGATGCTGATTCGTATCTGTAATATCGCTGGTCACTAGCAAGTGTTTGCTATTTAATCATTGATATACATAGATTAAGTACTCCAATCCACCTTGCCAATTTTCCAACCATTTCCACATAGGCAAAACAGACAGTTGGACCGGTTTATTGATGAACCCAAATAATTTTCATGGTCAAAGTTGAAAAAAATAGAAAAAGATTTGTACTCAGGAAACACCCGATATATATTCAAGATTTAGTTTATAATTTAATCATTCAAAATTAAAATCATAATTATTTATTTATAACGTGTTTCTTAACAATAAATGAAGCAACAAAGAAGAAGAATGACACGACGAAAGAGATGAATTTACTTTTCAATTATTTACCATATGATCGTCATAAAATGCCAAGAGATCAATTTTCTTCACATTGTTTTTTTTTTTCTCTGTTTTTATTATATAGAACAGACGTGTGCTGCTGATAAATTCAATCGATGAATTGTGTGAATTAAAATATATTGCAGTGTATAGGTGACTGTCGAAGACCGCATTCAGTCAATGTTCCCGATTATAATATGCTAACACTAACTTTGACCAAATACAGGAAACCGTTTTTTGTTTTTCTTGAGTCATTATTATTTATAGTACAAATAACCAAAGAAATAGAATTTTTGAAGTTATACTTCTTTTGGCACGTTATTAGAATCCGATCAGAGTGTATTTTCAGCATGTAGCGAATCGCTGATATAACACTTGACTGATATGTTTCATTCGCTCTATCGACGTTACACAGATTTCAATCCTGTTCTATTGCAGAGTGTTTGGGAGACATTTAGTTAAAAATATGTGTCATAAAGTATATAGAGAAATTTGACATATACATACATTAAATCATAAATGAAACAGACAGGATGTCTATTTGTCACATAAGCAGTTCATTCCAATATTAGTCCGATAGGAAAGAAATTTAGCATGCTATGTGCTTTTGGATTAAGAAAGGTTATGTCGTTAATGGGCAGAATTGGCTATAGAAAAAGTGGGCCTTTCTAGGCCTTTTTTACTGATCCCTAACGGATAAGGAATTTGTATGTAGATTAAGAATTTGTAGGTTGTGCAACTGCAGCCAACGTTTGATCGGAACTATGCCGATATTCATCTGAAGTTTGTGGAAGGAAACTTTATAAAACCTTCACAAGAATAGCCGGTTACTTTCGTTCTTGCGACCGTTGGGAACCAGAAACCTCCCAGTTCCGGGTAGAGTGACTTAACAAACTGGACAACTTGAACTGATTTACATTGTTTCTTAATTCACTTTGGCATTACATCCTTGATGGGAGGGGGGGTCAATGAATATATGTACCAAAATGCATGGCTTGAACCAAAAAAGCAATATTCTATTCGAATTTTTCGCATAGTCACCCCGTATTAAACATTCTTGCGTGCAGCCGAATCACAAGTTGCATAAATTGTTTACAGCATTTCTCAGTATTCTGGACTTTTACGATCGATCACTCGATGGCTTCATGTATTCTTAAATAATATAAAGTATGTACAAGACAATTGAACAAAAAAAAAACTGGGTCAGAACAATGCAAGCGATGTACTGTACAGTCGTTGGTTGTTACAAGCGAGCCATAATATATTACAGTACTGTAACAAACTTTTGGGTACGACATGTTATTTATTGTGTTGAAGTTGTAAAAAAACTATTTTTTTTATTTGCCCAAGTCCCATTGGTTGAAAGGGAATATTATGCGTTCAAATGTTTATGTCTGTAATGTCTTGAAGTTACTTGTCATATGACTTATACATATATACCGTGTGTTCGAAAGGTCCAGTATCGCCGTCGAATATATCGTGATAGTAGCACGTGTTTGATATAATTGTTCTGACATAATTCAAATAATAAATGTGGGAAAGAGCATGCGAACTCTTTTACATTTAACAGGCAGGTCGCATCCAGCTGCTATGTTATGTCCTCTTCTATTGCACAAGCTTTGGGCGCTCTACTTTCTCTCTCGCATTGCTTGCTCCGATTTTCAAACTTCAAAGCCAGGCAATTCTATTTCATGACCAGTTTATTGCAGGCAATATTATACGATCGCGTTTATCATTAAATTATCTATCTTCTGATATATATTTCGATTGGTTAACAGATCAGTGTAGTTACCTATATTTACTTACCTGTTCATACCAGCTTGCCAGGTAGTCATGACAGCAAATGAGTAGAAAATACTACCCAGGCATATTCTTTATATTATAAACTATCAAGTGGGTGAAGAACAGAAAAAAAAATTAAAATTAATTTAATTTAATTAAAAATAGTCATGATAAGATTTTGATAGGCAATGCATTTTAGGCGTATTCGCCTATTAATGAAAATTCATATAAAATATGTTTCATCCGGTTAACAGATGGGTGAAAGTCGATCTAGGTTCGGCTCTTAGACCATGATGTAAACACCGAATGCAAAGAAACTACTTTTTTGTATAAAAATAATGAATTTATATTGTTAATGTGAAAACAAATAAAATTCGTCACGTAGAACCTGGTAGTAGTAGTGGAAGTGAGGTCGAAGTTTGGCAAGTATCGTTTTTTACCGACCGCCACAGGAAAAGAAATTTGTAAGTAGATTAGGAATTAATGGGTTGTGCAACTGCAGCCGACTGATAGGAACTATGCCGATATTTGGAGTTTGTTGGAGGAAACTGCACTTACTTTCGTTCTTGTCCATTCGCCAACAGGTTTAGTGCATCTAGGGACAACTTCTAGATTGCACTCCGAAGCAGTATTTTCCAGAGCTTTTGCTGCGGTATATTTTCCCAGTGATCACGGTGTGTGAACAGCTCTATCAGTTCCTCTAGACTACCCCTGAAGTGACCTCAGATGCAGACAAGCTTTAAATAAAAGGTAAGTCACCCCTTAGTTTTCTTCGAAAAGCGAAGTCTGGACAAAGTACATATCATTGAATTTTGTAAACAGTGTTCTTCTTAGTACAAAAAAAGCACATAACATTGACGTTGTAGCGGTATCGAAATCTTTTTGAGATAAATTTAATAATTTATTTAGACGATCTTTACGAGAAAGTCCAAAAGTTTCCTTTAGAATATTTTTGAGTGCATCAAACTTATTTTCTTGTGGTGGATTTACAATAATATCTCTAACATGAGAAGTGTAATCCTCAGGTATAGCTAAAAAGCTAGCGTGAACTTAGTTTCATCGTCAATAATATTTTGAATAATGAAGAAACGAGAAACTTGAATTATTCATAATTCAATGTCTGTTACATTAAATTGTGGTAGTTTTTGTAAATTTGGAAGATGTATTGTAGGTGCTTCTAAATTCAGTAACTCATTTCGATTTCTAGGCATATTAAAAATGAAATGTCAAAAAATAATAATAAAAATATTTTTTTAGAAATCGAAATAGTTATAAGCGTAAAGCAAAAATAAATATTTTAACAGAAATGAAAGACATCTGTTAAATTTGGTGGGTGGTATGCTATATTTTGTAAGAATTACAATATTAAATAATAATTCATCCAAACCAATTATCCAATAGTCATCTGTTGGAAGATTTTGGAAATTTTTTCTTTAAAAATATGTTAATTTACCACCCTCTTCGCTTATTTTTTCTCGAGCGTCAATTTGTAGAGGTAAATAATTGATATAATAAATAATTATTATTTAATATAAGCTTCATACATGTTTTTGCATATTTCCGAAATTTTCTCATAAAAGAACTTACCTTTTTAAACAACACCATTAGATATATTTCTTGTCACTATGGTAACAACCTGAAGACAACGCCGCAACGTTGGCATAAGAAAAACAAATCTCACCAAAATAGTAACTATACTTTTGTTCGTGATAGGAATATTTACTATAAACTTCTCTCCGTGTAATTTGTAGTATTTTTTAGTTTACGAATACTATGCTTTTTAAATCGTATAATATAAACTCTATGTGTTGTTTCGAACTCAAGGGTTAATAAAAATACGTTTAGAATAGAAAAAAAAACTTAACAATATAAACTTCTCTATATTACCTAACATTCAATTTATATATAGTCTCTATAATACACCCCCATATAACGGAAGGTATAAATAAAATACATGTACACCTTTTAGAATCATAAATAAATAAATATTTTCCAAAAAAAAAAAGAAGACAATTCTCAACTCTACGTATGAGATAGTAGTGCATATTTGAAATACAAATAAATAACATAAAAGAACAATAAACTTTCCAACAGTACTGTACTGTATAAATAAATCAAACTTTTCGATATGGATACATGCTATACAGATCGAACCATTAAAATTGAACCTACATAAATTTTTTTGTTTTAGTTTTCGATTTGACCGTATATTTAAGGTTAAAATCAGTTTTGACCGGGACTTGTAATGGAAAAAATAAATTTAATTTTCAATCTTAAATCGTCAATATTTCTGTAAATATTAGTGTAACAGAAAAAATGATAAGAAACAAAATTACAGTAAAAATTAATACCTACAACTTTACTTCTTATCAATTTTTCTATTTTTCGAATATCAAGGAAGATATGTCAAATTTTGTGTTTCCCCCTTCCTTTAAAGCCTCCTTTTCCCTTGTCCGTTTTTACCCATTAACGAACTTGACCTTTTGAATACTAAAAGCGCTTTAAATACTAAATTTCATTCCAATCAGATTAAAATTGTGACATATATGTATATATATATATATATATATATATATATATCGATGGACATTTGAAGAAATTTTTGCAAAATTTTGAAGTCGTTACGTGACCAATAGCTCGCTAAAAAGTGT
Organism: Nineta flava; assembly: GCA_963920215.1. Lineage (NCBI taxonomy): Eukaryota > Metazoa > Arthropoda > Insecta > Neuroptera > Chrysopidae > Nineta > Nineta flava. The sequence continues at coordinate 6,004,123 of OY986042.1, forward strand.
GATTTCTTTTTCAGATGGTTCATTATAGCTGATGTTTCAATTTTATTTCAATCAACAGTACAAACATACATATTCTGGTATAGTACTAAGTATTTGAAATACTTCACTTCAATAAGAAAATTGTCTGTCGTTGTTATATGCTTCAACTTCACTACTGTATGTTTGTATGGAACTGCTTGCTGTCTGTGTATGTAGATAGAACTGCTCTTTCAATATCGAATTTGTAACTGGTAATTCAATTATACGAATTGAATCTGTAACACTTCGACCGGCAACATGATTTTCATTAATGGTTATCTACTCTGTATATATTAAATAATATTATTATAGGATAGAATTTAATTAAATCTAATTAATTTATTACATTCAAGAGAAAGAAGATTGTGGTGCAATTTTTCTTCCAAGACTAAGAATATTTTTGAAGCAAAAAAAAAATGTTTATGATGCATATTGCATACAATTTGAGAACACATTTTTGAGGTAATATTTTAGTGTAAAAAAACCAATGATAGATTAAAAGAACTCCGCATGCGTAATCCAACGTGTTTTTTTTTTGCCAAATTATACAGATTGTAACGTAAATATAGGTGGCTATTCATTTTCATATTGTACATATCCAAGCGACCAAGTGACCTTTGGTCCGGAAACGATTAGTTTGCAGAGATATCCTCCATTTTGATTCATCTATCAGTATCGTATTGCCGATTTAACTGAATTTTGCAGAAAAAATTACTATTATTAAGTAATGGAGATGCGTCAACAAACCAGTCCAAGTGGCCGAGCGGTCTAAAGCGCTATGTCTGCGCAGTATGCCTACTTGGAAACTGGGAGGTTATGGGTTCGAATCCCGACGTCGGTAGTCTGTCATTTATTAAGAAAAAAAAAGGGCGGTTAATTGACTAAACTGTCGGCGTATGGACAAAAACGAAGTAACCGGCTATGCTTGAGAAGGTTTTCTGCAGTTTCCTTGACGAACTGCAGCTAAATATCGGCATAGTTCCTATCATAGTCGGTTGCAGCCGCATATTCTATCAATTCCTAGTCTTTACACAAAAATTTCTTACACTCCACTCACATCCTCACATCCTTAGGCATCACAATGGACCTTAGGGTCGAAGTGTAGCCAGTCCAAGGAAGCCTCTATAATCTATCTATCTATCTGCGTCAACATACAATTGCTGCGAATTTTGTCAGAATAATTACATCACTTCTCGTTTGGAAATAGATCTTAATTAACTTTTATCTTATTAATGTTCATAGCGATCTGTGACCGCTAGACTGGCTACAGACACAAATATAAACAAATATGTTTTCGTATTTGATATGCTTTTGGTGTTTCAAAGGCCAAGTTCGTTAATGAACAGAATTGATCAAGGGTAAGAGGCGTTTAGAGAAAGAAGAAAACACAATGCATTTAAATGCATTAAAAATGTCATGTAACCATGGTGATGCATTTGTAGTATTCATGATTATGGGTATTGTTTTTTTTTAATTACAAATATTTCTGTAAATTTTTGAGTTACATATTTTCGTCGAAAATTCGCTCATATATTTTCTATAGATGTTTCAAAACAACGAACGTTTAAATATTTAAATCAAAATAATTTAAAATGGTCATTTTTTTATAAAAAGAACATCAAGAGCCATTTTTTGCTTCCCTTTTAATTTGTATGAATGTCCCAACAACCATGGGCATCGATTTTACTATTATTTAATATGTTGGGTATTCAAGCTGTTCTCAAGGGGAAATTGAAATGATTCTTGATGATTAAAAGAAAGTACCATTTTAAGAAATTTTGATTTTTTAATTTTCCAGATATTTTTAAAACTAAACATTTGATTAAATCCAATAGGGAATATGCATGGAAATTTTTTTTCACATTTATTTTCAGAATATGAAAATACTGTTAATACTGTAATAATATTTAAAAACGAAATTAAAATCCGACAAATATCAAGGAAGCTATAAGCTTTTAAAGATTATTATCTGTCTCTTTCTTGCAAAAATACTAAAAACGGAGTTTTACGTGTATTTTAAATGGTGAAAGTGTAATATGACGTCACATAACATATCAAGAGGGCTATCACTCTCTTTGTCTAATCGGGAATTTCAATCATTCATATCTCGCTTATTTTTAAAGTTATTTAAAAACTAATTTTACCTTGTCAAGTAAACATGCTTCAATTCAAGTGAAAAAAAATTTTCATGCATATTTCCTATTACTTGATCATTATGCTGCTAATGCTAATGGACGGTCTATTCATTTAGCATAGACCGATAGCTCTCGTAGCTCCTACATACCAGAACATCCTTGAATAATAATACGATGATAATATGCATTATTTAAATAAAAACTAAATGGGAAAGTTTTTATGATAAAATCTTGTTGTGTACGCTATTTGATTTTTGTTATGTTATAAAGAATATCAAAGTGCAAAAACAGCACCATTTTGAAAACGAGCTTTTATTTAAAATGTACTCAAAAGTGAAGAATGATAAAAGTATGTACATTTGAAAAGTACACAAAGACAAAAAAAAAAAACTATAAAACTTGCAAAAACTATAAATTGTATTATCTCATAAAGGGTGTCCCAACAACAACAAAATACGTACATAATTTATTTTGCTGAAAAATTACTCGAGTCCATTTTTCAGATTTTATTAGTTACCAAATTAATCTTCGAGTAATGAAATTATTCTTGTATTGGCTTATCAAAATACCGAAAATGCGGTTCTTTAGGCGAAACTATCGGGTTACCTTCAAAGCAAACGGTTCAAGTAAGTAGATGAATCCGGTAAACTTCCCCAGTTGTATCCTGTTCAGGTTCAGTACATCGAAGGATAGCCTCTTGGATGCATTCCGAAGCAGTATCAATTTGTTTGGTCGTGTTGTTTAAAAGATAGTACACATCCAAATTTTTTCCCAAAATATGAGGCCTTATCTTGACGGAACTTTGCTGAACAGATAGTTCAGATGAATAAGACGGATAGAATGGAATCTCTCTTTGTTCTAAAATAAAATATCGATTTTGTTGTGTGTTCATCGGATTGGGACGCACTGTATTCGGAGTTCTACATAAATTATTTAAAATACAAATTTTCTGCTTTGAAAAGATTAATTGTATGGCACATATGCTCTCTTGTTTAAACGAGAAGGCTTTTTATGGCTTATGGTCATTTATTTGATGTTATATGTTTAATCTCTCAATAAAATATGTTTTCAAAAAAAAAATGGTTATCACACACATTTTTTTTTTCTGTATTTTTCCAAACCAACCATTTTTGTTCAGTCTTTTTTCTCTGTAGCAATATGAAGACCACTTTTTAGAATGTAATTATAGTTTATTTCTTAAAAAATTTTGCTGAACCACAGAATTTACAAGCGAAAATAACAACTAACTGAGCTAATTGCTTAAATATCCGGTATATACTGATTTTATGAAAAGAAGTTTCACACAAAAGTTGTTTATTTAAAAAAAACGTAAAAATTTTGTCTTTTACTTTTCTTTGTCTCTTACGGTTTCTTTTTCTTACAGTTTTGCCAAAACATGGTCTAATTTTACGATACCATAAATTTTTTTCTACGATCAATATTTTCAACCATTTCAAAACTGTATGAATTGAAAATACGATATTTTGAAATGTATGAGTAGTACGGTAAAATGAACCGGATTTTCATGTTATTTGGGTCAACATTACCCTAGAAAATCATTATTATTAAAATCGTAGACAAAAAAATTTTTCACTTATTTCGCATATTTTCCAAGGGGTACCCCTTAACAAAATCGTAAAAATTAGAGGAAAGATTTTTGTCTCCGACTTTGATAAAAACTTCAGTTTAAGCTAACTTGGATCTAGCGAAAACGATGGTGTTGATTAAAATACGATACGATTAACGGTTGTCAAGATATCAGACGCATAGTGCTAAAATTCAAAACTATATGATTTGAAAAGCGAAAATTTTGAAATGTATTTGTCGTATGTTAAAATGAACCTGATTTTCGTACTGTTTGTTTCAAAAGAACGCTAGAAAACAATTTTTGTATCTGAAAAAGTACTTTTTTTATATTTGACGACCATCAATATTTTTTTCACAGCTAAACAATTGTATGCAACCAGTTATGAACCATAATTAGATCAAATTTTGTTTTCTCTTTACAGAAGTACGATGTTTACGTGGGATGAGAATTCGCGCACCATCGACAGTACTGAGTGGCCAACCAATCAATCTAGCATGCGAATATGATTTAATGCGTACACCATTATACTCAATCAAATGGTATCACGATGAACAAGAATTCTTTCGATATGTACCAAAAGAAGATCCACCGGGTCAAGCGTTTACTGTTGATCCATCGATTATTGTAGATGTAAGTATTTTAAAAGTTCAAGTTGTTTTAGTTGGTTTAACTTCTTTATATCCTAGTATCGATACAGTTCTAAGCAAGTTGTGTAAGCAACTTATTTAAACATATTATCGCTCGCTTGCAAGCATACAATCATTTATTTTCAAGCGAGATAAATAGACCAAATCCAAATCAAAATTTTTCGTATCTATCCACATGGTGACATTTTACACCCTTAATATGATTTTCAACCCTTTTCCGACAAATAACGTGGTTTATGAATTTGTAGCGGTACGCTACTAAAATCAATTATACTTTTTTGAGATTTTTCTTTCATAAATGGTGGGAGGGGAGGTATGTAGCGGTACGCTCCACAATCAATTATGCTTTCTATTAGAAACCATTGCTCTTCAACTATATCCTCCCCAAGTTACCACGGTAATTTGTAATTGTAAATTACCTTGGCAATTATCAACAAATACATTCAGACACTCATTCTATATTTTCAATAAATATAATTTATATCTTTCAAGTTGTCTTCTAATTTGTTAAATGTATTGTAATTATTAATGATTCAAATATATACATTTATCATCTTACAAATTAATCACTCTGTTAAAGACCCTCTCCTACTGGGGTGGCTCCATTGTTATTTTTTCATTCTTCAGTCAATATATGTTTGGCATTAAGATCGTTGTATTTTTCATATATCAGAGCACATATCACAGATGAAAACTACTTTCACGAAAATACCTGAATTACCTCTGATGGGTAAATGATTCGATGCCGAGAAAAATATTGTACCATTTGAGAATTGAAAATAAATTGTGAACTACATTTTTATATAAAATTTAATACAAATATATAACAAGTTGTTCACAAAGGATATAGAATCATGTTACATGAACATATCACTAATACTTAATATAATAAGACCATAGATGTTTATGCTAAATCGCTAAATTGCTAGATCGCTTAAAACAACAGAAGAAAACCGACATATATTACATTCTATATCAGTAATTCTTCTAAATCAAATCTATTTTCAAAACTTTACTTTTGAAGTACTTTTCGTACTTCAATATATAATTTTATATATGTTGTTCAATTTGAGCCTTTAAAAAGTTGCTGTTTTCTTTTAAAATTTTCCGTCTCTTACGGTATGAAAAACAATTGATAGACCATCAAAAAATTGTATCTCGTCGAATATTACACTTAACATTTTCATTAACATGCTTTTATTATGCTTGTACCGAATCTTGAAAATTAAAATTTCGACTACTTATAAAAAAGCTAGATCTTTGAAATTTTACAATATTATTATCTTGATTACTTCTCAAATCAACTAAAATACAAGTTTCCATTAGTAGATAACATACAAGGAAGTAAATATTTACATTATTAATTGTAAAAGCATGGGAGACACTCTGTTGAAATTAATACGTAATAATTATATTGCTTTTTAACACGTAATAAAAGCTTGTATTGTAGTTTTTTTGTTGAAAATTTAAATGTTTATATTAAATTTACGCGGATGTTTGTCTGGATAGAAGTTATATGTCCCAGCAGATTTTTCAAATTTATATATTTCATATATCCTCGATAAACATGTCACCAAAAATTCGACGAGAATCATTGACATCCATCTCTTCATAGACATTAGAAACATGAAAACTAGTACATAATTTTGTACCACTAGAATTTTGTTTTTCTAAAAACATCTAATTATACTTCTTGGAACCTGCTCATCAATTTTTTCATTGGCATTGTATGCAATTATTTCTTTATAGTTAAAATTAAAGTTTACTTTTTACATGTATATCCGTATGTTGAGTTTTGGCAGAACCATAACTTAAAATAAAACACACGAAATGGCGCAGTACTTTAATAGCGTATAAACATCGATGAATACACATCACTTACTAAAAGTAAGAAATAATGCTACACTTATGTATCTTGTAATAAAAGAAAACATTCTTACTTTAAAATACGAAATTTCTACAATTTAAAAATAAAAAAATCTAGTTGTGAAACAGTCACACAACCTCTATATACAGACGTAGGCAAAAGTGGTAGATGCATACAAAATTATGTTCGGCTGTATATGTTCCAAATAAAAATTCGTTACGCAGGGTCAGGGTCAACTTATCGAATTTCCTCAGAATAAATTCAACATTTCTTTTTTGGAAATTATTATCTCAATTAACTGTTTCACTAAAATGTTATACACTTTGTAGACTCTCTAGTGGTCACAATTTTATGATCAAAATGAAATTTCGTATCTGATATGGTTTTAATATTTGAAAGTTCGCCAATGAGTAGAATCGACCAGAATTTCGCTGAGAATCATTGACATCAATCTCTTCATAGACATTAGAAACATGAATTACATTGAAAACATGAATTAAAAAAGTACATAATTTTGTACTTTTGGAAATACTTTTTTTCCAAATATATCTAATTGCGCTTCTTGGAAGCTGCTCATCAATTTTTTCGCTGACATTGTGTGTAAATATTCCTTTTAACATGTATGTTTACGAGTTTTGACAGAACCATAATTTAAAATAAAAAACACGAGACGGCGCAGAGGTCGCCCACCAAAAATACTTTACTAGTGTATATGGCATGTCATTTGCAATGGATTGACCCATAACCTCAGTACGGTCTACACTATTGTATTCTGTGTATGGAGGTAAAAAAAAAAGAAAAACAAAGCAAAAGTTCCATACAATTTAATAAAATCTTAAAACAATTTAAATAAAAAGCTGTATCATATACAATATATCCACCAGCAGAGCACAGCCATCTATCTATCTATCTATCTATCTATTTTTTCCATATTATTTTTATTTTTTCACAGAATTACACATTTTACACAGAGATGAGAAGAATCTTTCTTCCATTCAATTGCATTGCAACAAGCACATTCTATTTTTTTATCTTTATTCTAATGAAACTTAGTACATGTTTAAAATGTTGCGACTACATAAATTTTATGTAAATTCAATTATCGTAGATTTCTCATAGAGAATATCATTTTCTACAAAGATATTTTTAAATTGAGACATTATTTTTTTTAATACCGTTTAAAACAAGTCAAAATAACAACTAACTGTAATCCTCCCCCCCCTGCCAGGGGCCGTCGGCGAAAATTCCTCGAAAATGGTAAGAGATAGCAGAAGAGTGTAAATAAATAAAGTATTTCTTTTCTAAAAAAAAAAAAAAAAAATTTTATTTGGCTACTTTTTTACATAAAATTAACGTGAAGCGTTTTTTAAAGCTCGATGCATTGCAACGTATGTCGGTTACAGCTTACCAACTATAAAATTTTGAAAAATGAGCGCTATTTCTTGTGGCTCATAGTAACTACCACCATAATACCCAGTGCCGGATTAAGGCAGCGCGGGGCCCGTAGCAAATTTCATTAAGGGGCCCTTGCTTTACCTTAGGTTTTTAAATTTAGGGTGATTAATAAAACAAGACGTTGCAAATGAACATTTCTGGATTTAATGTGGGCAAATTTAGAGATTACACTATTGATATCGATTTCTCTGAGCAAATCAGTTTCTATATTCATCAAGCTCTGAGGTGATTTAGACGTTCTTGGCCCATCGTGGTTCTTAACTCATTTTTTATACGCTTTAACGTTGAAAAAGAACATTCGCCACTGCAGGTGGTGATCATGAGAGACAAGTAAATGCGCAAGGCAATTTCTACATTTGGGAAACACGATTCTAAAGCATTATTCATTAAAAGATTTTAGAATCGCAGTTTCAGAGCCTCGTCCTTCTTTCGGTCAATAGCAGTAGCCACATCTGTTTTGAGCAATTCAGCGAACTGCACTAATTCGTCGCCTAGGCAGTCCTCCAAATCATGTGCGTAAGCACTAACGATAATTGAAGATTTTTTTGAAAATCACCTCTGTTGTAAGAGATTTTAACTGACGAAATACTCCAAAAATACTAGTTACTTTATGGTATGCTTTCATACGTTTAGCTAAAGCAGACAGTACGTTATTAATAATGACTCAAAAAATATATAACATCAGTGACTTGTAATTTCAAGTCAACTCAGGCAGGCGTGGGTCCGCGGGGTCCCCAAAGGCGCGGGGCCCGTAGCATTTGCTACTCTTGCTACGTAGCTAATCCGGCACTGATAATACCATTATAACACAATAGCTGAATTTTCGAATGACAGAAAATTGGCTAAAAAGTTTACATGTTAACTTTAACTTGTATATGAAAAGCATTTTCCGATTCCTGTCTGTTCTTTTTTTCGGAACGTTCACAATTTATTTATGAACATCTGTGACATGGTTCAAACATATGTTGGTATACACTAACTAGTCGTCGACACATTACAAGATTAAGATTTATGTTATGATAAGAGTATAAAGGTATTATTAAATATATCAGTGAATGTTAGTTCAAACACAACGAACGTATATGATGATGTGATGTGAACAGTGCCGGATTAAGGCAGCGCGGGGCCCGTATCAAATTCCATTAAGGGGCCCTTGCCTTACCTTCGGTTTTAAATTTAGAATGATTAATAAAAGAAAATGTTACAAATGAACTTTTCTGGATTTAATGTGGACAAATTTAGAGATTAAACTATTGATATCGTTTTCTCTGAGTAAATCAGTTTCTAGACGTTTTTGGCCCATCGTATTACTCATTTTTTATACGCTTTAACGTTGAAAAAGAACGTTCGCCACTGCAGTTGATGATCATGAGATACAAGTAAATGCGCTAGGCAATTTCTACATTTGGGAGACACGATTCTAAAGTCAATAGCAGTAGCCACATCTGTTTTGAGCAGCTCAGCGAACTGCACTAATCCGTCACCTAGACAGTCCCCCAAATCAAGTGCGTAAGCACAGACGATAATTGAAGATTTTTTCAAAATCTCCTCTTTGTAAACAGATTTTAACTGATGAAATACTCCAAAAATACTAGTTATTTTATGGTATACTTTCATACGTTTATCTAAAGCAGACAGTACGTTATCAATAATGACTCAAAAAAAATATAACATCAGTGACTTGTAATTTCCTTAAATAATTTTTTTACGCTCAGGTAGGCGTGCGTGCGCGGGGCCCCCAAATGCGCGGGGCTCGTAGCATTTGCTACTCTTGCTACGTAGCTAATCCGGTACTGGATGTGAACGAACGGGCTTTAAAAGCAACGTCACATACCTAATATGAAAAGTCAATATGAAATGAAATGTTGTTTTAATCTCAGATTACATTTTGTATACATATTCAACTATTCACCTATGTCAAAGGTAAATCATCCGTTCAAAATTACTTGATAATATACTCTCTTCAAATGTATAGAGAGAGAGAGAGAAATATAGGTATACTTACTTACATTTACACAGAAAGGGAATTCGTCAAATTTTGAAGCTGGAATATTGAACATCCATATTTCATGAAACTCGTTGAAATGATGTTATTCATCGGAAGTTCCTAACAATGAGTTTAATTACTTTGATACATTATTGACCAAAATAGCCTCTGTAAAGTATATAATAGTTATATTAAATTATTATTATTTAAATAAATAATAAATATATATAAAAGATATAATTGATCTTTATTAATTAAAATTGATCATTTTAATTTGATTTATGAAATTTTATTATTTTTATATGTAAATTACCAAGGTTGTTAACATTCACAGCAACCGTGATAATAGAGGAAAGTTATAGTTGAAATGCAACAGACAAAAAATGAAGAACAAAATTATAATAATAATTTAATGATGAAGCGACACCGCTACATCTCAAATACTAAATTTTTTTCCTTCAGCTATCCCATTCAGTCAAAAAAACATTTGGATTCTTATTTAAATCACAAAATTTAATCCTCAAATAACCTTACTGTCGAAAATAAATACCCATGGTCCAGTTGAAAATCCAGATCACCTTTAGATCAATTTTCCAAAATTCACCAATTCACCAAAACTCAATTTTTGAATTAAAATCGTTTTTGTTTTGTACCATCGATTTTTTTAAAATTTATCTACCATTTACTTCAAAAAAAAATTTCACTTAAAGTTTCAAAAATATATTTTCGTAAAACAAAATACTTTCAAGAGGCAGAATTACCCCAAATATTTAAGAAACTCTCTCTCTCTATATATATATAAATACAAATGTTTATGTATATTTAAATGAATCTGAATTTATACGAACATCTTTCATATTAGAGACCATATATCTAAGTTATATCCGGTCCCTCATTCATATCATTCCGGAAAAGATACTTACATTCAATCGATGTTTCAATTTATATGCGTGTTCAATAATAAATGATATAAAAACCTTTTTTTAAGATGTAATAGTCATTTTTTTTGTTGGGAAAAATAATTTTTTTTCTCCAAATAAGTTATGTTAATGAATTTTCTTTTCAATTTAGAAAAATGTTTCTATTTTTCTTCTTTTTTTTTTCATAAATTGTTATATTATAAAAAATAAATATCGTTCTCCTAGCTTAAACGTATGAAATTATTTCCAATGTCCTATAATATATCTTGAAATGAACGTATGGAATTATGTTCTATAATATATCTTCATATTCTAACAACTCTAGATAGATTAGTGTTTCACGAGGCACGAGGCGAGGCGAGGTTTTGGTATCTCCTCGCCTCGCCTCGCTTTTTTAAATGTCAACCTCGCCTCGCCTGAATATACATAATAAGGTAAAAAAACTTTTATATATATATATATATATATATATATATATATATATATATATATATATATATATATATATATATATATATATTGTGACGGTAGTTTCACCACCTTGGAATCAACAAGGTGATGGCTAGCCGACAAATTGTAGCACCAATTCGAAAAAAAAAAAAAAAAATTTATTATTTGGGCGCCAGGTTTTTATAGAGTACCACTCACGAATTCGACACGGCAGCTCGTCAACCCTTGCTCTGGGTGGCAGGTCAAAAAGGTGGACACTCGTCTGATTACGGATAAACAAATAAACAAAATTACGAAACAAAAGAAATAAATTATTTATTCACGACACAAAAAAAATTAAATATTTAATAACAAAATAAAATAAAACACTCGAATTTTAACAAAATAAATAAATATCGAACATAAAAAAAATTATTTAATACAGTACCAGAACGTGTTAACGAAATTTAATATTAAACAAAAAAAGTTACAAATAAAAATGAATTAAATTTAAAAAAAAAAATGATTCGAAATAATAATTTAAAAAAATCTACTTTCGTGAACACGCTCACACGCAAAAATTTACCACCAAACCTCGCTCGAATCAACGTTTCGGTGAACAAAAATAAATCCAAAAATCACGATAAAAATTTAAAAATAATGTCCAACAGATCAAAAAAAAAACAAATCGGCTCAACAAATTTCAATACGATGCGAATCGTCCGGCTTTCGAAATCAGAATCTTCATTAATTCATTATCCATCAAATCATCTATTTCTTATCCAACAAAAAGTCCGTCGCACGAAAAACAACAACACAAAAACAACACTGTTGTTCACATTCCTTAGTGTTTGTCACAAAGCAATTTTTAAATTACACCAGGACTGGGTTTAGGAATTTACCACTTTATAATTTATGCGCTTTGCCAATAATGAAACTTGGTAATATGGCTAATGTTACGTTGTATTTCACCACCCATCATTAATTCATCCAATGTAAAATATGTTTTTTCAAGCTTCAATAATATCCAATTCACATAAACTTCCAAAATCAATCCAACGACTCAACATAATGATGTATTAGTTCCAATGTAATGGCGTTATTTTAATTAATTAATTCACACTGTTCATAGTACACGAAACGAGTCCCAAACAATCATACACTTAACGATCAGCACTTCAACAAATTCATAATACAGGCCTGTGATTTAGCCTTAAAAATACAGAAACTGTTGACGAGCAGTAGTGAATGTTACAGACCTCCATACAAATAGTCGGCTCCTCGTACACCATTCCAACCTCCATGTCGATGATCGATGATTGAGCGAGATCGGTAATTATTTAATGCGTGCGAACTTAAAAAAATAAAATAAATAAATACAAATAATTATAATTAATGTCGACAGCGACATCGGATTTCGAAGCCGTTCTCTTCGTTTCTGGCCCGGTGTCCTTCGGCACCAGCGACCAGTCGCGTCGAATCCACGAAAAATATCCAAAAAAAATAAAAAGTAAATAAAGACATTCATCGAACGGTTGAACACTTTTCAACCGTTACAATATATATATATATATATATATATATATATGTATATAAATTTTAGAGACGATGACTTTCGACATCTACTAGGTCGGATTGCTGGACATTTGAAAAAATATTTGCAAAATAATCAGCTATTGCTTCATGTTTTTTTGAAAAAATTGCCTCGGCCGAGGTAAATTCCTCGCCATGTTTTTGAGGCAAGAGGTTTTTGAGACAATATACCTCGCCTCGCCTCGGTTAGTAACGAGGATTAAAATTTTGAACCTCGCCTCGCCTCGCCATGTGCCTCGTAACCGAGTGACGAGGCGAGGCGAGGTTACCTCGTAGCCTCGGTGAAACACTAAGATAGATAGATAGATAGATTGTAGAGGCTGCCCTGGACGGGCTACACTTCGACCATAAGGTTCATTGTAATGCCTAAGGATGTGAGGATGTGAGGATGTGAGGAAGGAATGCAGCAGACTATCAGACTATGATAGGAACTATGCCGATATTCATCTGGAGTTCGTGATGGAAACTGTAGAAAACCTTCTCAAGCATAGCCGGTTATTATATTTGAAATTTTCGTGGAATCATTTTAGCTGACTAGTTTCGGAACACAGTTCCTTCTTTAGAAATAAAAAATTTAATGAACAAATTTTACATATTGTAACAAAAAAGGTGAACATTTCCAGGTTTTTAACATAACATTTTGTGGATGAAATCTAATAATATTGGAAAAACCTTAAACTATAAACATTTTGGCAAATTATACAAATTATTTGACACACAGATATACAAAATATAACATTTTATGAATGAAAGCCAATAAAAATAGGACGAACTTATAAAATTATTTTTTAATTAACAAATACAAATTTAGTTCACACAGGTTTCTATAGAAATGCCTGCATTCACAAAATTTTACTTATGATTGTTACAATTCTAGCTTGTTGAATCATTAATTCTCGATTTTGATATGCAGAAATAGATATATGTATATAACTATCAGTATCAGCAGTAAATAAATATATATAACATTTTCAATCAATGTCCAAACTAATTAAATCTATTCAGGCATACACATTTACATATAACCTTTTATACACGTGTATATACATTTTTAGCTATGTCCAATTAATAATTAAATTTAAATTAACTTTTACCTTTAAATAATGTACGTCAGTTACTATATAGGTAGAAATAGATACACTATCTGGACTATGTAGATTCGACTGACTCTTTATTAGAATATGGAGAGTTGTGGATGTGTGTGCAATAAAGATCAGATTTAGAGGGTTCGAAATTAAAATGCATCGTCAATTATACTACACATGCATATAACGAGTATCCATCCCGCTGTACAGTTATCAACACTACTATACTCTTCAATCTAAATATCTAAATGGCAAGAGATGTAACAAATAACTGCGTTGGAGTTTAAAGAAACGAAATAGCAGATACCTTAGCAATAAAACGAAATCGGAATACCCTTCATAGGCCCAGAGCCTATTCTAGGAATTCCAAAGACTTCATGTAAACAGATGATCAAAGAGTGGATGAATGCTAAACACCGTAATACTGGGAAAATATACTGCAGCAAAAGCTTGGGAAAATGCTGCTTCGGAATGCATTTAAGAGGCCATTCCTCGATGCACTGAACCTGAACAGTATACAACCGCGGAAGGTTGCCGGATTCATCACCGGACAGTCTCCCCTGCGGAAGAAACATCCTTTTGTGGTCAGGAGGAAGAAACATCCAGTCATAATATCTTCAACTGCGAATCTCTAGATTACAGCAGATAAAAGATAACCGGTGCATCTCAACCCGAATATATGAACCTTCAGCAAGGTCCTGGCTATTGCCAGGATACGGGAGAAGCGAATCTCGTCAGACTGAAGTACAAGGGTGAGCCTAAGATATATCTATCAATCTATCAAAGAGAACTCTAGTTTTTTTGAAATTAAATTACAAATTTTGCCCCAATTCCAAGAACAATTATTCGTATATACATATTTCAACTACAAAGTAGTCGTCATCAGTATGAATTACCTAATTATAACTATTTCCGGGATATGGAGTGGAGAATATGTTACACCTTGCTATTTTGTTGCATTTAAAACTATTCATCGAATCAACATTTCACAGAATATTTTTGAAATGTATTTTAAGCATATGCAAAATTCATTTTTAGAAAATTTTAAGTGCACATAGGTAACCCTTTAAATATTTTACGGACCTTTCTGTACCGTAATTTATGTATGTTATTTAAAATTGGATTTAAAAATACGAACTTGATATAAAAACACTATATATATATATAAGTATGGCTACCGACTAATCCAGACTGGTCAACTTTAGTCTAGCTAGAAAAATCGATCATAGTAAATTAATACACGAAATCGTGATAAATCATGAAATTAGTGAATGGGTTTTCGGTATATCGACAATTTTCTGGCGATGGACTTCGAAAATAATGTTTCTATCTTATTTCTAAGCTATTTATTGAATACTCCTGAAAAAGTTAGCGGATTTGTAATAAATTTGGCACAGTCATGAAATTGTCAAGTTTTAGGTAAAGGATATCTAAAACTATCCCCTGAAACTATTAACCAGTTACCTTTGTACTAAAATTAACATAGCGAAATATAAAATACAAAAATTTTAAGCAGCGCCATTGTGTATTGACTAGGAATTGGTTTAATATGCGGCTGCAGCCGACTATGATAGGAACTATGCCGGTATTCATCTGGAGTTCGTGAAATAAACTGCAGAAAATCTTCTCAAGCATAGCCGGTTACTTCGTTCATGTCTATACGCCAACAGTTTAGTCAATTAATCGCCCCTTTCCTTTTTCTTAATAATTGACAAACAACCGATGTCGGGATTCGAACCCATAATCTCCCAGTTTCCAAGTAGGCATACTGCGCAGACATGGTTCAATTTTTCTAGCTATAATATAAAAGATCTGATTTGATGCTCTAGCTACAACATAATGTTCACATTATACCCCAAACACACATACGAGATTCCTTTTATAAATAATATATGCCATTTATTTTCCACTTTGTATAATATTGTACACAAGAAAACAATATTATAAAATATGAATTTATTTACAAATTAAAAGTAAATTTAGTTGGACTTTAGTAGTGTTGCTGGCTGTATTATACGTTTGTTTGTTTACAAAAACAAAATAATAATATTAATAACACCAGAAAGAAAAAAAAAACATTTTGCATATAACTGGTACCATTTTAGTAACAGCCATTTCATTATTGTTTATGAATGTATTTATGTTTTGTATGAATGGCTACTAAGACATTTTAAAATAATCTAAGGGTAGTACTTACTACAGCTCAACCCTATTTTAATGGTGCAATTTGCGAATTTAAATGTTTTTAATATATTTTGCATACAGTGTCGGACGCGTTTACCACCCGGGCTCTATTCTGCTGGCCCCCGAGGTTTACTACCCACATGCAAAATAGTTCATACACTAAAATTAAATTTCTTATAAAAATTCGTAACTCGTACGGAAATTTTTGAAGTTGCTATAAGTAATTAAAGTTATCCGAAAATATAATAGAAGTTTCTTTCAAAAAATTATTTTAATTGTTTATAACTTCAAAAAATCACCCTACTTTTTACGAGTTATGATATATTTCGGATCCCGAGACTAGCCTAGTTCTTTGCTTAAATCATCCGCTCGCAGTTCTATTGCCATTACGTGCCTGAGACGTTGTGTCGACGATTCTGACGATTCTATCGAATCTGATTATGACGATTTTGAAGACCAAATAACGTTAACTTAATTTAACAAAAAACTCTAATTGAAAATTAAAGAACCATTATCATGAAATCCGTTAACAATTTTCCGAATTGAATCACTTCTTGACTAAAAACAATTTGTGAAAAGAAAACTTGTCACTAGTATGTCGTGGTAATTTCATAATAATTAATATTAATTAATTTCCAATAATTATGGTCAACGATACCATTCATAATTTCAATTTATATTAATTGCCAAACAGTTTATCTGTTTGGAAATCTCACACAAGTTATTCGACTCCTGGAAGGTTTTTAATGGCCAAGCTGTCGTACTATTGGTACTTAAAGCTATTGTTGATGAGTGTTTGTATAGAAAAAGTGAGACATTTTAAAACGATCCTTAGTAGTATAATAAATGTATTTAAGGTTTATTTGTACATTATATATATATATATATATATATATGCATGTATATATGTTTATTTTAATTTTAAGTCATTTAATCAGAATATGTTTTGCATATATAAAATAAGTAATCCCAAAACAATAAGCATCTACCCAAATGGCCGTCGCAACAGAAGCTTTAGTATTAGTAACTAGGGTTTTTTATTATTATAATAATATAGCTGACTGTTTGGGATTATAATATCACATCTTACTACAAAGGTACCTACTGTACTGTACGTACAGTGTACATTATTATATGGTGGGTACATTATTTGATAATAAAATTGTAATAACCATTTTATTTTGTATAATAATATGATACCGTTTGTCTCTGATTAAATTGTATGTGTCCATTTCAATTTGATTATAAAATCTCGTAAAACTTTGATTTTGGAGTGTTTTATATGATTTTAGCGATATGTTTAAAAAGAAATATCAGGAATTCTATTTATAGGTCATATCTTGACTTGTACCTTTCTGTTGTGGTACAATCAAAAAAGGGAAACAATTGCCTGAACCTCGGAATCAAAAAAGTTTCTCCCATGCTCTACACGATACCTCAATAACGGTTAGTGACTAAAAATAGATCATGACATAAATTCTCTAGAGAATTATATTCTCTACAAGTTTCATAATGTCTTCATGCAAACAAATGCAACGCATAAGAAAGGAGGTATTTGCAAAAAAACCCATTTTCAGCCATTGTTTAGAATGCCAAAAGCAAGATCTACGCATATTTTCAGATTATTACCTCTTATTGCGAGGCTTAATCCTTATTTGATTAGGCTATTCTAAATTGTTGAAAACACGATACTAGTTCCTTGCTGCGTTTACCATTAGAATCAATCTTTAAAATACTTGACACGAATTATAACACGCCTTCTATTTTATCTGAGAAAACATCCTGCTATCAAATTTCGTTTACTTAGAATGACCGTAATAAAATTAACTTTAACGGATCTTTATTTAATTGGTAAAATAATATCGAAGTCAAAGTAGTTTAGGTTAAAGATAGCAAAAAATCCTACTGAAAATATTTTAGAGTGCTAGATGACTTGTCAAACTTTTCTCTGCGATTTAAGCTGAATGTCAAGGTATAGAATTCGAAAATTGAAGTGAAACCAATATTGTATGGATCATATAAAATAATTTAGATAATATAGATTTAGCACATTAGATTAGATTAGATTCGAGACAGAAGCAAGTTTTATAAAGAGCTTTTATACTGCGACTAATTTGATCTATTGTACCTCCTTTCCTTCAAAGGTGTTCCTTGATAAACTGTAGACCTGTCCATCCAAATGATAGTGTCTTTAGATAGAGAGACTTTCACATTCACACAAAATGTGTATTCCAGTTTCCTTCTCTCATGACAAAATCTGCAGAGATCATTCCCTGTGTAATTGATTTTGTGCATATGTTTATTGAGTATGACGTGGTCAGTTAGATGGCCAGTACGTATCCTCAATTGGTGTTCAAAAGGTCAAGTTCGTTAATGGGTAAAATCGGACGAGGGAAAGGGGGGTTAAGAGGGAGGGGGAAACACAAAATTTGACATATCTCCCTTAATATTCGAAAAATCGAAAAATTTATAAGAAGTAAAGTTTTAGGTATTAAATTTTACTGTAGTTTTGTTTTTTATCATTTTTTCTGTTACACTAATATTTAGAGAAATATTGACGGTTTAAGATTGAAAACTAAATTCCTCACTATCTCTGTACACATTAGAGTTTGAGCAAAAATGATGAGATGATGAATTGTAGCAAACATGATTTTCTACAACTTTATTCCTTACGAATTTTTTGATTGTTCTAATATTAAAAGAGATATTTTGTATTTTCTTCTTTCTTTATGCCCCCATTTCCCCATTTCCCCTTCACGTATGACATTTATTAATAAAATTGGCCTTGCAAATACTAAAATCATATACGACATTTCATTTTGATCAGAATAAAATTGTGACCGCTAGAAAGTGATTTATGTATTCTAAGGAAATTTGCTAATTTTAAACGCTCAGAGCAGATTTAGTAAATACATATTATATACTTTTATACACCACACTGTCAGTAGATATAAAATACCAGTACATTCAAAAAGAAATCTGCCCATACGTTAATAATTCTTTTTCTCTAAGCTTAGCTTTTATCTATAAAAATAATTTCACAATATTCAACATATACCTACCAGGTACCTATCTACCTATTATTATCTTTCAGTTTTAACCTCTATATACAGACTACAATGTAGAATGCAGTGTGGAGGTTATGTATTCGATGTCTAAAATAAACGTTTTGAAAGCATAAATAATTTTTCAAAAAAATGACATTAAATTTTGTGGCCAAGTGTAAAAATGTGTCCTATTCTGAAAATTTAACTCACAATATAAAGTAGTAACTCTAGCACTTGAAGGCCTATGCTATTTCATGCCTCAGCCCCGGTGACATACTCTTCAACTGGTGAATAACAAAAACTACCGCCAGTGGGTCGAAATATCAAAATCTGCTCCCTGTTAGATAGATAGATTGTAGAGGTTGTCCTGGACGCGACACACTTCGACCATAAGGTCTATTGTGATGCCTAAGGATGTGAGGATGTGAGTAAAGGAAAAGAAATTTTGTGTGTAGTCTAGGAATTGGTTGGTTGTGTGGCTTTGATAGTGACTCTGCGGATACTAATCTGGAGTTCGTGAAGGAAATAACCGCCCCCTTTTATTTTAAATAATTGACTGTCATTGTCGGGATTCAAACCCATAACCTTTCAGTTCCAAGTACACACATGCCTTTACTAGCGCGGCTACTTGGCTGGCTGTCCCCTGTTAGAGATCCCAATAATTTTTCATTTCTGATGAGGATGATTTTTCCTCTAATACGTAAAAAAATTTTCAAACTATTTTCCCCGTATTCAAGTTTGGTATTCTGTACCGCCTGTACATAGAGGTTGCATGGCGTTCACACCATTTTTTTTTATATCTTTCTCAATGTATATTATTAACATTTGCTCTATTTCAACACACACATAGACCTACATGCACACACACATAGGCTGAGAGTAGTCTCTATAAATGAAAATGTTTTTTGTATTTTTTTACTATTCCAGATTGAAAAATCAAATGCACATGAAGTACACATCCCAATGGCACAACGTTCTTTATCTGGCACATACAAATGTGAAGTAACCGCCGATGCTCCACTATTTCATACAGACATCAAAAGTGCAAATATCAATGTTATTGAGATAATACCAACAAATGGTGTACCTGAAGTATATACTGACCACAATGATGTTGCTCCTGGACAAACGGTTCATTTCACATGCAGAACACCATTATTCAATATACAGCCGAATATCACATGGTACATACAAAATGAAAAAGTAAGTATGCACAGTTTTTCATACATTTAAGGTGGAATTTTGAAACTATCAAGTTTGGAAAACTATAATAGTTTATGGGAAAAAACAGTTCAAAGTCCATTTTTTTATGGTTTAAAAGATAAATTTTTGGGAATATCATGGGGGCCGATACATGTACTGTATTGGCAATTTTCCAATTGAAAGCTAGCTTTTTGCTCTAGAAACGCTTACGAAATTTCAGTTCGTTATCTCTTTTCATGTTATAATTATTGTATTGACGGGTACTGCGAAATTCGAATGTGAAATAGTCAAAACATTTAATGATCAAAAACACCAAAAAATTTACCCCGATCAACATTTCCAATTGTTAACAGCTGGGACTAAACTTATAATATCAGTTTATATGATTCATACACACTTATATTATAAAACATTAACATGAGCATGTTTTAATATTTATAACATATACCGCGTTATACTACTAGATTCTTCTCCACACAAAAAATCACTTGTTTATTATCAAAGTCGGTAATTTTAATAATTTACTGGCGTGATTATGAGCTCGCACCTGCCCTGAGATGTTGAATATAATTAATGCCATCACTGCAAATCCAAGTGAATTATTTTAAAACACTTTAATCGTTTAAATGCTTGTAGCCAACAAGTACGCGCTAAAAGGGTATTTAATATAATTTAAACATCTTAAACGTTTAATTTTAAAACATTTGAAGTGCTTTAAATAAAAATTTGTGTGAGATATATTCTTATGAATACATTTTATGTGTTTAGTGTAATTTATTATTTATATCAATATTTACTAAATAAGAATAGTTTGGCTTAATTTGATTTAAAATAATTACGGAATCGGCAGGTTTTGGTAACCTCTCTTCGATGGCTCGCATGCAGTCATCTACCAAAGATATATTCCACAGTGAAATTTTGTTCATTACAAATTTTATGATTGTGCACTCTGTGTCAAGCTGTTTTCTGACCGTTCCAAAGTTATAGCCGACAAATATTAAATTAAATAATTTTTTTATTTGTTTTGTAGATAATATTAACCGGATAATATATAGGCTATACAACGTTTATTCTTAATTTATTGGTGGTACGTGGCAATTGATCGTAAAAACTAACTTTTAAACGATCGAGTTAAGGACGAGTTAAGGACAATATATATTTTCTTTATGAAAATAACCTTACTTTATGAAACAACATTTTTTTGGAAACATTTTCACATACAACTCAGATCTTTGTCACAGCTGTGAGTGAGAAACGAGTATGGGTCAGCTAGCTAGATATTACATAAAATGTTTTAAATTGGGTATAAGATAGAAACTCCTTTATGAACATTTTAGAAACTTTATTCTAATATAAAGTAAACTATCTATCACATCTTTTACCTACTACCTTATATAGTTTGATGATGGTAAACCTCTTACAAATAAAATCTATATTTAAATAACTCTTGGGTTGGTTATATATATATATATATATATATATATATATATATATATATATATATATATATATATATATATATATATATATATATATATATATATACAAACATATTACATTCATAGATACATCGGCGTCGAGTAACATACATATCTGGAAATGTGGTGATAAGACGACGATTCAATATTATTATATTCACACACAACTTAGTTATATCTAAATGACTCATTGACCTCTATAAATTGACTAAGGATCTTGCTTTTCTAAGTGCCTTTGGACACTTGTTATCTTTACGCGTTACCTCCTATGGCTTAAGGAGTGTTTACAAAAATTGAAATCAGCATTGCAACCAACAAAACTGTCTACTTTTAGTCAATATCATACTTTTTTTATATGTTAATACACGCTGCATGATATATGTTTAAGGATAAATTTAAATGTATTTAAACTCATAAATTGCAGATTCTTTAAAGGGGCCATGCATTATTCAAGTAGATTGGTCATGCAATTGGTAACTCGGCAGTAAAAACGGGCGAAAAACTCTTACAAAACTCTTGATCCTTACTACATAAATACTTCAAAAATTCAAACAAAAGTTATAGACCTCGACGAGGAGGACATTATCCACTTTTCCGTGTACCCGAAGTTACAAAAAAAATGTAAACGTACGTCGTTGAATAAAGGCAGCCCGAATAATATGTACTAGAGTATATCAAGTTTAGTTAGTCCCGACTTAACGGTTGAAAATATTGATCGCAGACAAAAAATTTTGATAAAGATCAAGAATCACCAGAGGGAAAAATAATCATCTTTGATATTGTAAGACAAAAAATGTTCCTTTATGACAAATAGGCCACTGTCGTTTGAAACTTTTTCATAAACTCAGTATATACCGCGTATTTAAACAACTAATTCAGTTAGTTGTTATTTTCACTTGTCTTTAGGGGAAACATTGTTTTAGTTAAAGATTTTTCTGATCTCGAACCGTTTAGAATTCACAACTATCCGGTGGAAACACTTGATTGGTAGTAGTGATACCACGCGACGAGGCGAGACTCGTATGTCTGTTGTATTGTATTGATCTATAAAAATTTTTTACCGTCTCGGCTCGTCTCTTGTTTATAGTTGAAGATTATCATGAAAAATTCAATTTTTTTAAATCAGTTTTTGTACTTTAAGACTTATTCTCGTCTTGTAATTCTCGACTCTCGAGCATTACTAGTTAGTGGCCCTAGTGCATGCATCTATCAGTCCCATTTCCTTACTTTAAGATAGAGTCAGTCCATATATATATGGAGGTCAGAGTTATGTTCACACACAACTTAGTTATATCTATTCTAACGTGACTACACTACATGTAGTCGTATGTAAAGATATGTAAAGTGTATCACGAACCATCTTGAAAACACGTATTTGATACATCCACCAATCCCAACAACAACACAAATGCAATATGGTTTCAAATACATGTTCCACAAAAATATAATAAAAGAAAAACCTATAATCGTTGTTTTTTTTCGCCAATAAAATAAAATATCAAAGAAAATAATATTCTCAAATTGTATAAATTACATAAAGTGTTTGTGTTGTGACCAATATTTTACGTCTTTAGTTCGAATATAGACAAATTTTCGTGAATGATTTTAAATATATTTAGTTAAATACGGTATTCATATTTTTATACCCGGTATATAATATATATACCAACGTATATTAAGTTTAGTTCCGACTTTGTAATGGTTGAACATATTGATTGCAAAATTTTGATCTAATTAGTCCATTTCCACATATCCGTCTGTTTGTCTGTCTGTCCGTCAACACGATAACTGAAAAACGAAAAGAGACAGCGAGCTTAATGATGTTTGGGCAAAATGGGCAAAACTGTCTGTCTTTGAAACCATAGGAGATACAACAAAAATCCTTTAAAAAATGTTTTTTTTTTTAAATAAACAACTTTTGTTTGATATTTCTTTTTATATAGTGCGTAAATTATTGAACTTAATATAAAGATTATTAAAATATAAATCAAGGAACTGTAGATTTTTGAAATTATTTCAAAAGTATTTCGATATTTCGGTTACAAAGTAGTCATCATCAGTATGAATTACCTAATCGAAACTATCTTCGGGATATATGGAATCGAAGAAGTGTTACTCGTTGCTAATTTGGTGCGTGTCTCACTCGAGACACGCAGAAGTAGTATTCTCAATTTAAACACGATTCCTTGCACATTTCCATTAAAGATTAGTACTCATGGTATTTCTTTTGAATTTCAATTCGTTTCGGATATGAAAGCCCGTAAACGTTTAAACAAATTCGGTTATCAAACGGGAGCTACCATGTCCAGGTTTTGAATCAGAGATATTAAAAACCAATTTTTTTCTACCTTTTTACATTCGTTGATACGTACACTTGCGTTCATAAAAATTGAACTAGTTGAAACATCTAAGTGTTACTGTATGCAATATTATACATATACATATTTAGGAATATCAACGCTTGGAATGTGACTTACTGGTTCAATTTTTATGAACGGGAGTGTAAATAGAAACATATTTATTTATTTATAATACAATTCTAATAAACTTATCATCACATTTCCTAAATAAAATCTTGTCATCAAAAAGCCGCCCAAAACATTTTTTTTTTTGATAATAATATAAAAATATCGCAATAACTATAAATATTTATTAGTTTATTTTTATTTATTTATTTTATCTTATAGATACAAGGTACATCTGTTAACGAGCCAATGATAACATCGATCGAAGAAAGTTTTGTACATAAAGGAATGTATTCAACACGATCCGAACTTCATTTAAATTTGGAATTTAAAGAAGAAGAAATACAAATATCTTGTAATGTAACGCTATTTGATATTTACAATAAAAGCAGTACACTGAAGTTACGTGCATTATCACCACCGCCAGCACCCATAATGGGACCTACAGCACCGTTAGGTCTCAGTGATATTCATAGTAAGCTGTTGTTTTGTTGTAACTTTGTCCTGGCTTTTCTTTTCGTATTTTTCTTGCTGTTTTCAATATTATAATATATATATATATATATATATATATATATATATAAAGTTTGCATGGCACATTTACGTAGTGTTTCAGTAGGACTAGCTCCGTTAGATCCATTAAATAAAACTAATATTTTCAATTTTCGTAAAATCACTTTATTTGACTAGTTTCGGAACACAGTTCTGTGTTCTACATTTCATCAAACTAAAAACATGCATAAAAAAATACTACTGCGCTTGATCACTAGGTCATTCGCATGAATACTTACATTTTAAGGTGATTCAATCACAAGTCTAAACTATGAACCATCATCGGTTTAATCAAAGCCATCCTTTTTTTTTCACTCTCCACTGCATAATACCCCATTTGATAGATTAATCTAATAATAGTCGCTTTTGATTTTAACTGATACACATTTAATTCTAAAAACTATGTTTGGAAAAAGTAAAAATTGGGATCAAAAGCGGACAGAGCAAAAGAAACAAGTGTCTATTTATCCATTTTCTAAGTATTTTTCAAAGTGACAAAATGAATGTTCCATATCATACGCTCATATTATTTTTCTCTTATTTCCTGTTGAAAGCAACTATTATTTTTCAAAAAAAATTACATTCAAAATCCACGACTTTTTTTCGCAAGTACTTTAAGAGAAATGGTCAAAAAATCTTATGACGAGCATTATATACAAATTATATTTTGAGATTTGTATTCTTTATAGTCAAAAGAAAGTTCAATAATAAACATAAAAGTACTATTTGTTCTTTGATCTTGTCAATTTTCCGGTACAGTGAAAATCTATACGTATCCGATTATATAAGCAATCTATTAAATTAGAATAACTGAATAGAAAGTAGTGTACAATAAATGTCTTTCAATACATTTAAAAGATTTATTGATGACCAATTATTACCTTTTTTGTTATTTGAGACACAGTTTTTTTACCGGCGTCTGGATACTACAAAACCGTTGTATTTAATATAGAAGCTATGTGGGTGAACTCGAAAATCAATGTTGAGTTTCCATCGGATATTTACAATTCGGGAAACCCTTTATGCAAATCATTTGCACTAATTCGGTGGTGATTGTTTGTTTTTGCACACACTAGACAGCAAAAATAAACTGTTGGGCGTGACAGCCCAACCCGAAATGTGACTTTGCTCGAGGGATTTTTCGAATTCGTAGAGCTTATGTTTCGCACTACTCACACCAATTTTATGTTTTAAAATCAAATATCTCCAGCAAATAACTCAGCCATTTGTCTGGCTTGGTTGAGGTACCTATTCAAACTATGGTTAGTAATATAATAGCGTGTCAAATGAAATACACATCATATTATTAATTGCTATTACATTAGTCGTGAATTGAAAGTACACCTCATTGAAATTTTCGGTATAACATTTGGAGGGAGTGGAGTTTGCGGTAGAAGTTTGCTTACTCAAATTGAATCTACACGTTAGCCATATATGTTAGGTTGTGTGACCAATTTATTTTAATGTTTACATTTTAACCAAGCAATACTCTCAAAAACTTTGATATCGCATATTGTTTTGGAAATAATTCAATTTACGTTTTCTTGACATGCTAAACTCCTGTTTGTATCCCTCGTAATTGGAAAAAGAGCAACAATCAAAGATCATTGTCTCAATATTTTATTCATTTCCTATATAAATACTAAGGGATTCATCCTCTAAAAATCACTTGATCTTCGAAGACTTTATTCCTATACCAAAGGCGAGTTATAATATTTCATGAATAGTAGCGAAATTATTTTTCTCTGACGAGTATATCATTTGCTACCAGTCCAAGTGGCCAAGCGGTCTAAGGCGTAATGTCTGCGCAGTATGCAGTACTTGGAAATCGGCAATTTGTCAATTATTATGGGAAAAAAGGGCGGCGAATTGACTAAACTGTCGGCGTATGGACAAGAACGAAGTAACCGGCTATGCATGAGAAGGTTTTTTGCTGTTTCCTTCACGAACTCCAGATAAATATCGGCATAGTTCCTACCATAGTCGGCTGCAGCCGCATATCCTACCAATTCCTAGTCTACTCATAAATTCCTTCCACTCCACTCACATCCTCACATCCTTAGGCATCACAATGGATCTTATGGTCGAAGTGTAGCCCGTCCAGGGCAGCTTCTACCAATCTATCTCTAATATAATTAATATAAGACATTGTCTGTCCTAAGGTACCTAAGCTTTCTCCTATGCAGACGACAGCTCTTGAATAAAACGATATTATCGACCGCAAGAAAAAAAGTGTCTACATAACGTATCTAATAATATCTAATGCAATAAAAAATTGATCACGTATGAACTTAATAACATATTATGATCAGCAGACATCCAGAACGAACCAACCAACCTACCTACCTACAGCTATACTTATAACCTATAAAATAATCATAATAATCGTACTTATATCCTAGAATCACGTTAGTTCATAGAATGTAATAATAGTATTATAATAATTGAATTGTTTGCAAATTTTATCGCAATACCGTCCCATCATCAACATATCTAGTAATAATATTATATAGCCTAGCCTAGCCTTGTGTACCTATACTTATTATATTATGTGTGGTACCTATATCTATCTATCTCTCTTCTATATTATAGTTATAGCTTCGTTATAGTAGTTATAACTATAGCTAATATGTGAGATACTATAATCATAGCTAGTTAAATGTGCTAGGTGTATAGTTAAAGACATTTATAATGTTGTCGTGTAGAAGTTTTACCAGTCCAAGTGGTCGCGCGGTCTAAGGCGTTATGTCTGCGCAGTATGCCTACTTGGAAACTGGGAAGTTATGGGTTCGAATCCCGACATCGGCAGTTGGTCAATAGGGAATATGCATGCAAATTTTTTTTCACTTGAATTGAAGCATGTTTACTTGACAAATATCAAGGTAAAATTACTTTTTAAATAACTTTAAAAATAAGCGAGATATGAATGATTGAAATTCCCGATTAGACAAAGAGGGTGATAGCCCTCTTGATATGTTATGTGACGTCATATTACACTTTCACCATTTAAAATACACGTAAAACTCCGTTTTTAGTATATTTGCAAGAAAGAGACAGATAATAATCTTTAAAAGCTTATAGCTTCCATGATATTTGTCGGATTTTAATTTCGTTTTTAAATATTATTACAGTATTGACAGTATTTTCATATTCTGAAAATAAATGTGAAAAAAAATTTTCATGCATATTCCCTATTATTAAGCAAAAAAAGGAGACGGTTAATTGACTAAACTGTCGACGTATGGACAAGATCGAAGTAACCGGCTATGCTTGTGAAGGTTTTCTGTAGTTTCCTTCACGAATTCCAGAAAAATATCGGCATAGTTCTTATCAGAGTCGGCTGCAGCCGCATATCCTACCAATTCCTAGTCTATACACAAAAATTACTTTCACTCACATCCTCACATCCTTAGGCGTCACAATGGACCTTATGGTCGAAGTGTAGCCCGTCCAGAGCAGCCTCTACAATCTATCTATCTGTCTATCGTGTATAACAGCGATTACCAAACTAAAGCGCTATTACTAAATTATGACGCATCTGGGCTTATATTCTTGCTATATATGAACCTTCAAGAAGACCTGATAAGCAAGCTCCTGGCTATTGCCAACATATGGGAGAAGCGAATCTCGTCGGAATAAAGTAGACAAGAGAGCACAATGGACCATAAGGTTAAAATGCTATGCTTTTTAGACCCCAAGATGTATCTATCCATCTATCTCAAAACTTAAAAAACCCATATGACTACGGTTCTTCGCATTGTATTCAATGATTCGAATTACCTAAATAAATATGAAAAACCATTTACATTTAACGTTAAATACAATAGTAATCAATTGAATTCCTTAGTGCAAACAATCGATTCTACACATTATATTTGACTTTCCCTATAATAATATGATGAAAACACTTCATTATAATATATTGTTGTTCTGTATGTTAGTATGCATGTATGTAAGTATGCATGTATGTATGTATGTATGTAGTATTGGTATGCACAAGTATTTGTTATTATACAAAATGATTTTATTTTCCAGGTCAACCAACAAATAAAGGATTATCACTTCATTATCGTAAATCATCAACAAATACAAGCATCGGTCATAGAATATTGTTATTATTAATTTCAATACTATCAATCTATTTTCATAGCATGGTAATTTTTGTGATGTCTAGATAAATATTAATAGATTATTTATTTTATATATTATTTATTTATTTTGATTATATTATATTACTTACAATTTATATATTATTATTTATTAATATAATGATACAAAATGTAGGAAATATTATTATATAGTTATTTTATTTTACAAAAAAAAAAAAAAAAAAAAATGGATAAAAAATAAACTAGGGTAAGTAAAATAAATAATTTATAAATTAAATGTAATAATAATAATAATTATAATTATGTATGTGCAAATTAAAGATTAAATAATAATAATAATAATAATGATAATAGAATAAATTTTAATGATATTTGATGATTTTCCAATTACTTTTTTATGTTCAGTTTCTATAATACTTTACATCACATTTTATGGCCACGCTGTTAAACCACTTTTGTTATGGAATACACGCTTGAAAGAAATATAATGCGTCCGGATTTTTTAGTTGAAAATTTCGATATACTTCTACGTTTCGAGGTCCCTAAGGTCCGAGACCTTCGAGAGACGTTTGTGGACTTTTTTACGTCTTGCATATCTCAAAAGATGATATCGGTTCCGGACTAATGTCATTCGACGCATAATTTCATAATGAACGCCTGATAAAATTGATTTGAATTGGTTGTTTTTTTTTTTATAAAAAAATTATCTGGAGTGAATACTCAGCAACAGGACCCCGTTCACCTACTTTCGCTAATAGATCACACGAGTACCTTCGTTCGAGCTCAACTCGTGTGAAATTAGAATTGGAGCAATTGAATAATAATTGCATGTTAAAAACTTATTAATTAATTAAAAACTTTTCTAATACGATTTTGTTTTTCAATTTTTTCTTGCACTGATTGTAGCAACTTGGTTAAATTTTGTAATTTAAAACGAAGGGTTTTCAGTTTTTAAGGGGTGTGTACGTATTAGTCGATAAAATTATCTACCATCCTGATTGTTCTGCCGTTTTAATGTGAATTGCAAGAATAAACAGACTAAAATATTGACTAAAACTGTTTTGTCGCATTTATTATCATTTCCCAAATATAATTTTTTTTTATTTGGAAAATATTATCAGAATTCACCTGTGAATAAATGTGAAGAAATGACTTGTCATTTTAAAACTTTTTTTTGAAAATATTATCAGAATTCATCCTATGAACAAATGTGAAGAAATATCTTGGCATTTTAAAACTTGCAAAGTGTTTTAAATGTTGAACACAATGCGTTTTATACCTATTGTATGTAATTGGAAAATCCTCATACATTTTAGAGAAAGATATGGTAATATCTCTGATCCACCTGAAATACATGAACATACATAGATATAATATGTGGCAAAAGGATAGAAAACCGAGCTCTGGTTAATCATGATTAATGTTTTAATAATTATAATTACCAAAATATTTGTATACTTTGTTTGTCGTTAAACTTTGATAAATGTATATTTGAAAAGTTCTTCTCTGAATATTATTTTAGGTATTATTTAACGATTATAATGTTTGAAGAAAACAAATCGAAAAATAAAAATCCGGTTGCGATAGTAAACATTTATTTTTAACAAAAGTGCAAAATATAATCCATTTTCTTCTCGTAACAGCTTATCAGGTCAAAAAAAATGTTTAAAAAAAACAAATTTGTGAATCTATTTTGGCTCCAAAAACCATACTTCACTCCTTGTATAAGTATTTTCATATTTAATGCAAATTTGAACAAATTTGCAAGAAAAAAAGTGATGATTTATTGATGCTCATGAGATTTATAACGTGTACAAGGTGTTTGGAAAAATAATGCAAAAAATTTGATAGGAGGTAGAACATAACAAATTAAATATCTTTTTCACAATTTTTGTGAAGTACCATTGTGAAGTACCAATTATTAACCATTTCCTAAAACATAAATAAACACAGAAACAGATCACAGAAACCCCCTATAAAACATTAGTTGTCCTAATTGGTAAAAGTATATAATTAATTTATGCCTTTTACATACAGTTTCCGAAAAAAAGCTTCGGATAAAAGTGGATCATTATAAATATATGTACTTTACTTTCCATATTTGTACCCGACAGATACAAATTTTTTTACGACAATTGATCTACATGATTTATATTAATTGATTAGTAAATTTATAGAAATGTGAAAATAAATCACAGATAATACCAAATTTTCTCTAATATTTATCGGCAAATCAAATTAAATGAAAATCATTCCACCATATAAAACATGCCAATTGCAGTATCATTTTATTACATTAATAATAAATAATAAACATAAACATAACATAGCCTAAAATAATGTAATTTTTATTAATAAATACGAGATGGAATTTTATGTAATATATATATATACACTTATATATATATATATATATATATATATATATATATATATATATATATACATATTATATATATATATAGAGTGTCTCATTTTAACACCGGGGTATTTTTAATACGAATCGATTTCAAGAAAATGTCTTAAAGTTAGAATTTCAAACATTTTGGGATTTTCAATAAATTTTTTTTCGAAAACTATTACTATTTAAGAGGCAAAAAATTCTTATAATTCGACTATGATGCTTAGGGAAAAAATTCCGCTGTAAAATCAAGTCGAGTTAATTAGACATTATTATTGTCAAATTAAATTTTTATTTTTGCAGTTAGGTTATATTTGCAACTTAGGTTATATTTAAAAAATAGATTATCATTTAAAAATAGGTTATCATTACTATAGGTTATGATTTAAAAAATGGAAGTTATTCCATTAAGTTCCAGTCAAATCATTTATGAGTTCTACGAACTTTTGTCGAAGACTTTTTTGTGAGGTTGCTTCGTTTTAAAAATACTCAACTGCCCAAATTAAAATAGGACACCCCGTATATTCTGGGAAATATAGTTTATAGTAAACTTGTTACGTTTTCATAAATATTTATGTAGGTCATACAATAATAATAATAATATTAATATTAATATACAACCATTCAAACAAAACACGCCCAATAATCGACTGTATTTGATGGAATAAAAAATCAGACGCCAAATTGATTTCTATGGGCAAATAATCTACTAATCATTTTAGTAGGCCTTTTCTTTTTTAGTATATACTGAATAAAATTGAATCTTGGGCCTCATCACCCTTTGAACAGGAATCTCTATTTTCTTGAGAGTGCAAAAAAGTTTGGCGATTGGTCTATTTGTATATATTGTACTTTTTAGTTATATATGATGATAAATTAATGGATCATTTTCAGGTGATCATTGTATTACCGTTATGTTCATCAACGGTAAAATATAACAATCATGTTCACAGAAAGTGATCAAAACTGTGACATTTTTAAAAGGAAATACAAAAATCAATGACAATGGGTATAAACAATGTAATATTAAATGTCACCATTTTTAATTAGAATTGCAGAGAACTGTATTTTTAAATAAAAACATTATAAACTTTATAAATTTCTGAAGATATTAGATAAATTATTATTAGAATCGCAAGTGTGAAAATGTGTGGAAAGATATTTTTATTACCTTAAATACCGAACAATACGTACCAAAATTTCGATGATCAAGATTAAAACTCGTTAGAAATACATTTAAAAAAAAAATTTATCTATGTAACTAGCCAATAAATTTGGACTCATAATCTAGAAAAGTTACCAACGACATCATATTTGTATTACTTTTCCATTTTCTGGAAAGCATACGGACAAAATTGAACTATTAAATAGTTAGAAAATACAATTTATTATGTACCAAATATGTATACTAAAACTCATGGAGAAATGAACAAAAAAAACATTAAATTCTATCAACAGTCCAATTAAGAGTCGATAAAAGTCACAGATGTTTTATTTAATCAAGATCGTAATTTATATATCTGTTGGATACAAAACGTTTTGTATTACGAAAGATTTACCAATTATTGTTTGGTGCCATTGAATAGAAGGTAAACACCCGGGCTTTAAAAAACCTAAATCACTTTTACAATGTATCATTGGTTTTTTTTTCATGCCTAAGTCAGTGTGTTTTCCCCGTTTGTTTTAACATCTATGCGTGATAGATAGCTGTTTGTTGGTCGATGAACAGTGTTGTATACCAGTGTTAATTACACTACGTCAGCAATTTTTTTCAAAATGATCCTTATGACGTATTCTCAATTTTAATCCGCAGTTCATACTCTTTTATTTGACATGGTTTTGTAAGCATCATAAATTCAACAATTTTACAGTTAATTTTATGCCGAACCCTTTCGATTTTCGTAAAAAATGTTTGTTAAAAAAGTAATAAAACATTTTTTTTTTTTTTTAACAAAAAACTTTTTTGAACCAAATGGATTTGAAACAACTCGACTGCATAATTTGAAAAACAAACGACATCAAAGTGATAGGGAAATATCGTATGAATTGCACTACCATAACATTTCGGGTAGCTACTCAGTTGAGGTCGTGGGTTCGATCCCCATCCTAGATGTATATGATTTTTCATATCAAGACTGACTGCATACATTTTTGTGTATAAATGCTGACTGATTGTTGAAATAAATATATACTGAATAGCTTTCTCTGAATATTAAATGCAAGCACAACTATCGATTAAAAACAAATTATCATGAACTATCCACTTCAAAAGGGCGTTTTTTTTTTTAATTTAGCAGAGAATTTGTGCTGAATTAATTTGGGTATTCAAAAAAAGATCAATTTTTCTTCAACACATTTTATCAAAAACCCAAACGGATTTGGAGCAAATACGTTTATTTCACAACCTTAGACATGGCACATGCTTTCAACTAAATATATCTGTGTGTATCAATCAACAAAAACAAACATTACATTGTAAAATTTACAAAATTATATTATACGATAGTTTTATTTTATCTATATCGACTCACGAATAACAAAACAAAAAGTATATAAAAAAAAACACACACACAACATTTAGTCAATATGACAGATTTGAAATAACAAAACGTAGAAATGCAGTGACAAACATTTTATTTAGAGATAGAACAGTTACTATGCTCGCTCTCTATGACAATAATGTTTTGGTATTGATGATCATCACTCAATTTATATGTTAGTTTGGTATACATAAATACAATTTTTGGATGACATATCTATCTAGTAAACGCTTCATTAGACGAGACCGTACCACATACTACCTACCATTTCACAATACTTATTCAAACAATAACTTGTGATGATGAATTTGTATGCATCGTTATTACTGGTATAGATAGTTATTATGTACTACTGTATATATAGTACCATGTATTTATCATCTATTTGTTACCATTGTTAACTACTACCATATACCTACCATACCATACATCCAGAGATATAGCGTCCGTATTGTATGGTATGGTAACTTCAACCACATCACCACTGGAAAAATGTGGTCTCTGATCGTATGACACGCCAACATTAAACAAAATATTTATTATCGCATTAAAATATAGTGTGTGGTCTTTAAAAAAATACTTTATCTAGTTTTGGAAAAAAATTAAGTAAGCTCTAAGTTGGCACTAAGCTCTAAGCTCTAAGTTGGATTCTAAGTTGGCACTTCGTTTGAGGAATAAATACAAACAAACCGTCTCATAAACCAGAATTTTTCTGCCATTTTACCTATATTATAGTATAATTATCCTTTTTTATAAGTTAAAACTATTTCACTCATTATTATTTGTGAATACATAGATAGATAGATTCTTAGCTATATTGTCGATGAAGAACCTTAGCCTGACTTAAAAGGGTCTTCTAGGTCTTTCTCTCTGGATCTTTAGCTTTCTATTTCCCGGATCCAATTTGGCGTAGATCCAGAATAACATCGTCCAACCATCGTAGTCTTGGGCGTCCTACTTGTCGTAAGCCTTCTGTGTTGTTGTTGTAGATGTTTATTGCATCTGTTTCATTTGGCACTCTATTCAGGTGTCCCAACCAGCGCAATCTTCTTTTCCTAATTTCAGTGACAATGTCCAGATCTCCGAACAGGTCCTGGAATTCGAGGTTTGTTCCTCTATACTCCATTGTCAGATATGGTTCCATAGATTTTTCTTAAGATTCTATTGTCCCATACTTCTAGGCTTTTCGTATCCCTAGCCGTCAGACACTAACTTTCAGAGCCATAGATTAATACAGGCCTTATTATAGTTTTAAATATTTTCTATTTGGTTGTTTTTGAAACAGTAGACGACTTGAAAATATTTATAAGGGTGTAAAAATAGCTGTTACCATTTTTGGCAGGCGTCACACTACAATACTAAGGTCAATTACCATTAAGACATAGTATGAAAGAACTAGCGTATACTATATAGACAAACATGTATAAATAATTTTGAAAATAAACATCTCTAGGTCTGTACTATGGACCACAAAAGTTGATTACAGTTTCTAAAATTTTATAATTGATTTGTGCCTTATTGATTCGGTTATCGAAAAAATGCTTCGGATAAAAGTTGTTCATTAGAAATATTGTTACAACTTTTATTCGAAATTCTTTTTCAAAAACCGGATTAATAAGGGCACAAATCAACTATATAATTTTGAAAAATGACATCAACTTTTGTGGTCAAATGTACAGTCGACTTTTTTTTCATGTTACCATCATGTTTAAAATTTCTTTAAGAATAATCTCTCAAAGTTTGAAAGATATCGTAAAAAAGTTTTTTTTTTTTTTAGGGAAACACTTCCCTACGAAAAGAATAACATTGAGATTAGTGCTATTGATTGCTATAAATATTAATAATAATAAATGAAGAAACTCAATACAGTCTCATCTTCGAGACTGTACTCATTTATATTTACACCATGTAGACAACATTGTTTTAATATACATCGAATATAATACGTACGTACATACAGCAAATGAACAAATACTATTCGTTAGTAGACTATACGTTAGTAAATAAGTTCTACAACACACAGTATAGGTACTATCAAATATATACTGACTAATACTGTTTTTAATTTAAAAAATATTTTCACATTTAATTCAAAATATATAAAAAAATAAAATGCTGTTGGAATTTTTTCCTATAATTTATATTTGTAAATGAATGAAAAATATTTTTTAATTAACAAAAAAGTATCGGCTATTTGTATTATTTCAAATATATGGAATAAATTTGAAATAAAAATATAAAATATATAAACAATACGTGTATTATTTTATACATTGTGTGTCTATTTGCACGCTAACAATTAGAATTAGACACTTTTGAGCTGTGAAACACACGTCAAATTTAAGCTCGTTACCTCTTTTCTTAGTTTCAGTTATCACGTTGATAGATGAACAGACGAATAGTCATAGGGATGGATATAGACATGCGGAAATGAACAAATTTGTACATTTTAAGACAAAACAACTATGCCAAAAGTATTTTTTTCCGATCAATATTTTCAACCGTTAACCAAGATGGGACCAAACTTATTATACCCTAATAATAATTATTATTGTTGTTTCGGTCCATCTTAGAATCAATAAATTTTTAATTTTTTAAGGGAAATATGGACAATATATTAACTTGAGTGCCGACTTCGTAACTGTTGAAAATATTGATCGTAGAAAAAAAATTTTGATATAGGTGTTCATAAAATGATCTAATTAGTTAATTTCCGAAAAGTTGTCCGTCCGTCCTTACCTACACACGATAACTCAAAAACGAAAAAATATTGCGAGTTGAAATTTTGTATTTGTGTTCTAGAGCCAAAAAAAGTAAGGTTAAGTGAATGTGAATGGGCAAAATCGGACCGTGTTTAGGCAAAATGAGATTGGACAAAAATTTAAAGAACAAAAATGTTCCTTTTTTAAAAATAAACAACTTTTGTTTGAAACTTTTTTTCCATTAATTCAGTATACACCGGGTGTTACACAACTAGGCCATTCGACTGTGCTCGGTTGAAGCTCAATAGAATGCAGTTGAGAAAGGGATCCCAATTGTAGGGCCTGTATGGAAGACGATGAAACCTCCATACATGTTATATGCACCTGCAGAAACCTGCAGTGTGTTAGGTATAGAATGTTTGGGTCTGAAACCTTGGATCCATCAATCTTGGGAGCAATCCCGGTGAAGAAGTTGTGGGCCATCTGTGTGGCATCTGGCCTCACAGAATCCTATAGCTTCATCTACTTAAAATTGCACCCGAAGACGTCTCGCCTTCGGGTGACAGGTTGTTCTCAAGGAGGGCACAGAGTACCTCTTGGTCTAGGTACTAAGTCCCCATTTGCGGTACCCCTCTTTCTAATTATTATTATTATTACGCGTTATTTTCACTTGTTGATGATACTTTCATGTTAGCGTTCAAATAGGCACACGAATGATTAATTTTGTATATCAAAAAGTATTTTTATATTTATTTTCAATATTTTACTGCTGGGTTTTTTACAGCTAGCAAATGTAGCTTGATTTTTTTTATTTACGGTCATCGCATATAATACTCGAAAATATATGTATTAGTTAAAAAATTACATCGTCAATAAACTTTTCTCTTCTCATGCATAAATATTTTTTATAAAAGTATTATTATTCTTTATAATTATATTTGAATATGGAAAATATAATGTTGATGTATGATTATGGAAAATCAATTTTATTTAACACAAGTTGCGCAACAAATTTTTGGAACACCGTTAATACACATGAGAATATATGCAGAAAAAGGATTTATTATTATTATTATTACTTGGAGGTTATTAATCACTGCGACCAATATGATCTATTGTGACCCCCTACTACTGCTCTGTTAAGGCTTGCCTCAGAGCTCCTCAACCAGTCTCAATTCTCGGAGGAATTTGAGGATCTGGGTGGGGTGCAGGGATGATAAGTCATCCTCCTGGAGTAGGTACTGGTCGAAACAAGCAGCCCTTCTTCGTGCCACGGCTTCACATTCAAGTAGGAGATGAGTTGGAGTTTCTTCCTCCAGCTTACAGAACCTACATTAGCCGTCATTGATGATTCCCATCTTTCGGAGGTGCCCATTCAGCCGGCAATGCCCGGTGAGAAAGCCCGTTAGGATTCGTAGCTCATTTTTTGTGAGCTTAATGCAGGTTTCGAATCTCTTTCGGTTATACTACCCGAGAAGGATCTTGGCCTGCTGCAGCCCTGGGGAATCTTCCCAAAGCTTGTTTCTTTCTGCTTCCTCTGCTTTCCAGAGGGCTGTGTTGAGGTAGGCCTCACCTATTCCACAGAACGGCTCAGGTCCTATGAAAGGGTCTGACGACCCTTTCCTTGCCAGTTCATCAGCAGTCTCATTCCCCTCAATGCCTGCATGGTCTGGCACCCATTTCAAAGAAATGTCATTCTCCTTGCCTAGCCTGTTAAGCAGGTCTAGACATTCCCACACCATCTTAGAGTTGATGCTCCATGCACTTAGTGCTTTGATGGCAGCTTGGCTGTCAGAGAGGATCACTATGTCCCGCTTCCTGTAATTCCTGCTCAGGTTGAACTCAGAAAGAAGAACTCAAATCCCAGAAAAAGGATTTAGGACTTTATTGCAAATAAGGGTGTCTCAAAGTTGCATCTGGAAAATTGAATAGGCGATAGATCTCCCAAAAATACGTAGAAAAGTTCATATGAACTATGATGTTTTCTAGCTTCATTTTTGAGATACAGGTTATTAATGTTACTAAAAAAAACGTTTGTTTTGAAATCTCTCAAAAACTACTTGGCTGAATTCAATTACACTTGGCAAGTTTTTAGTACGAAGTAAGTGGCTAAATTTGATGAAATTATATTTCATTTTATTAGTCCAGGGGTGCCTCATGGATTCGGGTTGTGAAAAAATGCTTCAAATAAAAGTAATTCATTATAAACATAGTAACAACTTCTAATCGAAAAGTTTTTTCCAAAACCGAATAAATAAAGCACAAATCAACTATAAAATTTAAAAAAAAAAAGTGACTTAAACTTTTGTGGCCAAATATAGATATCTGTAAACCCAATAAATACTTTAAATTATGATCATTATTAAGTAAAATATCGTGACTGGGTCATCAGAAACACGAATCACTCAGTGTTGAACCATCAATCAGGTTATTCTGAAAGGGACAAAAATGAGAAACCAGATTTTTACGGAACATAGCGCAGCATTGTGCGCTGACTTAAAGTAGTAATTTTAGTGTGATGTTCTTAAAATATTATGGCAATTAGCTACTAATATATTGCCGAAGACTATTTACAATCAAATTAACAATAACACAATCGACATAATATAAAATAAAGAATTAATTTTATGTTTGTAAATATTTCAATTTAATTGTTATTATAAAATTCATGTATACATTTAATATTTAAAAAAAAAAAACTTTGCAAACCACACCTCCAAAACATAATAAACATATTGTGTGCGAGAAAATGGTTGAATGTTGCATAAAAACACTTAAAATGATGGCATTATATATTTAACGAAAAATAAGTTTTATTAATTCAAACGGCAACTGAAGATGAATAGAAAATTATTTAATAACTGTTATTGTAAAAGTTTGGCCATGGATTCATTTGTTGTTTTTTATTTACAAGTAAATTGTTAACTGATATGGTTGATCGTTAACTGTAAGTTAAAAATTTCAGTCGCAATTTCAGTGCAAGTGGCAATCATCTTAAATCTGTGAAGCCAAATATATATGTAATTTTTACAAAATCCCAAACGGTTTTTTGCTTGCTAGTGTCAGTAAATCACCCCGTAACGAGGCGTGTTAATTTTATTTTCAAGTGAAAATAACAACTAACTGAGTGAATTGCTCAAATACCCGATAAATATAATGAATTTATGCAAACAAAGTTGTTTATTTCTAAAACAGGAATATTTTTTGTTGTTAAATTTTTGTTCTATCACCTACGGTTTAAAAGATAGGCAGTTTTGTCCATTTTGCCCAAACATGGTCCGATTTTGTTAATTGACGAACATGGCCTTACTTTTACACACATACAAAATGTCATTTCTTTTAGTTTTTGATTTATCATGTTTACGGGCGGACAGACACATATGCGTAAATGGACTAATTAGGACATATTATGAACACCTATACCAAAAAAATTTTTTCTGCGATCAATATTTTCAACTGTTGTTCAGTCGGAAGTAAACTTTATATACCCTGATATATATTATATATCGGGTATGATGGGTATATGGGTATATGGTTATAGGTTATATATTCATGACGGATTTTGACCTCGACGAAAACCGAACAGATTCGGTTCAAATTTGCTGTAAAAGTACTCATACTTTATACTCGATATCTTCCGAAAATGTTCGGTTAACACAAAAACGCACCTCGTTAAATGTAAGATAGTAGACGCTAACAATGACATTAATTCTTGATTAATAACTTTGAGGAATGTTTTAAATCAGTTCTGATGTTGACGATCAACCATAAATTGTCAAATGAAAAATTATGTATTCACAATTAATGTCAGATGAAACATTGTATTACGATTCTGTAACATGCAATCATATTCTCATTCACTGTAATGTAAAAACAAAATAAATTATTTACTTTAAATAATAAATAAATTTAGCATATAAAAAGCTTTTTAAATGTGAACTGATTAATGAAATAAAAAAGTTAAATATAAAATAATAAATGTATTTAAAAAAAATACAGAAATTAAAACAGAAGCCATTGAGAGTTGTTGGTTTTATTTATCTCAAATCCTTCTCTTTTTTTGTTTTATTCCTGCGTTTATTTATTTGTTTTGATATTTAAGTGTTTATTTGGAAAATCAATCAATCAAGTTAATAATACCCACAATGTTATTAGAAACAATGTTATATTGAAGGAATACAATTTATACCAATTTCCTGTTACAATACGTCAATAGCCAATATTGACGTATCACACGACGTAACACGAAACAGAGTGTCATAAAATTTGTACCTCTTATCAAAATTATCCTAATAAAATTTCAAATTCGCCCCAATACCTAGATCAGTCAAAAAACACCTTACTAGATCGGTGAAACTGCCACCAAATTAGCAACGAATAACATATCCTGAGACAATATAAGAGTAATTTTAATAAGAGTCATGTTAACAAAAGTAAATCGAATGAAAGTAATTTTAACAAGAGTAATTTCATTGTTATGTTTCAATTGTTATATTTTAATATACAACAATTTTGTTTAATTTTTTATTTATTTTTATTTTTGTCTATTGATCTCTATTTTCTATCTATTTCTAATTGTCATCTAATTTATACTGATGATGACTACTTTGTAGTCGAAATACGTTTTTATAATACAATAAATACACTGATGTATTGGGGCGAATTTGAAATTCTCATTAATCATCATTTGATAATCTAATATTTAAAATTATCCATTCCTATACCCTATATTTTAAAATATAATCCTTAAACGTCCAATACACTTCCTAAGAAAACATACTTAATTTCCAGTTAAAGGTTAACGGTGAAGAAACTTTCACTTATAGTGCCAAAAAAAACATTCTTTAACGCCTAGGTAAATTTTTTACACACTGATCTCTACCATTTCATATATGGACTACTTTTGAAAATGATTTAAACGTCGAAACATGTCACATACATTATAAAATAATAAAAGTGAACTTTGCAAAATAAAACTTTGAAATTATAAAGGAAAATTTTTTGTTCGTAATTTATCTATTTCCGAAATAAGGCACACCTTGTTGCGTAACAATTCTGAAAGGTAATGTATTTTTCTATGGTTGTGGAAGTGCCATAGTAAACTAATAGATGGAATTCAACTGTGGCAAAATTATGCAGGAACATTTAAGAAACGGTAAGTGAGATAATTTTGTATTATAATATTTTCAAAAGATTTTCTATTACTCTACATAAATTCTACATAAATTATTCGCTGTGGTAGAACTTAATTTGGTAAAATTTCAGTTTAGCGGCTTTTGCCATTTCAGAGCAAAATCAAGTTGTTACAAAAAAAGGGATATAATTGGACCTCTGGATCAATAAAAACCGGTGGGAGGGGTGACATTTTCAATTGTTTATTTATAAAAAATGTAAAAACTGTGCGTTCATGATTTTTCTGAATGATCCTTTTAATGGGAATGTTGGGAGACATGCTGATGGATATCTAGAAATGAAATCACAATTTATGAACAGCGGTATCAAAAATGTATTTCTACGATTAATATTACCACCCGTGACAAACTTGGGACTAAAAATATTACAAGTAAATTGTTCAAATTGTTGTTTATAGTTTTTTTTTTTTTTAATTGAAATGTTACAAAGTTTTTATTTATTTGTTTATATTTGTGCAAAAAAATGTGTTTATTGAATATTACAAAATTGTATTTATAGATTAACTTTCTTTCGAATCCAATCGCGAATTGTCGTAACGCGAGTATACACTCCCGGATACCATTTTTCAACACATCCAATATTCCATGATGTGATCCCATGTAATTTATTTTCAGAAACTAATGGACCACCAGAATCAGTGGAACAAACATCTTTACCATCTGCTCCATATAATCCAGCACACATCATTCGTGGTGTAACATCTGCGAAACTTGAATGCACTTCCTTACAATTCTTTTGTTCCATAACTTCGATATAGGCTTTTCGTAATATCATTCGAATACTTTTAGGCCATTCAAACACGTGCGTCTAAATAAGAAGAAAAATTAAAATAATGCTTATAAAATGAAAATAATAATGTAACTTATGATTTATATATCAAGGTACACTCCCGTTCAATAAAATTGAACAGTCCTGAAATGTTAATTTTCTTACATTTCATAAAACTCCTCACTTTTGTAACTCTCTGTATAATTATTCATTTGTAAACAAAGATAAGTAGTATATATTTTAAGCGTGAAAAAAGAAACGGAAGTATAGTAAAAAACATTTACTACAAGAATAATCAAAATTCGGGTCAGATCTGTTCAATTTTATTGAGCGGGAGTGTACTTACTGATTTTATTTTGTGTAGCGAATAATAAATTAACATCAAAGTCTGTCTGATTTGTCCGTTTGATTTACTAAGATGCTTGATCACTATCTTTGATTGCCATATAGTGCTTTTAAAAGCAGTGCTTAAAATTTTTGTTCTATTCATTCGTGTACAGGTGGCAGCTGTACCCTTATCTATCATTTAAACGGTGCGAGAATTTAGAAAATCTATACGCACAAAAAATGTTTATCTCAGGAAAACAAATAACTTTTAATTGAATTTTTTCCTTGAAATCTATCTCGTAGAAGTGTTTTAGCTCAAAGGCGAAACGACAAAATTTGAGTACTCATCGAAATAAAAATAATCTCACATTTTTAGTACCCCATCCAGTTACAACCACTGTTTCTTCTCCTTCCACATATTCATTCTCATTAGGAAGTGATATTGGTGAAATTGTTGATGAAAATTGTAATGGTTTTTTAAGCTAAAAAAAGAAAGTCAATTGATAATTGTTTTCGCTTGGCGACAAATCTCAATAGTAAACCTTACCACAATTAAAGACACATCATAGTCAAATGTCCGGTCATTCCATAATTCGTGTTTGAATACTACTTCGACATCTTGAACAGTG
Source organism: Nineta flava (assembly GCA_963920215.1). Lineage (NCBI taxonomy): Eukaryota > Metazoa > Arthropoda > Insecta > Neuroptera > Chrysopidae > Nineta > Nineta flava. The sequence continues at coordinate 6,047,445 of OY986042.1, forward strand.
CCACCTTGTTCTCTTATAATGGAGCCTGCTCGAATTTTTAGCGAATCGAGATGTTTAATCAAATGAGTGCAATGTGCCGAAGTTAAAATTATTGTGGAATTCAGAATTGATCCACCGCAATGATGAAATCCTCCTATTTCCAGAGATACTTGAAATGGAAATTCTCCAATATCAGCGTTTTCAATCAGCGATTTCGCATCTAGAATAAAACAGTTATTTAGACTCATACTTGTTTTACATATTAAAGGTATTAAAGCAGTCCAATTGGCCGAGCGGTCTAAGGCGTTATATCTGCGCAGTTTGCTTACTTGGAAACTGGGAGGTTATGGGTTCGAATCCCGACATCGGCAGTTTGTCAAATATTAAGAAAAAAAAAAGGGGAGGTTAATTGACTAAACTGTCGGCGTATGGATAAGAACGAAGTATCCGGCTATGCTTGAGAAGGTTTAAACCTCCCTGTAAGTGCTCTATCCCTTTGGTCGATTTTGCCCATTATAACAAACTTGACGTTTCAAATAACGAAAGCTCGTAACATGCCAAATATCGTTCTCACAGATTATATACCTTATAAGGTAGATAGGAAACGCTATTGATAGTCATATTGTTTATCATTAAAAAAATAAGTTCTTTTTTTTCTCATTAAAAGAAAGCAAAATTTTTTTTTTATACCCGGTATATGTAAATATACAAGGTATATTAAATTTAGTCCCGACTTTGTAACGCTTGAAAATATTGATCGCAGGCTTGAATGTTGGGCATAGGTGTTCATAAAATGGCCTAATTCGGCCGTTTCCGCATGTCCGTCCGTCTGTCTGTCTGTGAATACGTTTGCTCTAAAATGAAAAGAGATAACGAGCTAAAATTTTGTATTTGTGTTCTAGAGCAAAAAAGTTAGATCAAGTTCGTGAATCGGCAAAATCGGATCATGTCTGGGAAAAATGACCAAAACTGCCCATCTTTGAAACCATAAAAGATAGAACAATAATGTAAAGAAAAAAATGTTCCTTTTTTTAAAAATGAACAAGTTTAATTATATACTTTTTACATAAATTCAGAATATCCCGGGTATTTAAGCAATTAACTCAGTTAGTTGTTATTTTCACTTGTTAAACTAAAAATAGTACCAAACCCCACAATCCCACAGCCGTTTTTTTTTATTAGTTCACATACATATTTACATATGCTAGATTGTTAGAAGACATACGTTTCTTAGAGGGTAGTTTCCAATCTTTTTTAGGTATTATATTTATAATCCTAATACACAGACTAATACTACCGTAAAGTCAAGTACAGTCATATACATTTTTTTACTTCTACTACTAAACAATTCTTCGTAGTTTTTTATTTCCAAATTAATTGTATTTGTGCACATCTTATGTCTGAATATTAAGCACAATTCTACTTAGATAAATCAGCGAAATGTCCATTATTTAGATAAATCATGTTATGTTATAAATTAAAATATAAACATTTTTATGAAAACGATGAACGCACTAGTAGTATTTTTGAATAAATTCATAACTATTTAAAACTTACCAAAACACTAAAAACTATGAACGATAAAATATAATATTTTTCATATTAATTTTTTATCGACGACAATTCTAATAGATTAATCATTTTATGTTCTAAAGTAAAATATTAACATTTTTCTGAAAAAGATGAACGCGCTACTGAACGACCTTTTTGAACGAATTAATAAATCTTTAAAAACTTACCTGCACTATAAACTATGAACGATAAAATAGTATAAAATAGTATATTTCTCATATTAATTTCTCACCGATCACAATTCTAATCACTTTGAGTTTCTAATCAATAAAAATAAAACGATTGAATAATATAATGAAAAATATAAATGTTGATTCAATCTATGCATCAGTTTATACGAAATAAAATTAAAGTTTTTATATGATATTTCACAAACGTTATACCCTGACCGATAGTCGATATTCAGGTAGAATCCTTTATCGTTTCGCAGGCGGTATGCGCTTCCTTAAGCCTTGTTATTACTTCTTGCTACAATGCATAAACATCGCATTATAGCCAATGATTATAGGCTTAAGGATGGTCCAGCATCACTTTTCGACAGATTTTGCTCATTTTTTTTCACAGGCTAAAAATAACGTTTTCTAATAAATCCCGAAGTTTCAGAATTTTTAACCGTTTAGAACGCGAGATAAATAATAACAAAATAATCATTCTCTCTCATTCTCTCTCATTAGAAGCATGTAAAACATGCCCGATCATCTGTTGTATTAAAAAAAATACTCGCCGGATTATTTTTTAAAACTAGGATAGTAAAGATAAATATTTATTGGATAAATTTTTTTTTTCAAAATTATATTAAGATGTATATAAATATACCTATATATAAATATATATATATATATATATATATATATATATATATATATATATATATATATATATATATATATATATATATATATATATTTCTATAAACTAATGTATTGTGTGTGTGTTTATATGTATTTTATCTATAATAAAATCGAACCGATTTATTTGTCCTAATTATTTATACAAGAAGGTGCTGGACCTTCCTTAAGTCAGATACCTGTGTTGCCAGCCTCTGAAATCTCTGTGTTGATATACATACTACTTAATCCTGCTTGATACTACAGTTGAACTTCATGCGAATAGATGTCGCATATACCGGAGTATCTTCCTTGGTAAGATTTTTATCACTTCTAAAAAAACAAAATTAAATCCATTCGTTTAATTTAATTGTTTTAAATTATTGTTTTAACACGCTAATGATCGTTATCACTGGTATATACAACCGTCGATACAACGACTTCGTACATTGTAACGTGGTTTTATCAGACCAAATATTGTAGATATACAACCCAATGACACGAACGTCGAACAAGTTGAAGTAACTGGAACAAACGTCCCTACAACTTGTTCAACGTTCGTGTCAATACGTTGCCTATCTGCAATATTTCTTTTAATAATTTTTGGTCTGTTAAAACCACAGGGGTGTACACAACGTCGTCCGAGAATGCATTACACACAATCATCTGATTAGTATACCACTTCCAGTACTTCGGACATCCATAAAATTGAACTAGAAAAAAACATTTTCCGAATTCCTTAACGACGCGACCCTTTACCCATGTTTGTCTCCCATGGACTCTAAAATCTAATTGTTTACGCAACCTTCGTTTCATCATCAAAATTTTTCTCTAATGGTTCAGGCATTATGGGTATCTAGAAATAGAGTCACAATTTATGAACAACGGTATGCAAATTTTGTTTCTACGATTAATATTACCACCCGTTACAAACTCGGGACTAAAAATATTACAAGCAAATTGTTTAAATTCTTTTTATAGTTTTTTTTTTTTATTTTGAAATACAAAAAGTTTTGTTTATAGATTAACTTTCTCTCGAATCCAATCTCGAATTGCTGTAACACGAGTAAAAACTGCAGGATACCATTTTGATGCACATCCAACACTCCATGATGTGATCCCATGTAATTTATTTTTAGAAACTAATGGACCACCAGAATCACTGTAACAAACACCTTTACCACCTACTCCATATGATCCAGCACAAATCATTCGTGGCGTAACATCTGGGTAACTTGCATGAATTTTCTTACAAGTTTCTTGTTCCATAGTTTCAATATTAGCTTTTTGTAATACAATGGGCAATTCAAATTCATGCACCTAAATAAGAACCAAAATCAATTATTAAAATAAGAGTCTGTCTGATTTGTTCGATTTGTTCACTAAGATGCTTGATCACAATCTATGATTGTCATATTAACCAGTGCTTATATTAAATTCAACAAAGTACCTAAGGTTTTTGCATGTAGTGACTTGTATCATTTACGGTTTCATTTTCTATCCATTACAAACTTTTTGCTCTACTTATAATGTGATTATGAACACGGTATTCAAAAACGGTGTTTCGGTTCCTTTGTTTTGAAGTATATAAGATAAGATACTTACTCGTGTCCTAGACTTTGACCTTTAAAGACATTTCAATGATAAGGTATTCCATTTTTATCACTGGAATGAAAATTACATGAAATACGACCTACGAGTAAGTTTTGATGAATCCCAAGAATCATTTTGGTGTCAAATTCTCTTAACTGGTATAATCTATAAGCAACATTAATTGCAACTTTTGTTTTAATTATATCTTCATACTAGCACTGCCCTTCGCAGCTACGCCCACGAAAATTGTAATTTTACAGACCTTATATTACTTAGTATTAAAGTATATATACTGAATGTTTATGCAAAATTTAAAGTAGATTGGACCAAGGAATCACGTTGTCCCATACAAACTTTGCCCCCGTTTTTCACCCCCTTAGGGGTAGAATTTCGGAAAAGAAATTCTTTCAGATGCCTACGTCATACAAAGAACACACCTTCCAAGTTTCAGGTCGCTATAATCAGCGGTTTAGGCTGTGCGTTGATCCATCAGTCAGTTATTCAGGACAAAGCATTTTATATGTATAGATAAGAGTTTTGGCTTAAATGGAACAGCTAGTATACAGGGTAAAATATGAGTATACTCATCGAAATAAAAATAATCTCACATCAGTAATACCCCATCCAGATACAACAGCTGTCTCTTCTCCTTCCAAATATTCATTCTCATTAGGAAGTGTTATAGGTGAAATTGTTGATGAAAATTGTAATGGTTTTTTAAGCTAAAAAAAGAAAGTCAGTTAAAAATTGTTTTCGCTTGGGGAAAAATCAATAATAAACCTTACCACAATCAAGGATACATCATAGTCTGTTGTTTCGAAATTCCATAATTCGTGTTCGAATACTACTTCGACATCTTGAACAGTGCCACCTTGTTCTCTTTTTGTTGATCCTGCACGAATTTTTAGTGATTCGAGATTTTCAAGCAATTCGAGAGTACAATGCGCAGCCGTTAAAATTATTGTGGAATTAAGAATTGAACCACCGCAATGATGATGTCCTTCTAATTCCAGAGATACTTGAAATGGAAACTCTTCTATGGTAGCATTTTCACCACCTACTATTGACGGTTTTGCCTCTGAAATGAAAAATAAACAATTATTCACACTCGTAGTTAAATGACTTGTTTTCATTACTTCATAATTTGATTAAAAGTATAATAAAAGCAATGTATAGTAATACTACAGATTGATCCAGGAACTAACATGGGAATAATCAGGAACCAACGATGAGTCTCTTGACTCAAGAATCTCGAAATGCTTAAACTGAATTGATGATTTCTTTTGTCCAAGATAAATAAACATTTGTTTAATCCAAACAAATGGTACTTTTTAAAGAAGTAATGATATACTTCAGTTTCAAATATATTTCAGTGAAATATATGTATACTTCAGTTAAAGAAGCTGCATAAACTTTCACTTTTTGAGTTTTTTTTTAATAAGAAAAATACTTTTTTTTACAAGAATTTCATTTTCTTGATTAAAGAATCACAAGAGTATTTGGCCAAGAAAGACTATCTTAGGCAGTGCCGGATTAGCTACGTAGCAAGAGTAGCAAATGCTACGGGCCCCGCGCATTTGGGGGCCCCGCGCACCCACGCCTACCTGAGCGTAAAAAATATTATTTAAGGAAATTACAAGTCACTGATGTTATATTTTTTTTGAGTCATTATTGATAACGTACTGTCTGCTTTAGATAAACGTATGAAAGTATACCATAAAATAACTAGTATTTTTGGAGTATTTCATCAGTTAAAATCTGTTTACAAAGAGGAGATTTTGAAAAAATCTTCAATTATCGTCTGTGCTGACGCACATGATTTGGGGGACTGTCTAGGTGACGAATTAGTGCAGTTCGCTGAGCTGCCCAAACAGATGTGGCTACTGCTATTGACCGGAAGAAGGACGAGGCTCAGGAACTGGACTTTAGAATCGTGTTTCCCAAATGTAGAAATTGCCTAGCGCATTTACTTGTATCTCATGATCACCAACTGCAGTGGCGAACGTTCTTTTTCAACGTTAAAGCGTATAAAAAATGAGTAATACGATGGGCCAAAAACGTCTAAATCACCTCAGCTTGATGAATATAGAAACTGATTTACTCAGAGAAAACGATATCAATAGTTTAATCTCTAAATTTGTCCACATTAAATCCAGAAAAGTTCATTTGTAACATTTTCTTTTATTAATCATCCTAAATTAAAAACCTAAGGTAAAGCAAGGGCCCCTTAATGGAATTTGCTACGGGCCCCGCGCTGCCTTAATCCGGCACTGATCTTAGGCCAAGACTAACGAACTCTATTTTTTTTAAATTTTTAACACCGTTCAATTATATTAGTTTCTTCGTTCAACTGAACACATGTTTTTGGTTCGACTGCGTATTCTCGAATGAAAACATGGGCTTCTTTATTTAGGCAAATATTTTGAAGAATATAGATATTCTTCTTGAGGAAAGAAATTTCTTAGACTATCAGTGTACGAAACAGCAAAATGTCCACGATTTAGATTCATCATTTTATGTTATAAATATTAACATTTTTGTGAAAAAGAAGAACGCACTACTGAACGGTCTCTATGAACAAATTAATCAATCTGTAAAACTTACCTCCACTAAAAACTAGGAACAATAAAATACTATAAAATAAAACATTTCTCATATTTATTGTTTATCGATCACAATAAAAATTAAACTATCAACAAAATAAAAAAATTTCAAGAATATATATAAAACATTTTTGTTATCTTATTTTGATAATGATGATACCATTTTGACTGAAAAATGTATTATGTAAAAAATGTACCTGAATATAAGTGTCAAGAGTCAAGACCTAATCAGATTATCAGGTAAATCTAACATTTTTTTAAAGCATTTTGTTTACATTCTATAATAACTTCATTGTAAAGATAATTAATTATTTTTCGATATTTTATATTCATTATGTAGTAGTACTTAAATAATCAAAATTAGAACCAATCATGACGTTCCATTATGAGATATTCAAAACGTTCTGGGAAACTTCAATTTATCGAATAAAAAAATTCCTTCTGTTAAAGATTATATATTTTATTATTGTTCTGACGTCTTTTAATAATTTTAAAATATTACCGAAATAAAACTGTTTGATGTGAAAACATCTATAGCGAGGCTTTGCAAAATTGTCGGATTTGGAGTGAATTCGTTTTGATTTAATAGCACCAGAATTCTATTTCTAACCGGTAGGTATAAGTAAGTAATGAAAATTTATTAAAAAATGAAAAAACTTTCAAACAAAAAAAAAAGTGTAATTAATTTAGCTAAAAAATAAAAATAAATAAATAAATCTGACAAAGAGTTGTACACAGTACCTTGAAGTTTTTTTTGTACAAAGCAATTTGTTTTTATAGTTTGTAAATGTCGTAACCATATAAAATTTTATTCATATTATAATATTGAAATAAAATATGGAACATGGTTCTCACAATTTTATGAAAACTTTATACCACTTCGTACTATATAACAGGTTTAAAACTCTATCCACACTGCCGCCACATAAAAGTCGGTACTATCGACTCTAAAAATGGCATTCTCTTCTCAAAATCGGTTTTAGTTGCAGTGTATCGAATCCATTCAATTTACGATAAAAAGGTTATGGACAAACAAATTGTATGTAGTTTTATAACGAACGACGAATTTGTATACAAAATATGTATTTCGACAAAGCAAATGGAAAATGGAACGCCACTTTTCGAAGCGTTAATACTTAGTACTTACTCATACAATGAACAACGCTCGCTACGTACATAATCATATATAGGATAATAAGTTACGTAACCCACGTAAAGTCATTACGATAGTCCAAATGTTCATACATATATTCGTAATCTCGACATGTTGGTCACCCATTTTAGTGAGAGCATATATACATAAATATATATATATATATATATATATATATATATATATATATATATATATATATATATATATATATATATATATATATATATTATATATATTATTATATATATATATATATTATATATATATTATATATATATTATATATATATATATATATATATATATATATATATATATATATATATATATATATATATATATTTACGATAGATTATATATATATACAAGGCCTTGCATTTAAAATAATTTACACGAAAACCAGTTAAAGTCCAATATTCCATTTATGTGTAGTACGTATTTTAAACCCATGCTTCTTTCTATAGCATACAAAATGATTCCTAATAATTTTTTTCATATTTGTGAAATTATTTTGAAAATTATGTTGCTTTTTTTTGTATGTCTACTAAAGCATTTTATTTTTTAGATCAATAACGATCCAACCACATCCATTCACGGCTTCGTCGGTCGCTTGCAGAGATTTTTATTACGGTATTCTCTAACTAATTAAAGAATATACAAAAATAATATACAGGCTGTAATCGTCAAGACTAGACAAAATGTACAACACCGTATTATAAATGAGTTGAAGTTACATTTATGATCACAAAGGCAAAAGAGACGGACATACACATTTATTATTTCTGATTCTTAGACACAGAAATTATAAATGCGTAGAGCCAGCGCCAGATTTAGGCCCTGGACCCTATGGACCCGGACCCATAGGCCTTCACAAAAAAGACCTCCACAAAATTCAACTCTTCCCAAAATTTCTAAAACTTCTGCGAAAATCAACAATAATTCAAAGTAAAAAAATATGTTTTATAATAAAATTCAACAATTTCGTAAAAATTTTATTTTATTTACGAAACTGTAACGTAATTATTTTGTAATATATTATATTTTTGTTTTACTTTTAGACTAAGATTTCATAGAAATGTTTTACCCGTAGTAATAACTATACGGTGAAGGAGTTTATCATATTTTGCACAGAAATTGCACGTTTTTTTTCTTCTTTTCGTAAGATTGCCAGAAAAATTTTTGCTGAGCCATATTTTGTTTTTTTTTTTACATATTTATTTTGCTTTGGGGATGAAGGTTTTTATTGGAAATTTCACAGGGCAAAAAGTGATCAACCTTTGTTCCGTTATTAAGATTAAAGACAAAGGAAATCCTTATTCTGAAAATCTATGTGTAGACGAAGTTTTTGAAAGTATTCTGTGTATATGTAGGCCTCCACAAAATGTTTTCCCATTTTTCCCATTCCCTCCACATCAATAAATCCGGCGCAGCGTAGAGTCTAGGCGTTTCGTGAATATCCCATCATGCTTCGACGGACTATGTGTGTAACATAATATGCCTTACTTTATATCCTAGTCTCGATGTGAAATCCTTTTTCCACAATGATCCTAGACACTTCATTAAACACTTTTCTGTAGATTTTTTTAAGAACAACTTATTGATACTACCGAAATAAGATTGGCTTTTCACGAAGCGATCAGGCATTACATGTACATTTTCCAGGTGTACACAATATGAATTATCCGGAATCTTCGTGAAAAGGCAGATTTCACAAAGAGACTACATGCACATATACACATTATCTACATGTCACATAGTACCACCTTTATCTAGCTCCTCATACATGCGATATGGATGTAGATATATAGATAGATGTATCGATAGATAGCTCTGTTTGTTTGTATCCTAAATTAAATATTATAATACCTCAAGGGTAATGAAGAAGAACGAGTCGATTATATATAAAATTAAAATCAATTAGTGAAAATTCAAATTATTATTATTATGGCAGACACATTGTATAGAATAAAGTTATTTTTAATAATTAAAAGTGTTTAAAATAAATAACCTGCACGTAAAAAGTAACAGATTAAGTGAATATCATTTTCACAGTAAATGTGTTCGTATATAAAATTATTTCAATTATTATTGCTTTTTTGAAAATCTATATTTCATTATCACAAAAATGTACCTATATATATATATATACATATGTAAAGGCTGACGCATAAGTAACGTTCTGATTTATTTAATGACTGTGTATTTGTACATCATTTGGTTTTAACTCGTGAACCAATTGAACTTATATGGAAAAAGGTGTAATATATGTAAAACTCTTTGCAAAAACCGCCTAGACATTACCAACTGCTGAGAACGTCGCCTGGAAGTTTCGGGGTTTTCCTCAACACTTGCTTGCAATGTTCACATCATTTCGAACGGCACGAGATCTTCCAGCACGCGGAAGATCACAGACAGCTCCATGTTGCCGAAAACGCTGTACCAATCGGTAAATTGTCGGAACATGAAAGTTAATTCTGAAAACAAAAACAAAAACAATACGTAAACAAAAAATTTATTCACTAATTATATCATCACGTTACTTATGCTCCCCCCTATATATACATTAGGGTGGGACAAAAAATGGGGTTAGACATTTTCACTTCAGTGACATGAGCAAAATTTTAGATCGCGCTGACTGATAAATAAACATTTAGCATATAAAAAGATTATTCAGATAATACAAAGAGGACTCTAGGTTTTCTGAAATTATTTATTTGTATTTTATAAATACGTATTTCGACTACAATGTAGTCATCATCAGTAAGAATTAGCTAATCATTGTCCGCACCAACTTAGCAACGAGTAACATATCTTTGACTCTATAGCCGGAGATAGTTACGATTAGCTAATTCGTAGTGATGATGACTACTTTGTAGTCAAAATACGCATTTACAAAATACAAATAATTATTCTAGGAATTGGCGCAAAATTTGAACTTTTTTCATTGACCCTCTTACACTTTTTTCATTGACCCAACCATTCAAATGATAGGTAAAAATCAATGCATCCGTTCACTGGTTTTCTAGTCCAGTGTGCACGCTGCTACACCAAAGATGACTCTGACGTATGAATCAATCTTTTCATATCGTTGACAGTATTATTTTGTTGTCAAATAATACAATTCCTGGTTCAATTCCTGGTTGACGAGCGCATTTTTTCATATCAATATTTAATTAAGAATACGCCAGTTCTTTCATACTTAAGTAACCGTAATGGAATTTGACATAAGTATGTATTGTGACGTTTAAGTATACACAAATAATAATACACTTACAACAATTATAAATGAAACATTATTTGGTACATTTGTTGTTATAAAGAGTATACCATGTTGTGTGATGTATAGGAATTCCAAAATCCTCATTCCAAATCCAAAACAATATCCTACCCCCCCCCCCCGCATACTCTACACACACAATGAGTACAATATATAACAACTGAGTAGTTAGATGTCTGTTATGCTAATAATAATATCCAGTAGAGTTCTATAACAAACAGATACCTGTACAATTGACTGCAAAAGTTAGGTAACTAAAATGTTTAAAATTGGTTTGTGCCTTATTCATTCGGTTTTCCAAAAAAAAATTCTCCAATAAAAGTTGTTACTATATTTCCAATGAACAACTTTTATCCGAAGTATTTTTTCGAAAACCGAATCAATATATGGCACAAATCAATTATAAAAATTTTCAAAAATAACATCAACTTTTGTGGCCAAGTGTAACTACCTATCAGCCATAACTACCTACCTACATCTAACAACGAGATGAACACAGTGAAATACAACAATGTTTTCAATGAGATACACAGAATTTTGTTTTATCTCCCGTATCCATATAATCCCTGGCGGCTAGTTTTCATCGCACCGTGTGTGTGTTTGTTTGTTTGCTTTTTTTTTAAATTTATTACCCAACTTTTGGTACCAGCTATAATTTTGTTTGTTTGTTTGTTTGTTGAGAGGAACTTTTGTGTTAAAAAATCAACATGTTATGGTGTATATTGTTATTAATACGAGAAAATAAAATCATATTAGTTTTAGAATTTTCTATATGGACAGGAAAATCAATTTTTTTTTATCCGTATACGCGTTATATACATATATATATATTATATATACGTTATATATATATGTATATATATATATATATATATATATATATATAAGTAAAACGGAAAACCAAACTCAGTCGAAAAGAAATAACTGATGAATGACTTAGATGAAATCTTAAGTATTAAATAAAACAAATATTTGAAATTTTCGTAAAATCACTATATTTTGACTAGTTTCGGAACAGTTCCTTCTTAAAAAATAAAACTTCATTTTCACTTTTATTTCTGAAAAAGGAATAGGGAATATGCATGAAAATTTTTTTCACATTTATTTTCAGAATATGAAAATACTGTTAATACTGTAATAATATTTAAAAACAAAATTAAAATCCGACAAATATCAAGGAAGCTATAAGCTTTTAAAGATTATTATCTGTCTCTTTCTTGCAAAAATATTAAAAACGGAGTTTTACGTGTATTTTAAATGGTGAAAGTGTAATATGACGTCACATAACATATCATGAGGGCTATCACCCTCTTTGTCTAATCGGGAATTTCAATCATTCATATCTCGCTTATTTTTAAAGTTATTTAAAAAGTCATTTTACCTTGATATTTTTCAAATAAACATGCTTCAATTCAAGTGAAAAAAAATTTTCATGCATATTCCCTATTGTGTTCCAAAAATAGTCAAAATGAAGTGATTTTACGAAAATTTCAAATATTTGTTTTATTTAATAATTCTAATGGATTTTCGTCAAGTAACGAGACCCATTCAATACATAATTGAAATCTTAAGCGTATTCAAGATCTAGAAATCGGTCATATGAACCACAAAAGTTGATGTCATTTTTTAGATTTTGTGCCTTATTGCTTCGGATTTCGAAAAAACGCATCGGTTAAAAGTTGTTCATTATATATATGGTAACAACTTTCATTTCGAAAATTTTTTTCGAAAACCGAATGAATAAGGCACAAATCAACTATAAAACTTTAAAAAAATACATCAACTTTTGTGGCCAAGTGTACAAGTTATTATCGAACTAAAAAAACAAAATTCAATTTGAACTTTCGAACAAAAAACATTTTTTTTTCTGCTTTGTTAAATAATTGGACAAAAAAAGGCGCACACACGACAGATGAATAAAATACATTCAATAGTTTAAATACTCTACAAAAAAATTTTGAAAAAAAATGTTGAATATTCATGTTGAATTCAATGGAAATTTGAAATAGTATTGGAATATTAAGTTCAAAAGCATTTAAAATATTGGTTTTTAATCAACTTTTATAAAATACAAAAAAAAACCATATTTATGGATTAAAAGTTATTGTAAAGTTATAATAGACAGACTATCTATTTGTCTACAGGTGGTCCATCAAAAAATTTAACTGATTTCAAATATTTTATATTTTTTTAGACCATAATAAATCCAAAAAATTATGATTCGCTATTTTCCTACGTCAAATATACAGGGTGAATCGAACCAGGTGCATAATAGCACTCGCCTCCATTTCTTTCTATGATTCTCCCATTCCCCAATAACATCCAATAGAAATCTATAAATTGATCACCTCCCCGAAACAAACGAAGACCACTCGTGGTTGGCTCAAGGATATGATAAACACCAAAGCACTCAAAGTGGAGTGCTGAGAGAATATGTGGTAAGTGATAGGAATGCTATTAATTTTAGAATCAGAGTTAGTTTATTAAGACCAGGTCAGGTTTATCAGGTTTAATATACATAGTTTACGAGCCCATAAAAATGATGATCATTGATAAACTGGCACGTAATTCTAATATTCTGCTTTTACCAGAAACATGGAGTAATAACGATGAAGACATTTATGTACCTAATTTCAACTCTACAGTGAGTAAGTGAGTACAACGATCTTTCACTTCATCAGTCGTAAACAGAGATCGTGGGATTTGAGTGTTTTTGGTCCCCTGCACTCAAAAACATTCTAAATATTTCAGTCTAGACACTACAGGTAAAGTAACTTTTCATGCTTACACAATACACCGACGTTTCATGACATGTCTAGGATCTTCGTGTAAAAACAGATTTACATGAGACCACGCCATCATATACAGGCTGAGTCTAAAATCATGGAGTTTATTGAAAGGGTGGATAGGGGATGAAATTCTAAGGTGAAAAGTCCTTGGACATTTTTGCACCTGACCCACGGTTAATTAGATATTAATTAAATAAAGTAACTAATTAGAGAAACGTGTTAACGGAAAAAGAAATGGTGGAAAATTAACGCAGCGTGAGCAGATATACGTGAGGAGAGCGAGATTTCCCCATCACTAACGTTGAGCGACTCAACCTCATGCGTATCAAATCCGGTAAAGATTGACTCGCTCTACGGTAGTGGTGGGGAGAGCTCGCTCCCCTCACATATCTCTAACCGTGGGTCAGGTGCAAAAATGTTCAAGGACTTTTCATCTTAGAATTTCATCCCCTATCCACCCTTTCAAAAAACTCCATGACTTTTGACTCACCCTGTATATATATATATATATATATATATATATATATATATATATATATATATATATACAAAAAAGTTTCAGTTAATTATTTTTAATTATAGTTAATAATTACGCAGTCGGGTTTTTTTAACTAATATTACCTACTTATCTTGTTTACAAATTCCCATACAACTAATGATGAATATTAAAATTGAATGAATAATTTTGGTTGTAAAGTATAATATATTTTAATAAAATTCAGAATATATTCTAATTTAATATTATATTATTATATTTTGTTACAATTCAAATAATAATATAATTACATGTAAATACATATATATAAATATATATATATATATATATATATATATATATATATATATATATATATATATATATATATATATATATATATATATATATATATATATAATATAGAGAGTGTTCTCATAAATGACCTAACAAATGAGAATGCTTCTATTTAATTCTACCAGAATTGTATTTATTTTGATTGTGTGTAGCTTACAATATGACGTAGTAAATAACTACTAGTTATTATTGTACAAATGTTTCGTCGGAAGGTAGAAACACGTCAAATTTAAATTCATTGTGAATCTAACTAATTTATATTAGTTTTGAATTTAATATTATTCCGAAAATAGTATTAAATGATTAAATTTATTTCGATGTTATTTGCAATAGTTGTATGTCCAATATCATACAATTCAAAGAGGTTTCTAGATTAACCAAAATTAATGCAATCATTTATGATGCATGGTATTGATGCCGATATACGTATGGTTTACATTCATGGGGTTAGATGACTCTAAAGCAATGATTTTCAATCATTGTGCCGCGGTCCAACCAACCAACATAAAATCGAAGAAAAGATCGAGACTGTTAAATGTAGAAGATGATATGAGAGTAGCATTGTCATTTTTACGACCAAATATAAATGAAATTATCAAATACCAAATTTCTCATTAAAAGTATTCTTATTATTAATTTGTAATTAATCCCTTAATAAACGTACTGTTGTTTTTGTAGTACATATTATAAACAAATTATAAACTGTTGATAGAGTTATCTGCTGGACCTTTGAACGCAGTCGTCAAACCTAATAATACCGAAAATATTTGTTTTCCATTCATCGTGAAATAGTTATTAAGAACCACTCAATAGTTACTAACCCCCCAATTAATAAATTTATATTCGTAATAGTTTAATTAATGTCAATATTAAATAAAACAAATATTTGAGATTTTCGTAACAATAATTTATTTGGACTAGTTTCGGAACACAGTTCCATCATCATAAGAAATATGATAATGTCATATCTTTATCATTGTCATATATTGTCTGAAGAAGAAACTGTGTTGCGAAACTATATAGTCAAAATGAAATGATTGTTACGAAAATCTCAAATTTTTTATTTATTTAATATTTATAATGGATTTTCGTCAACTCAAACCACCCATTCAATAAAAAATTAATAATTGTATACGAATAAATGCATACGGATACCAATGAAATTGTACAATTGGATTGCTTTTAGGTTAGATAAAAATTGGTACTTTGCCTATGAATTATAAACAAAGAAATTCTGTATATTTACTTACATACAAAGTCATGCTAGTTCAGCATATTAACTTACTTACAATTACAATTTTCGCGGACTAAGTTGCAGAGGACAATGCTAGTAGTATCATATAGTTTATAGTTTCTATAGAAATGCCAGTATTTACATAATTTTAAAATTAAATTATTTGTCAAAAAATAAAACAAATTGACGTTTTGTCTTGGCGATGATAAGTGAGTGTTCTTTTCGGAATGTTCAGTGTGTACATTCTTTTTTAGCTTATAAGATGCTGCAATCAATATGAAATCTCTATGGAATTTCTCCTCCAAGTAAGGGACATTTTTTAAATATGATTAAAATAAAATGACCTTCTACTTTGAAATATTTTAATATTTTCCCCTTACACACATGTAAGGTTCAATACATTTGAATTTGATTCTATTGATTTTCAATGCAATATTTAATAAAAAAAAACTCTTCTCTGTATATAGATAGGTATCTGCAAAATAAAATATTATATAATTTGCATTATATAAACTACTATATAATATAATATAGTATGTGAAATAAAATATTTATAATAATAATTAATATATGAATTATACTATTTACATTACACACAAAAACAACACTAAAACTAACTAACAAACACACACACACATATATATATATATATATATATATATATATATATATATATATATATATATGTGACTGTACTGTTTATAGAAGTAATTAGAAAATATAATAATATATGATGGGAGCTATATATATATATATATATATATATATATATATATATATATATATATATATATATATATATATATATATATATATATATATAATGTTTAGGCAATGTTACAAAACGTCTGGAAGTGAACGGAAACATATTAGACACTAAATATATGCCATATCATTAATAAGTAAGTTTCTTGAATATCCGATGTATACTGCCCATGTATACTGTCCGATATATACTATCCGATGTATGTTCGACCTAAAATATAACAAAAATCGTTAGTCAAACTAAAAGTTCATCCCCACGTTTTTAATTTCTCATATTTATATCATATATTTACAGTTTGAACCGGTCCAAATATGATATATACATATTTTACAGCACTTTCTATGAAAATGTAACCATTTATTTTTGTACCGATGAAGAAGTTTCGGAAAAATACCTTCAAATGATCATCGAACTTACCTAGTAGGCATCGAAAGTTAATATATATTTATATATACATATATATTTTATTTATATATACATATATATATATATATATATATATATATATATATATATATATATATATATATATATGTTCTTTAATGGACAAATCGAATAAGGGGAAGGGAGGATAGGCTTAGAAAGAGAGGGAAACATAACATCCTGAATTTCTCTCCTAATATTAGTAAAATAACAACAGTTTATAATTAGCAAAGTTGTAATAAATAAATTGTACTACAATTCATTACCTAATATCAATATATTAACAGTTGGTTTTTCAACCGGTTTCAGCTATTAGAGTACTATAATAATGGTATCAGTTGATTTGTAACAATTACAAGTTAATATGTTGTTAGCTTTTTCTGACATTCGACCAACAGTTTTTTCTGACATAAATACATGCAAACATACGCACGACTCGTATTTAAAAAATGTTTGTAAGTTTTTTATTGTTTATTTTTATTTTAAACAAAAATTCAAATTATAAATTAAAATTTTTTCTGGTTAATATCATTTTATTTAATTATACCCGGTATATAATATATACCAGGGTATATTATGTTTAGTCCGGACTATGTAACGGTTGAAAACATTGATCGCAGAAAAAAAAAACATTTGGCGTTCATAAAATGACCTAATTAGTCCATTTCCGCAGGTAAGTTGTCCGTCCGTCCGTTCGTCCGTGAACATAATTACTCAAAAACGAAAAGAAATAGCGAGCTGAAATTTCGTATATGTGTTCTAGAGCTAAAAAGTAAGGTCAAATTCGTGAGTGAGCAAAATGGGCAAAACTGCTTTACCTGACCGTTTCACAGATGGATATTTTCACGAACTTAACCTTAGTTTGAGCTCTAGAACACACATACCAAATTTCAGCTCGTTATCTCTTTTCGTTTTTGAGTTATCGTGTGTCTACGGATAGATACACGGGCAATGACGGAAGTGAAATATTTAGGTCATTTTATGAACACCTATACCAAAAGTTGTTTTCTTTGATAAATATTTACAACCGTTACAAAGTCGGGACATAACTTCAAATACCCTGGCATATATTATGTATGCCGGGTATAAAAGTTATAGACGTATAAAATATAAAAATAGACCACCATATTTATAAATTTATATTGTTCAGAGATCACGCTGTGAAAAGATGTAAACTAATAAAAACTGAGAACAGCTACAGATACTCTCATATATCTCTTATGATATATTATATAATTATAAGCTGATTAAGTCTAATTACTCAGGGATTTTATCGAATTTCCTATTATTGTACAAGATGATACAAAAGTAGCGTGCTGGCATTGTTTTTTTTTTTTTAATTTCATTCGGTTTTCGAAACAAATTTTCGTATACAAGTTGTTACTATAATAATACTTAATTCGTTGGAAATAGGGCTAGGAGAATAAATAAATTAATTTAAATAAATTGAACGTTTCGTCATTTATTTATGACTTCTTCAGCAACTACAAAATAAAAAATTAAAACCAATAAATTTTACAATAATCGGATGATTTTTACTTGTGATCAATGATTTAATTACAATTATCATTTTTTCATTAAAAATTTATTGGTTTTAATTTTTTATTTTGTAGTAATTAATTTAGTCTCCTAGTCTCCATAACGGGTCCATTGTGTGGCGAGAAGGAAGAAACATCCAGCCACATTATCTTTAACTGCGAACCTCTAGGTTACAGCAGATACTGGATATTCGGTGCATCTCACCCCGAATATATGAACCTTCAGAAAGACCTGATTAGCAAACTCCTGGCTATTGCCAACATATGGGAGAAGCGAATGTCGTTAGACTGAAGTAGAAGGGGGAGCATAATGGACCATAAGGTCGAAATGCAATACTTTTTAGACCCCACGATTTATCTATCTATCTAGTAGCGAGTCCACTTCAAGCCCTTATTATAAGTACCACGTTGTATACCTACCATTTACAAAATGATAAAAGCCACTTCATTAAATTTGTTTCCACGTGCATTCTTAATAAATTGATTCATTGAATTACTGTTATTATTCACCATTCAAGTATATAACACATATAATGATCCTACCCCCATTAGATGATGTTAAACACGTGAAGGTGGGCATGTGCGTGTGCGTGTGCGTGTGTGTGTGTGTAAAGAAAACATTAGTGGCCAATGTGTTACTTTTATAAGCATACCCTACACATGAGCTTCACGATAATTACAATAATCATAATGATATTTATTTATCGTATTATTCTTAAGTCAATAAGTGTATACAGACTCAAAGAGAGAGTCCTTATTTAAACACGCACAATGTCTATCCCTAACGATTATCCTTTTAATACAAACTTATTTATATAATTATTTGTTCAATTTGTTCTTGTTAATATAAATGTATGGTCAAATCAAGGATACAGGAGGCATGACTTTTTGAAAAATTATTGTACACTCCCGTTCAATAAAATTGAACAGATCTGAAATTTTCTTACATTTCATAAAACTCCTCACTTTTGTAACTCTCTCTGTATAATTATTCATTTATAAACAAAGATAAGTAGTATATATTTTAAGTGTGAAAAAATAAATGGAAGTATAGTAAAAAACATTTACTACAAGAAGATTCGGTTCAGATCTGTTCAATTTTATTGAACGGGAGTGTACATAGTTTAGATAACATGTGTATATATGCAATAAATATACAGACTGTGTTGGAATGCTTATCCAATAGAGAATCAATGTGAAATATTATTTATTACTGACAGGCCGTGTGGTTACTGTGCGGAATCAGTCAGTACACATTCACTCTGGAAATTCTTCTGGGCTTACCTTCTCTTGATCTGAGAATTCGAGATAAAGAATAGAAATCATCTATGGCCACATGCAAATATCACCAAAGGGGGAAAACGAAATTCATCTCTCATGCTAGAAAGTTAGTAAAGCAAGTAGCCGATTAGGACTTCAGAGACAATATATGCTCACTGTCTCATATATAGAAACGTGGACGGAACAGACAATGAGCTTCCCGCAATACTCTCCAGTATGCGACACGGATGGTTCTAGACAAGAAGAGGGTCAATCGGAGGCTGGAGGACAAATAATTCCGCTAGATCAACCTTTCGCCTAATTGGAAAAAAACGGAAAAAGATAACCCTTGTGAATCTATCTCTCATGAGGATGGAGAGCAATTAGATAAATTCGGACTGTAACGGAGCGAATGATACACCCTTTCACCTTCTAGCAGAATGTTCTTGCAGAACTAAATGAGGTACCTAACTTTTGGCTAATATTCGAAATGGAAGAATCTAAGGTGAAACAACTAAAGCCGAGCTCTGTCCTGTCATTCTCAAGCTCGATAGGCAGAAGACAGGTAGGACAACGCGAGAAGAAGACAACGGGCACAGAGTTAGAGGACCTGGTGTAGTCGAGTATAAAAGAGGTTAAGGGGATGATTTCTAAAGGGTCGGTAATAAAATCAAGAAAGGCCTACTGCCAGGGTACGTCACCCACTACTACTACTAGCACTAAACATGTGATAGTGCAAAATCAATAAAAACAAGACAATGCAAATATATAAAACTTCAGCACGAAATTTATTTTTGGACTTTGCATTCTGCTATCATTTTTATAATGTTATACAATTTCTAGAAACGTTGTATACGATCGAAAATCATATACTCGATCTACATGAAAACTAAACCCAATATTATTCCAATCAAATTTTGTTGTTGTATTTCTATTGTTTGAATGGCAAAGAATAAATGAAATTTAGCAAGTCCTATTTTGGCTGGCTGGCAAAAGAGACACACACACACATGCACGCACTAATGAAACTAGAATTTGGGATTAATGGGTATAAAATTATATTTGTTTTTTCTTTGGTAAATTTTTTCCACAGTAGAAAAAATCAGTCTTTAAAAAACTTGCATGTTTAAAAACGAACAGCTTTAGATAAATTTGTTCGTTCTTATCACAAAGCTAAATAATTGCTATAAATTAATCATCAATTACTATTTGTTTAATCAATAATATTAATTGTTTGATCATTAGTTAGGATCATGTGAAGGACATCATGGGCCACACTTAGTTTCGGGCCACGTGGAATTAAACACACACCACGGCTACAAACACGGAACATTGTGCAGCAACATTGAACTCCGCCTACAAAATATTTTTTCTACAGGCGAGCAATCAAAATTGGGAACATAAAATAATTACTTTATTACTCTGATCTTAAAAATTCAATCACTTGTCATCGTGTCTCTCATTTAATTTGTAGTTTATTTATTTGTAGTGCATTTTGCACAAAAATTTTACAAAAATATATAGTAATCAATACAAAAAATAAAGTATAAAAATAATAAAGTATATAAAGTAACCAATCTAGGTAATAAAACATAAAAAAATATTAGGAAAACATAAAATTTTAGATAATATGTTGCAAATATCGCTACACACGAGGAACTTGTACAGCAACATTAAACTCCTCCCACAAACCAGATCAAGGACATGTAATTTGTTCTGCAATAGCTATACAGACAAGCAACCTACTACCGAACATTCATTTGTCCTTAAAATGTTCCTGCACAGGTAGCACGTCTCTAGTGCCTGTTAGACTTTATAAAAATAGACTGGTTTCACATGTTTCCACAACCCACCACTATCAGTAAATATATATATATAAATAATGTAAATAAATTGTAACTAAAACAAAACAAAAATAAAGCACTCACAATACCCGTGCACCCGTTAGAACCCCCCAGTAGGTACACACACACACACACACACGCCTCTTTCAATTTATATAAATAAAATCGATAACATTGCATTTTTCAACAAAACGACAATTTTTATAGTAAAGTTTAAATTAAAACTTCACCATAACTTGTTTGCTAAATGCGCATTTATTTACCAGGTAGGTATGTACCCACTATACACATAGATACATATCCACACCCACCTCTATATAAAATGGGCTGCGGTTTCTTATGGCCTAAAAAATGTCCCAAATCAAAGCATACTTACTAGAGCCACCATTAACCTATTGACGAATATACACACTGTTTTGAGTGACATTGTCCTTAATAATCCAATGATTTTCAAGGGAGATTTATGTTGTAGTTCTTTTTTTAGCTTTGATAGACCTTTTACAGCGGAATATTTCTCTCAGGCAAACATTCTTGACAAAAATGACCCGGAAAATTGATGATAACTAAGTGTTTTTCAAATGGGAACCCCTGTTTTTGACCTCAGATTCTGACAGCGTGGGAAATTTTACGTTTTTAATATATGAGTCATAACATGGGTCAAAGCTACCATACAGGTTATTTAGAGATCGTGTAAATATCAAATTAGTAGGTAATAAGGTAGATAGCTTAGATAGATAGATTGTAGAGGCTGCCCTGGGCGGACTGCACTTCGACCATAAGGTCCATTGTGATGCCTAAGCATGTGAGGATGTGAATGAAGTGGAAGGAATTTTTGTGTATAGACTAGGAATTGGTACGATATGCGGCTGCAGCCGACTATGATAGGAACTATGCCGATATTCATCTGGAGTTCGTGAAGGAAACTGCAGAAAACCTTCTCAAGCATAGCCGGTTACTTCGTTCTTGTCCATTCACCGACAGTTTAGTCAATTAACCGCCTCTTTTTTTCTTAATAATTGACAAACTGTCGATGTCGGGATTCGAACCCATAACCTCCCAGTTTACAAGCAGGCATACTGCGCAGACATAACACCTTAGACCGCTCGGCCACTTGGACTGGTTAAGGTAAGGTAATAAGGAGAGTTAAACAATATAGGCAATTCATCAACGAGTGGATGTGCATTATGTGCAGAGTGTGGGGCGAGGAGGAATCTCTCGGTTACAGCAGATAAAAGATATTCGGTGCATCTCACTCCGAATACATGAATCTTCAGGGAAACCTGTTAAGCAAGCATCTGGCTATAGTTAAAATATGGAAGAGGCCAATCTCGTCGACTGTAGCACAATCTAGTTCCATTTCTGTAGTGCTAGTCACACTTCTAATTAGATAGTTCGAAGTTAGTCCATATATATGGATGTCAGTGGTACAGGCACACCTATGTAGTACCTATCTACACATACATCAGAGTCTATAAATACGATAAGAACTTTTGTAAACCATTGTGGATTATGTTCAAACTAATACTTACAGGATGTAGATGAAAACGGTGGGCTAAATATTACTGTCATTTAGCAGTATGTTTGTTAAACTGCCATTCTTAGAGAAACTTCCCAAAATTTTACAGTTTATAAGTTCTATTCTAAAGTAAACATGTTATGTATTGAAATTATGTGAATGTGAAGTTCATAATAACATTATAGTAGGTACCGATGAATTGCAAGAACTAGTTAGCTAAAAATTAGGCTACTTTTCGAGTTTTCTTTGTTTCTATAAAATTGAAGAAGTTTCTATATTTCTTACGTAATAATAATAATAATATTCAAATAAAAACTTCGTGGTATATCGCGATGCAACGGTATACAGCTACAAACTCTTATGGGTAAGTAAGTGTGTGAATATATCTTGTGTGTGTGAATATGTGTGCTTTTGTGAAAGACTAAAGTTTGATCAAAAAATTTCTCGATAATATCTCATTTTTAGGAGTATTCAGTATTCATTTGTAGTTGCCTATAGTGCAGGATATTTGATTCTAAGAAAATATTTTAAATACTCATTTTGTATATACTAGTGCTCCGCTAAACGACCCAGAGTCGTTCGAAAAGCACAATAAAATGTGGAAAAAGACCCCTGAGCGTTTACAATTAGGCCCTTTCTGGCCACTGAACTCTAGTCAGATGAAATCAATGAGGTGTACCTTAACGTATATCCAAACCGTAGGATTCCTGGAACACCTTTGAAGGAGATGCAATTGATCAAATTGGTCGCAACACAAAAGATCTTTATAAGACTTGTTACTGACTTGAATCTAATCTTATTTAAGTGTAGTTCAACTAAAATTCATCGACCCGGAACAAATAAAATGGTGGAAAATGTAAGGTGAATATCATTAGTTTTTGACAAATCCTAATATTTAAAACATAAAATTCATTTTTTCAGAAGAAACTGAAAAACAACTTGACCGAGCTCCATCAAACACGAATTAAGCAGTAAATTGGTTGAAAACTATTTCAAGCACATGCACGCACGTACGAACGCACGCACACATACATCGCGCTAAAAATGATTCTCGAAACCATAAAAATACATCAAAATCTTCTATTTAAAAGTCAGGCTAAAAAGTTATTCCAGAATAATTTTTTGTATTGAATGGGTCGTCAATCACCAGAAAATATATGAAAATGATAATAATGATATAATGATTATCATATATTTTCTGATGAAGAAACTGTGTTTCGAAACTCTAATCAAAATTAAATTATTAGTACGAAAATCTTGGAAAATATTGGTTTTATTTAATAATTCCAGAATAATGCAGAGGTGAAAAATTTACAAAACTTACAGGAAATCGAATCCACGACCTCTTGCATGCACCTTACCATTTAGGTCAAAGACGTTTTAGCATGTGATGTGCAATATATATTCACCTCATATATCTTTAATTGGTAATATCAATTGATATCTATAATCGATCTTTTATTATCACATTGTAAACGTTTCTGTTGCTGTGTAAATATTTAGTCAGAATACCATTGATACTTATTACCTATACAATCAGTATCACACATTAAAAAGCCCTATTTATACTTGTTGAATATAATACTGGTATGCGGTCACGAAAAAGGTCATCATGAATATACATAGACAAAACTATTCAGTAATTTACGTGTCAGCTTCCGGTCTAATTTATATCCTATTACTAAAATAATATGACCGGCATACAGCGCATCGCGTCTCCTAATAAATATAGTCCAGCCTGTATATGTATGTAATATATTAAATATTCTATACATATCGTTATGTGTAGTTCCTTCTGCTTGCAACGTGCAAAAATAAGATACAAAAGATTTTTGTACGATCGATACTGCATTTAATATGAGCATCTCTCACCATTGTCACATAACAAACACGACTACATCACAATACACACACACACACACACACACACACAAACACACAAACACGCTACTGTAATATAATATTTTTGTTCGAATAATTTTTCTTCTTTTTTTGTCATTTTCTTTGAACATAACACATAAACCATATACAAGAAGTTATTCAAACAATGTCTTCGTCTTTTTTAAAATAATAATTTAATCTTACAAATAATATCAAAAAATATTCTGTAAATATATATATATATATATATATATATATATATATATATATATATATATATATATATATATATATATATATATATATATTTATGTCTCAGTTGTAAATTTATAAATCCCGTTCAGTAAAATGTTTCAAAATTCACTCTTTTTTTTTTATTAATATTCGAGTATCGTATACAAAAAAAAAAATATCGAGGTTAATGCGGTTCTAGATTGAAATGGTCTGTAAAGGGTTTTTGGAGGCATAGCAAGGAGTTCCAAAAACTACTTACTGGTTATGTTAAAGAAATGTAATAGATAAAAGTCTTTCCGAACGGAATCATTATATGAATTTTTTTTTAAAGTAAACTCAAGAATGTCGTTTGCCTTCATGTTGCTCATCATGTTTAAGACAGATTAATTTTTAATCAGTAAAGTAAGTTGAAATTGTATAAGTTGAAAGTAAATTCTAGAACTTCCAACTCCATAGAACTTATTATGATAGAACTTCCAACTCCAACGAACTCCTTGTAAATTAGTTCTTTTTGTTTGTTAATGCCTGTACGAAGTGTTTTATAACCACTTTTCTGCTAAACTTTGGACAATTTAAAACCTATTTATTATTTCAGGGATCGTTTTTCTTCGGTATGAGACCAATTAACTTATTACCCATAAAGTTAAAATGGAGACTTGATACATTAATTGTACTTACTTTACAATTATTTGGAGAGCAATTATCCATCTCCGGCCTGTCTAGCGAGTCTCTGTAGATTGTGTCGGTCTCACTTTCCCAAAAGGTTACTTTTAGACTTTGCTAAATTGGTTAAAGCCACGTAGAAACGAATTTAATTAGCAGCATTGGTCAAAACCAACGTTACCTTGATACGCCCGCCTTAAAACCACCTTCTAGTCTCTCCGTCTTTTTACCATTCGTCTGCGTATTTTCATTTCCACCTTATCCATCCACATTTCCAATCCATCTTTCCCTGAGTGTCATGGAACGAGAACGTATACTAAGAAACATACATAACTATGAAGGTTCATTATTTTTGAATACCGAGCCTAAAAGAATAAGAAAATGATTTATATAATCCAAAAATAAAAATATAGGAAACGCATAAAAAATTGGAATAAAAAAAAAATTTCTTCTAACATGTTCGAAATGTTAGAAATAACAGCAGTCTAACAAGAAAAAAATAATATCGAACAATTTTTGTGTGTTTGTTTATATATTCCAATATCGAATTATTTGTTTTCAGTTCAAGTGATATAAATTATTGTCATCCGCCTTTTCCAAAAAATTAAAGGAAATATTTTCGAGTTGTGAAGATGAATAAGTGTATATGCAATAATTTATATTTACTTCCGTACCTTATGTGCAAGTAGTGTAGTGTATGTATAATATATTATTATAAGGAAGTACTGTGAGTGTCAAAAAACTAGTTGAAACGGAAATATAATATATCTTTATTTACAATAAAATAGTGGATACGAAGAATATAATATACAACAAATACGTACAGAGTGTATCAAAACGCACGTTACCGAGAGAATGATGATCTGATCTAGTATACACGTAGAATAATCATATAAATATATTACAATCACGTTCAAGGACCTTTTTCCGCTATACAATACAGCATCCAAATGATTTTTTCTTAAAAATAAGAATGATATGAAAAAGTTGGCTATTACGTCACAGTCGTCTTTGGTATAGCGGAAGCATACTGGACTAGATATCCACAGGCCCGATATTCGATTCCTGGTTGACGAGTTAATTTTTTCATATTAGTATTTAATTAAAAATTCAATGACAATGACATTTGTCAAAATAGAATACGCTAAAGTCTTCTACAGTTTGTCTTACGTAACCGAAAGGAATTTAGATAAACATCGTTATGTTGACGCTTAAGTATACACAAATAAATAAATATTGATAATTTTAAATATTTTTTAGGAAGACTTCTTCAGATTAAATTTTCATGGTAAAATTAGAGTAACCATGCTCATGTGACCTATAACTGTTTGTAATTTTTTAGTATAAGAAACCGACAAGGACGAGAATTTTTTGAAACAACTTTTTAGAAGCCTAATGGCAATACCAAACTGTAAAACAAGATTTACAGTCCCACAAACATCTTCATTATATACCGCGCTCGGCACTATGTAGTTTCAGCAGTATTTTAAATGTAATGCTTCATAAACAAGGATACAAGTTGTGGTCGCATTTAATTTGTTTGAATTGATATGTTAGTTTTTAGAGAAATGACTTTTAACACACACTGTACATTGAATACTTTCTTTGTCTCAAACATAGAATGTGTAGAATAGAATTAATCAAAAATATATTCTAATTTTTGACAGAGAAACTCCCACAGCTATGTTGTACAAACACAATTCTTTTTTCAAGCTTTAATTTAACTTTACTTGTACTATACAAGTAAAGCGCCCTATATAAGTGGGCGCTCATTTTCCAAAATTTTATAGCTGGTTTGTGCCTTATTCATTCGGTTTTCGGTTACGAATAAAAGTATTTGGCCAATAATTTTCAATCAGAAATCTTCGCCATGCTGAGAGGTACCCAGATTTGTAACACGAAAGGTTACAGTGGGGCACATATCAGCATATTCTCAGATAGCCAGGCAGCACTTTGGGCCCAGGCGTCAAGATTCCAATCGAGGATAGTCTGTGAATGCTTCGAGAAGCTGAACCGCCTGGAACTGAGTAACACAGTCAGACTGATCTGGGTACCGGGTCACTCTGGCGTTAAGGGGAACGAAGTAGCGGACTCGTTGACACGAGAGGGGTCATCTCAAATGCCCCTTTCACCTGAGCCTATCATTCCCATAGCAAGATGCTCCGTTAATTTACCGAATCAAGGGGTGGCTGAAACAACCTCAATAGAATGCAGTTGATAAGGGTGATGGGGCTTTTGACAGGACACTGTCGATTGAACTACCACCTACATAACTTGGGGATCTCTGATCATCCCACTTGTAGGGCCTGTATGGAAGACGATGAGACCTCCATACATGTTATATGCACCTGCAGAAACCTGATATAGAATGGTCAGATATATATGTTGGGGTCCGAAACCAAGGAGGGGACAGAGGACCCCTTGGTCTACGCGCTAGATTTTTATTATTATTATTTGGCCAATAATGTATTTCGCTCGATAGACCAACTTTTGTCCCTGCACTTTTTTTGCAACGATTTTTTTCTTTGTTTTCGTAATTATCCAAACTGCAAAGGAGTTTATTCGAAGTAATTAGAGTTTTATGTTATGTGAAACTTTCTCCTCATATCTCATCACAACTATTATCATTATTATGAATATAAGCTAATAAAAAATGGTTGTAAAATATGGATATGTATACGTCTTTAGACAGAACTGTCACAGTAAATAGTAAACAATCAATTGATGAACAAACAATGATCAATCAGCGAGTGTAGTTCGCCAATTGACAATATTATAATAAAATAAAACAAGCGATACATATTATTTATTTACCATTTTATTTGAAATGCATTTAATGTTGTATTTGTTGGTAAATGGCAAGTAAACAGACAGTCAGGCATCTAGGCAACCAACACTAACAACAAATAACAACAGTATAAAATAGTCAGCAAGCAAAATTTACAGTCTAGCAAACAACACTATATTTACAGGAGGCTAGGGAAATAATACATCAAAATTTGTGGTATGCTTACTTAGGGTGTTTAGATTTAAAAAAACAAGCCGTAGGATGGATTCGTCTCTGAGTATTACATTTCTAAGTACCACCCATGAGATCCATGAGTTTAACTTCCCAGTGGGATGGTCAGTAATTTTTTTTAATTGAGGAATGTGTCTGTGGCAGATGAATGCAGGGCAGTCATCGAAGAATGATTACCAAAACCTTTTCGACTTCGTAATTATTAAAATCAAATTAAACTATTTTTATTTTGTAAATATTTATATAAATAATAAATTACACTAAACACTTAAAATGTATTTATATATATAAAAAACGTCTTACACGTATTTTATTTAAAGCACTTCAAATGTTTTAAAATTAAAAGTTTAAGATGTTTACATTATATTACTATATACTTGGTGAGTGTTTTAAAATAAAGCATTTCGATTTGCAGTATTGTTGAAAATTTTGTTTACTCCAACTTTACTTCTGATGAATTTGCCCGTTTGTAACTAGTATTAAGAGAACAATTTCAAACTTTGTGTTTCTCCCTTCCTCTAAGTCGTATTTTCCTCTTGACTGAATTACATAAAATTTCTTTCAGATCATATTGACATTAATACGCTTCGATTAACACCTCAACGAAGCCAATATCAATTTAGGACCACGAGATTTTGCGTACACGGGAAACAACATTAACGTTTGGTTAGTTGCCCATCCACCCTGTATTATCCAGTATGTAGCCTATAAAAGCATTTATAATATAAACAGCAATCATACAAATGTAATAATATTTTATGTTATATAGAAATAACAATTTTATTATATGACACGAACAAATATGTATATATATATATATATATATATATATATATATATATATATATATTTATATATATATTTATATATATATATATATATATATATATATATATATATATATATACATATATATGTTCATAATATGTCTTAAATTCCCTTATCAATGCCTCAATACCGTCTGACTACGACAATTTTCACCTATAATTTCTACAGAAAATGTATAAGTGTTTCTGGATAACACCATAACATAACATTGTTGTTATATTTAAATGAAAAAAACAACCCGTTGAAGAATAAAAAATATACTAAGCGAGTAAACTGTAGACTATTTCACACTCCGCCAGTGCGTGCTTTATTATTGACTAGCACTATATAACCCTATATATAGAATAATATATATCCTTACATAGTATAAAATAAGTCCCCCAGCCGCGTCTGTCTGTCTTTCTGTCTGTTCGCGATAAACTCAAAAACTACTGCACCGATATTCATGCTGTTTTCACCAATGGATAGAGTGGTTCTCGAGGAAGGTTTTAGTATATAATTTCTCAAGTTTTTGTGTACATTGGTCCTTACATATTATAAAAATGATTCATGAGGAAGGTATAGTTGTATAATTTATTGATGTATAGGTGTATAATTTATCAGTCTTTGACGGGAGAAAATATTATGTTACTTGGTTATAAGGGCGTTACAAAATTTTTGCGGGCGAAGCCGCGACGGGTCATGCTAGTTCTATATAAAGAAAATAATTGTTCCAAAAAAAAAACAACCTCAACCACTAACAGCTTACTGCAATCCTCAGTACTATCCACAACCAATTCTAACCTATCCTCAATCAATTCTCCTATACCCATATCTACAACTCACCACACAATCCAATTCACAAACAAATCAACAACAAAATCTACAATCTAATTTACAAACGACAAAATCAACATCCATTAATCAATTCAATCAAAGTGGAAACCTTATTCACAACCAACGACCCAACCAAGCTACGCACAACAAAATCAACAATTTGGGGCTCAAGTTTTACTTAGCCCCAAAGGTACAAAATAATGCCTCTACAAGAAAATTTTAAATTTTTTATTGAATGAGTCATTTTTTATCTCTGAAGAAGGAACTGTGTTCCGAAACTAGTCAATTAACGAAATAAAGTGATTTAACGAAAATTTCAACTATTTGTTTTATTTAATAAGAAAATTTTTAGCTCAAGAATTTTGATGGAGGTCTTAATCACAAACTTTTGTTTTTAATCGAAGTTATTTATTGAACAGTTTACGAATACTCACCATATAGAAATATAGGTATACATAGAATATAAGATATTGTTTGGAAAACAATTTTCTATATTATTGAATAAAAACAGTGTCTAGAGCACATAAATATTTATCAATAATACAAGCAATATACAAAAAAATAAATAAATAAAAAATACAAACAAAACATCAAAAGATTTTGTTGTATTATAAATGATTTGAGAAACATTTGTCACCTTCTAATAAAATATAAGGCGTTTTGCAATGTGACGAAACGGGAGCATATAAATTCTACTCCACCCTGCTAGTTTCATAATATAAAATCACCGTCGGCTGCACCCACAAACAATAGACGACGACGTATTGTATAAATACACTTTTGTTACCAAAGAGATACGATCAAACTCACCTCCGCCAAGATAACTCATCAAAGTAGATGTTAAAATAAAACAACAACTAAAATAACAATAACAACTAACTGAGTTAGTTGCATAAATACGCGGTATTGGATGAGTTTATGAAAAAAAGTTTGAAACAAAAGTTGTTTATTTTTTAAACAGGACCATTTTGTGTCTTTAAATTTTTGTTCTATCTCTTACGGTTTCAAAGATAGGCAGTTTTTCCCATTTTTACCAAACATAGTTCGATTTACATTTTTACCGAATTTCAAGTTTGTAGCTCTTCTGGATGTGATCTTGATAAAATTAACCATTTTTTATGTTGGATTTCTCGGTTTCAAACAGGAACATTTTGTATCTTTAAATTTTGGTTCTACGATAACGGTTTTAATGATGAATTGGATTTCTCGGTAAATCGAAACTTTCAATTTACGGTGGCTCCCGGATTTATGTTCTAAATTCCGTCATCATGAGCTGCAACTGAACAGAGGTATGTGTGCACAATACCACCCCCTATAAAATAATATACTTTTTCGTATAACAATCATCTTACGTACACTCAGCCCCAAAAATTGATATCTTTTTTTGAAATTTTATAGTTGATTTGTGCCGTATTCATTCGGTTTTCGAAAAACAAATTCGCATAAAATTTTTTACTATATTTCTAGTGAATAACTTTTATCCGAAGCATTATGTCGAAAATCGAACCAATGAGGCACAAATAAACTATAAAATTTTTAAAAAAATGACATCAACTTTTGTGGTCCATAGTACATACAATATGATAGTTATATTCCATGTTTATTGATTTCTTGTCTCTGATTTATAGGTTTATAATAATAATAATAATAATAATAATAATAATAATAATAATAATAATAATAATACCATGTATTCCACACATATACAAAATATCCGCTTCACTATATGTTGTGGAATCCCTACTCGAACTCCCAACCGATTCATATCTACACCACATTCTTCCGCAATCTGTTTGTTGATATATCATTGCCGAAAATGGAATGTATTCTGGTCAAATTATATATATATATATATATATATATATATATATATATATATATATATATATATAATATAGAATATTATACAGAATGCGTCACAATGATGGACCTAACATCAGCCTTTTATCCTTGTTAATATATATATATATATATATATATATATATATATATATATATATATATATATATATATATATATATATATATATATATATAATATAGAATATTATTCAGAATGCGTCACAATGATGGACCTAACATCAGCTTTTTATCCTTGTAAAATTAGTGAACGAATCGATATAAAAATTAATTGAATCGTTTTATTGAAATATACAACCCGCAATAGAATAATGTATTGATGTGTTTATAAGAGTAAAAACTAAGAAACATGTACTAAAAATGAATTAAATTGATTGCACTATAATTTTTCCATCCTGACAATTGTTGGTTTAATCTACACTTATGTCTCAATTGTCTGACTTTTCTGAACGATTCTTATAGTGATAAAGGCGTTAGAATGCAGCTCTAAATTGAGTTTATATTTTTAAAGCTTACGCGGTGCCGTTGGAAAATTTTTTGATCTATATACCATTTTACCCTGAAATTGGCCTCCAGGCTCAATTAACCTTCAAAACATAAATTTCAAATTATTACATCAAATAGTTTGACAGAAAACCGGTATCGATGTCATTCCATAAATGTTTCGTTTTTCTAATTAAATGTCCCGCTACTGGTAATTAATTCTTACGATAACGAAAGTATTTCCAAACCATAACTGCCAATAAAAACGGCATATACGTATTATGTCTATATCATTGTCTGAAGTTCGATGATTCGCTATTTTTAATAAACTTGGTAACTATAAGAAAATCTTTTACCATAAAAAAGCGAGTAGTAGAGCTTGATGAGTTGATGAGTTTGTCCCTGCTCGGGCGCCAAATTGTAAAGGTAAATGATTGATATATTAAATAATTATTATTTAAATAAATAATAAATATATGTGAAAGATATAATTGATCTTTATTGATTTGATTTATGAAATATTATATATTTTAATATGTAAATTATCAAGGTTGTTAACATTCAAAGCAACCGTGATAATAGGGGGAAGTTATAGTTGTTATGCAACAACTAAAAATGATGAACAAAATTATAATAATAATTTAATGAAGAAGCGATACCGCTACAAGTTCATATTAGCACATCCTGTAGCCGATAAGAGGTTTATATAGGTGTTTTGTATATGTTATACAATATTTCTATATAATATATAATAAATACTGTCTACTTATATAACAACTAAGACTTTTGATATTTAGGAAATAAAATATAAAAGTATCAGTGGCGTAGCTACCGGGGGACTTACATGTAGTAATCACCGGAGCTCCCTAACCCAGGGAATTATCACAGCAGCTTGTATCGATGTCAGATAACGATTTATGCGAAAATACTAAGAAGCTGTTCGAACGTTATCAGTGAAAATAATTATTAGCTCTCCATGTGCTTCATTCTCTGTTGTACTGTGAATGTTTGTAATAATAATTGTAATAAATTTTCTCGAAAGACTTGATATTGTTCCTGTCAACGATCACATATTGTTGTATATATTGAGATTTTTTTGCGTTATGCAAGGGTGGGGCCACAAAAACAAGTTTCCATCTAGGCCCCGCAAGATGCAACTACGCCACTGAAAAATATAGTACAAACAAACTTACGAGATGAAGATCGGGCTTTACTAATATCTTATTAAAATGGTATAAAAGTGGCGGTTAATTGACTAAACTGTCGGGGTATGGACACAAGAACGAAGTAACCGGATATACTTGTGAAGGTTTTCTGCAGTTTCCTTTACAAACTGCAGATGAGTATAGTTCCTATCAAAGTCGGCTACAACCGCACATCCTACAAATTCCTAGTCTACATACAAAATTCCTTGTTGTCCACTCACATCCTCACAACCTTAGGCATCACAATGGACCTTATGGTCGAAGACAGCCTCTACAATCTACGGTTTCAAAGATAGACAGTATTTTATTATAGACCATTTTCCTCAAACCTAGTTCGATTTTACCATGATGAACTTGACCTTACTTTTTAGCTCTCGAACACACATACAAATTTTCAGCTCACTTTTTTAGTTATCGTGTCCGCAGACAGACAGACGTTAGAGCCGTTACAAAGTCGGCACTAAACTTAATATATCCTGGTGTATATATTATATACCGGTTATAAAAACACAGCGTACTGGAACATCTTCACACATACAAATATCCAGACCATATACAGACTGTGTTGGAATGTTTTTCCATAAGAGAATCAATGTTAAATATTATTTATTACTGGCAGGCCGTGTGGTTACTGTGCGGAGTCAGTCAGTACACATGTAATGAGTACACACTCTTAAATGAGTCAGTACACACAGTCAATGAGTCAGTACACACTCTTAAATGAACAAACAAACTACCATACGCATATGAGATGACTCTCATTACATGTGTACTGACTGATTCCGCACAGTAACCACACGGCCTGCCAGTTATAAATAATATTTAACATTGATTCTCTATTGGAAAAGCATTCCAACACAGTCTGTATAGTGTAATCTGTAATGGTCAAGACGTCAGCTCAGTGTTCAATGTTCAAATGGGTGAAAATCATTGAACTATAACTAAAGTACGTACAATAATCAGTGAGGCATAAAAACTGACTTATAGAACACAACTTGACGTGACTGACACATCTTGATTTTCTTACAACTTTTTACTTCAATTTATAACTAAACTGATAAAATAGCAGAGGTAAACCATGTTACACAGATTGTATATACGTTGTTCACTGAAAGATCATCTTCACTATCAATAAAGATTATTAAAATAATCAAAGAGAACTCTAGGTTTTTTGAAATTACATTTCAAATTTTGCCCCAATTCCAAGAACATTTGTTTGTATTTTTATAAATACGTATTTCGACTACAATGTAGTCATCATCAGTATGAATTTGCTAATCGTAACTATCTCTGGGATATGAATTCAGAGATATGTAGCATGTTGCTAATTTGGTGCGTGTCTCACAATGATATTAAAAAAGTTATGTCTTTTATACGATTTGACTGAGGGTATGATTTGACCTGAGGTTTATTTGAGTTAACTGACTAACAGATTAGGTGTGTGAAAAGCCCCACTTATTTATTGTAGGTATCCTTTTGTGACTATGCGTTGTTTTGTCACTAAAGTGAGGGTATCGAAGCTAATCTTGATATTCAGGTATTAGATTTTAGTTTTTGAAAATGGTTTAATTTTATTAAATCAGAATTTGGAATTGGGCCTTTGTCTAAATTCATTATCTGTTTTCTCAATTTGTCGATACTTTCATATGCATATAATTCTGTGGGGTTTTGTACCGATTTCAATAGTTTTAGATTCGATTTGTCAATTTTGTGGTTGTTTTCTATAATGTGCGCAGCTATACACGATTTTTCGGTTCTCCCAAATTTCATATGAGCCCGATGTTTTTTGATTCGAATTCCTATTTAGCGACGACTTTGACCGACATAAGTTTTCGAACAGTTTTGACAACTGACACCATGTATGCCCGATTGTTTTTCATTACTAATTTTATCCTTAGGGTTGCCCAGTAACTGTTTGATTTTATTTATACTAACAAGCAGAGTAAAGACTCATTTACACTTATCACTTTGGATGTTCATCTTGGAGGAATCTCATCCAATGTATTAGATTATCAAATGATAATTAATAAGAACTCAAGGTTTTTGAAATA
Source organism: Nineta flava (assembly GCA_963920215.1). Lineage (NCBI taxonomy): Eukaryota > Metazoa > Arthropoda > Insecta > Neuroptera > Chrysopidae > Nineta > Nineta flava. The sequence continues at coordinate 6,083,693 of OY986042.1, forward strand.
AAATTTCAAATTCGTCCCAATACCTAGATCAGTTTTTGAATTATAAATACGAAATTTGGACTACAAAGTAGTCGTCATTAGTATAAATCAGCTAGTCGTAATTTACTCTTTGATAATTCAGAAATAGTTAGAAAATCGAAATCCATAGACAAAAATAAAAATAAATAAAAAATTAAACACAATAAATTTAAAGAAAATAAATTGTATTGAAATTACTTTTGTTAAAATTACTTTCATTCGATTTACTCTTGTTAACATCTCTCTTATTAAAATTACTCTTATATTGTCTCAGGATATGTTATTTCTGTCAGTGATAAACAGAAATAATATGCAATAATGATAACGAATAGAACGTCTACATTTTACGAATAGATTTAAATAATAACGAATAGAACGTCTACTGTAGAGATGTTAAAAATCGGATGTAAATTCATAAGATCTCATGGACAATCTCTAAATGAACAAGATATATGTAGGTATGTATGGTACTATAGACCACAAAAGTTGATGTCATATTTCAAATTTTATAATTGATTTGAGGCTGCCCTGAACGGCCTACACTTCGACCATAAGGATGTGAGTGGTGTGGAAGGAATCTTTGTGTATAGACTAGGATTTGGTAGGATATGCGGCTGCAGCCGACTATGATAGGAACTATGCCGATATTCATCTGGAGTTCGTGAAGGAAACTGCAGAAAACCTTCACAAGCATAACCGGTTACTTCGTTCTGGTCCATATGCCGACAGTTTAGTCAATTAACCGCCCCCTTTTTGTTTTTTTCCTTAATAATTCACAAACTGCCGATGTCGGGATTCGAACCCATAACCTCCCTGTTTCCAAGTAAGCATACTGCGCATACATAACATCTTAGACCGCTCGGCCACTTGGACTGATGATTTGTGGCTTATTGATTATTGAAAAAAGCTTCGGATAAAAGTTGTTCATTAGAAACTGTAGCAACAACTTTTATTCGAAATTTTTTTTTTCGAATACCGAATGAATATAGCACAAATTAACTATAAAATTTAAAAAGAATGGCATTAACTTTTGTGGCCAATTGTACAACCAACATACAACACGTATGTTACTATTTTATACAACATTAAATAAAAATTTCTACGTAGTATTAAAAGTAAGATCCAATTTATTTAAATAACGTGTGACCTACAACATTAGATACTTTTTTTTTAAATAGTTTTTCGTGATTATAAACTAGGGTGGTCCATCTGTTAAATTTTACATATTTATATCCAAGTTTTCCATTTTCTTTAATTCTATTTGATATGTTGTAACAATACTATTTAAATGCCTGGACAATCAGGAATCGATGGAAACGAGAAGGCTGATGAGTTATCCAGAATCGGTGCCACTAATCGGCCCAGACGCACAATAAAATATATAATAAAAGTATGGGCGGTACGAAAATCCAACCGTTCTTGGGTAAATACTCATGGTAAAGATCCTGCAAAAGCTCTTATAAAAAGCTTCTCATGGAAAAAGGCCTCTGAACGTTTACAACTAGAAAAAAAACAATTAAGCATACTTACTGGCCCTATTACTGGCCACTGCAAACTCATTAAACATCTGCACAAAATCAATGTCACAGGGAATAATCTCTGCAGATTTTGTCATGAAAATGAGGAGACCGGAATTCACATTCTGAGTGAATGCGAAAATCTCTCTCTCTCAAAAGACACTATCATTTGGGATGGGCAGACCTCCAGCCATATGAAATTAATGAGGTGTCGACGAAGAATATTCTAACGGTTATCAAGATCATAGGACTCCTGGAACACCTTTGAAGGAAAGTACACTCCCGTTCAATAAAATTGAACCAACCTGAAATGTTAATTTTCTTACATTTCATGAAACTCCTCACTTTTGTAACTCTCTGTATATTATTTATTTATAAACAAAGATGGTGGTAGAGTAAGATGTTGGTGACAGTGGTAGAGTAAGAATATGTAATGTAAACGCATCTTAAGTGTTATATATCTCTTTTACGTATAAAAATTAAATAAAATGTTGTATCTGTCAAAATAATTTACTACAAGAATAATCAAAATTGTGAGAGACTAATTCGGTTCAGGTCGGTTCAATTTTATTGAACGGGAGTGTAGGTACAATAGATCAAATTGGTCACGGTACAAAAGCTCTTTATTAAACTTGTCCCTGACTCACGTCTAATCTAATCAAATCTACGACTCGGCTGTTGAAATATAAGAGCTTCTAGATTCATCGAAACCTCCTGTATAGGATACACCTATACACACATTATATTTTGTATACAGTGTCGACTTTTGACTGTCAAATTCACTGCTCAAATTCAAAACTCTAACAAGCATTGACATGATTTTTGATAATAATAATAATAATAATAATAATAATAATAATAACCACTATTGTTAGTAACTGTGGATTCTTTGTATTCATCTTTTTGTATGCTTTTTGTTTAAAATAATTTCTGTACTTGCCATCATATTTATTATTCTTTATTCATATCGAGATTAATGTTTTACCCATTGTTTATATAATGATTATAAATTCTTTTCCATCTCCCTTCCTATGCTTGTTCATTTTCTCACAATCATTTTACTGTATCTTCATATTATTATTTCTTTTCTATATTAGAAAGAATTTTACTATTTCAATTGATATTAATAATAATAATAATAATGATAAAAACACTTTTAAAATATGAATTTGACATTGGTGTGGTAGTGAATTCATTTCAAAAACATCTGCAAACTAATTATTAATATACTAGCTGACCTGTGCGGCTTCGCTCGCGCGTAAAAGTAAAGATATTATGGAAAAATTCGGGTAAAAACAAATATAATTCAAAAATTTACCTTAACTAACTGCAACCCATGGTGTGGGCCTTGTTTATTTTTTGTCTTTGAATATTTTTTTTTATCTCTTAAGGTTTTAAGTTAGATGTTTTCACACACCCTGGTGGGCGTGAATGTGTAGGGGACAATGATCGACTTTGCAAGTTGTTTATTTTAAAGAAGTAAACATAAGAATCATACAAAACTCCCATAGAAATAAGCACTTTCAGTTTTTTCGAATTTTCCGAGTTTCTTTCCCTCAAAACCTTATTCGGGCTATAACGAACATTTAAAAAAATTAGCCAAATCGGTCCAGCCGTTCTCAAGGGATGCGCTTACCAACAAACAGCATTTAATTTTTATTTATATAGAAATCATATTTTATTAATATGAGAAAAAATATCAAAGATGTGTTTTAATTTATTTTCAAAAGCTTTTATTTAACTTAACTTGTATGTGCAAATTTTGGGCACTGCAAACTCCATAAACATATGTCCAAAATCAATCGCACAGGGAACGATCTGCAAATAGATATATATATATATATATTTTGGTTGAAGATTTTTGACAAAATGAGCTTACAGACTCTTTTTAAGATCCAATATATTAATTTTGTGTTTGCAAAATTTGCTGAACGATAAATCGATACCCGAGCAAAGATTAGGGAAGGTAAATACAAACCATATATTAAACAAAAATCACCGTTGGAGAGTGTTGAAAATATATAGAAATATTCCAAAATCAAATAGTTTTCCATGTTTTTCATTAATAAATCCAGAAATGTATTGATTTCAAGTTTTCGAATAATTTTCTATAAACAAATTTTTGTTTTATTGATCGTCTAGACGATTCGTTAAAAATTAGTTAACAATTCTTTGAATTGTTATTAATCTCAAACATCACTCTACTTTCTTATGAACTATATGGATTTGTTTGGAGTTCCATGAGTTTTTGTATTGCTCCACAGCTTTTAATCAAAAATCATTTCAATTAACGAAAAACATATCAAAAACTGATTTAAACCATCGGATTCAAATTGATTTAATCTAAAGTTTAATTATACATATTTATGCAATGATTTTAACAACGAAAATTGATATAAAATTTATGTCACCAATTTTCTGGATTAATTTGGTTGTTTGTAAGCTAATTTTCTAGAAAATATTCTACAAATTACACTCTAAGTGATAGACCATGTATTACATTATATCAATCATTTCAAAATATTTTGTAAATATATCGTTTATAAGTACATATGAAAAGTAAAGATCCTATATAACCCCGTAGTTATAAAAATTTTTCTTTTACGAGATCCTTTAAGTCCTGTCTTTCAAGAAGATTTGCATATATATTATAAACACTGTACATAGTATAGAAATATATACATATATATTTACACACACATATAGGTATATATATATATATATATATATATATATAGGGTGAGTCAAAAGTCATAGAGTTTTTAAAAGGGTGATAGGGGATGAAATTCTAAGGTGAAAAGTCCTTGGATATTTTTGCACCTGACCCACCGTTAATTAGATATTAATTAAATTAAGTAACCAATTAAAGAAGCGCGTTAACGGAATAAGAAATGGTGGGGAATGAACGTAGCGGCAGCAGATATACGTGAGGGGAACGAGCTCTCCCCACCACTACCGTAGAGCGAGTCAATCTTATGCTTTTCAAATCCGGTACAGTTTTTCTAGTATTTTTTTGTTTAATTTACCATTAATTATTCCGAAAAATCTGATAAACTGAATTATTCAGTTCAATTATTTAGTTTCATCCCCTGTATATATACCACTGATAGCTCTAGCTAGCTATCTTTCTACAATGAAATATCTTGAAAATTGTTTTTCTAAAATTTCAACGTCATCTTTTTATATCACAATACACAAAAATCGTTTATTATTTTATAAAAAAAAAAAGAATAAGAAGTTACTTTTTATACACAAAGCCCTGAATACTTCCTTAATAAATTTTTACACTTTTTATATACAGAATGATTCTTGTAAATTACGTTGTAAATATAAATTATTGATTAAGGAAGATCCAGCATGTAATCACTTTTCGACAGATTTTGCTCATTTTTTTCCACAGCCTAAAAATAACGTTTTCTAATGAATCCCGAAGTGATTTAAATTGTGACAAAACATTCAGGAAAAAAAGTAACAGTTCTTGTTTTTAAATTTTTCTTAGGCTATTTACGGTTTCTATATCGGACAATTTTAAAGATCCTCCTAACGGGGATGCTTGGATCAGTGTTGGCCATTCGAGCATTTGTGGACACTTTCTAGCTTCGTGTTTGTTACCGTGTCCACGGACGGGTGAATAGACTGACGGTAAAGCAGAAACGGGCTAATTAGAACATTTTATGAACACCTACACCAACAATTGTTTTTTTGTGATCAATATTTTCAACCATTTCAAAGTTTGACCTATACTTATAATAACCTAGTACTTATATACATTTTATAAATACCAGGTACACGTAGATAAATGAACCGTTTAACAGTACTATCGTGAAAAGAAATGTATAGTAATTATTACCATGTTCCATAGTATTCAGTCCGACGGTAAAAACGAACATTCTGTATATTAGAATATTATTGTTTGAGGAGGATCGAAAGGGTATGTTAAAACCATATTTCATAAAATATCAAAATGATAAAACCAAAAGTAATTTAAAATTTAATAGATTTTACAACGTATATACATATATACATATATATACATATATAAATATAAATATAGTTATATATATACATATATATATATATATATATATATATATATATATATATATATATATATATATATATATATATATATATATATATATAGAAATATTTACATTACCCTAAATTAATTGATTTGGTAAAATAGGATTTGTGGTCACAAAGCAATCAAAACCACTGTCTGTATATTATGTAATACTACTCCCTAAATGCCTATTGGCCTCTTTTGTTTCAATTAATAACTACAATTCGCTTTTATTATTAATATTTAAATTTAGGATAAGAAGTTGCAATAATTTTATTTTGTAAATTATTTATTTTTTTAAACACTATTTTTTAAATATACTTCTCGAAAATTAAGAAAAAATATTCTAAGAAGAAAGGTTCATCGAATTTTTATCGATACTATAGTAAGAATATTTTGTACGAAAACTTTTACTTAAAAGTGCTTTGTTCTCTCGTTCCATTTAAAATTTCAAAGTTAGATCCTGTTTTGCTCTTGAAGGTCCATCCGACCCAAAATCTGATTAGCGCATTCAATTCTTCGGGGAAAATTACTAGGGGTTACCGTTTGAAAATTTTTAGTGAGAACCATCTTACGCGAATTATTATGCCGTGTCCATATTTTTTGGACACCCTGTATAAGATTTTATGAAAAAAATCGTCCAAATAGATCACTTCTCTATTTCATCAAACTAAAAACATGCCTCAGATATTACTACTGCGCTGCCAAATCATTCGCATCAATACTTAAGTAGGCTACAAACGAGGAACATTGTGTAGCAACATTGAACTCCGCCTACAAAATATTTTGTCTACAGACGTGTAACCAAAATTGGGAACATAAAGTTATTATTTTATTACTGTGATCTTAAAAATCAATTCTCCCACAAAATATCAAATAATTTTGATTTTTACTGCAACCAGTTCAAGGACATGTAATTTGTTCTGCAACAGCTATACAGACTAGCAACCTACTACCGAACATTCATTTGTCCTTAAAATGTTCCTGCAAAGGTTGCATGTCTGTAGTCCCTATTGCATCTAAAAGTTGCATGTTGAAAAACGGACTAAATCAAGAATAGGGAATATGCATGAAAATTTTTTTTCACTTGAATTGAAGCATGTTTACTTGACAAATATCAAGGTAAAATTACTTTTTAAATAACTTTAAAAATAAGCGAGATATGAATGATTGAAATTCCTGAAATTAGACAAAGAGGATGATAGCCCTCTTGACATGCATTGTGACATCATCATATACTATCACCATTTAAAATACACGTAAAACTCCGTTTTGCAAGAAAAAGACAGATAATAATCTTTAAAAGCTTATAGCTTCTTTGATATTTGTCGGATTTTAATTTCGTTTTTAAATATTATTACAATATTAAGAGTATTTTCGTATTCTGAAAATAAATGTGAAAAAAAATGTTCATGCATATTCCCTATTATGTCGGATGCTATAACAACTCCCTTTAAAATATGAGATCCAGATATTTGAGATGCTAACTTTACACACGTAGGTAGTTACTGACCCAGTTATTTGTGGTGGATTAAAACGACCCATATTAGACTTTTAGTTTTCCAATTATATTGGAATATATTAACGATATATATTATACATTATAATGTATATTTTAATACAGAATTGACGATGTTAAATTAATAATTTCGATAAATCATTTATTATAAATAATAATAATTGATAAGTAATAATAATTACTTGCATGTGAACTTTAATATTATTATTATTGAACGTACATTATAAATTATGTATAATAACTAATCGAATATGTCAATTTCTACATAGTTAATTTTTTTTCAATATCTAGGTGAATACAATGACAACGAAACATTGGAATAACAGTTTTAAAATCCATTTTCTCGTCACATTATCCCAGATTTCACAGATTGGTCGGAATAATCCATATAGTCATTCAAAGTTGTGTCGATGAGAAAACTGATCAAAAGTATTGAAGACAATATATAAAAGTACGTCATATTAACGACCAACACATTTCAAAATTTTCACTTTTCAAATCATATAGTTTTGAATTTTAGCACCAGGTGTCTGATATCTTGAAAACCGTCAATTGTACCGTATTTTAATTAACGCCATCGTTTTCGCTAGGTTCAAGTTAGCTTAAAACAAAGTTTTTATCAAAATCGGAGACAAAACATCTTTCTCTAATTTTTACGATTTTGTTAAGGGGTACCCCTTGGAAAAAATGTGAAATAAGTGGAAAAAAATTGTGTACTCGATTTTAATAATAATCATTTTCTAGGGTGATTTTGACCCAAACAGCACGAAAATCTGGTTCATTTTAACGTCCGACCTATACATTTCCAAATATCGGCTTCTAAATGCATACAGTTTTGAATTTTAGCACCAGGTGTCTGATATCTTGAAAACCGTTAATCGTATCGTATTTTAATCAACGCCATCGTTTTCGCTAGGTTCAAGTTAGCTTAAAACAAAGTTTTCATCAAAATCGGAGACAAAAAATTTTTCTCTAATTTTTACGATTTTGTTAAGTACCCCTTGGAAAAAATGTGAAATAAGTGAAAAAAATTTTTGTCCTCGATTTTAATAATAATCATTTTCTAGGGTGATTTTGACCCAAACAGCACGAAAATCTGGTTCATTTTAACGTCCGCACTATAAATTTCAAAATATCGGCTTCTCAATTCATACAGTTTTGAATTTTAGCACCTAGAGTCTGTTATCTTGAAAACCGTTAATCGTATCGTATTTTAATTAACGTCATTGTTTTCGCTAGGTTCAAGTTAGCTTAAAACATAGTTTTTATCAAAATCGGAGATAAAAAATTTTTCTCTAATTTTTACGACGGTGTTACACACACACGACGGACAATAACGACGATGTATACATGCACGAGTAAGATGCAAATATATATAAATGATTGTAGTTATAGAGTGATAAGTATAAAATAATAGTTATTTATGTTATAATACAATACTGATTGTTTAAGTGTGGCAAAGTAAACCATATCATAGTACACTGCATATAGACAGTGATAGATACACTATACAGTATTCCAGATTGGGTGTATTTTAAAAAACAAGCTGTATATATATACATCCATGGGTGTATAACTTATAATCGATTATATAGTTTTAAAACAAATATGTTTTTTAATAAATTCATTAAAATGAAATATTCACGTTGACCGTCCGTCATGCATTATATGTTGTAACTGATATTTAAAATAAAACAAAGTATTTTCATACAGTTCGTCAGATTCAATCATAAATTACACAATCTAACTTACTCAAATATTACACTGTGCGTCAAAAATTTCATTTTACATTTCAGTTTTTGTTCATTTAGTGTAGACAGTCATTTTTGGACGAATATTACCACGAATCGTGGAACTGGTAACTGATAAAACTTTTGTAATAAAATAGCATAAAATAGTTCATTTGCAATAGTTACTATATGAAAACACAATTGATTCAGTTGTACATTTACGCTTAGACCCGTGAAGACCGGGCTTAGGGTGGCAAATTCTTAGGGGCACCAAATTTTTAGGAATACGAAAAATTTTACAGATGAACAAATTTAACGAACGATTCAAATTTGAATTAGTTTGGCAATGAATATATATGAACAAATTTCGATAAAGTATTCCACAAAGAATGTTGAAGTGTGAATTGAAAAAAAAGTAATTATTTAAAAAAATCAAGCAAATAAGCTAGTCGATAAGCATTTGGAAGAGACATTAGGTAATGAATGTATTCATTTACATTATCAACTGAAAGATTTATCAGAACATAATGAAAATATGCACTTGGCACTAAATTTAGTGAATATTTTACATTCATGTAACCTTTGCGATGTTTACCCTTCACGTAGATATTGCTGTACGCATTTATTTATGTATTCCAGCCAAAAATTGTTCAGAAAAAAGATCTTTTTCCACCCTTCAAAGAGTGAAAAGCTCTTTGCGAGCAAGTTCGGGTCAGGACAGACTTAATGCACTTGCATTGTTGTCTGTTGAAGCAAAATCAGTGCAGGAAATTGATTATGACGATACAATCGCCAGAAAGCAAAAAAAGGCGCCATATTCGACGGGGTATAGGATGGCATCGAACCAAAATCCGCCACTGTGTTTGTGTATTTTGGACACGTCAGGCTTTAATGAATTTTCTTATCATATATAAAAATTGGACACTGTCTTTACTGTTATTCTTTGTAAATTTATACAATGATAATCGATTTTTGTCATTTACTAGGTATATAGTTCCGATCTATATTTGAAGAAATTCTTTACAAAATCGTTTTATTCTAAAAATTTGACGCACACAGTGTGTGTTCATTATATAATATATGTACCTACAATAACAATGTTTGTTTATACAAATAAAATAATGGATTCATTAAAACCAATATCAATGATTCTATCTATATTTGGTATACGTGGATATTCAATCAATAATGAAAATAATAAAAAATGTATTGAAACAAATCAAATTCATAAAATTTATAATATTTGTATATTTAGTATAACATTAATGTTTAACATATGGAACATTTACATAAAATATACATCAATACCGATTCAATCGCATGCAGTCTTTAAAACATTTACGCACACAATCATTCTAATCAGTGTATTATTACAAATCATTGTACCAACATTTTACATCAGGTAAATAAATATACAGCTTGTTTTTTTTAAATACACCCAATCTGGGAATTCTTACTGTATAGTATATCTATCGCAGTCTATATGCAGTGTACTATGATATGGTGTGCTTTGTCACATTTAAACAATCAGTATTGTGTTATAACATAAATAACTATTATATTATACTTATCACTCTATAACTACAATTATTTATATATAGTTGCATCTTACTCGTGCAATGTATACATCGTCGTTATTGTCCGTCGTCCATTGTATGATTGTAACACCATATCATGGCATATTGTACATGGACAATAATAGATGAACTACACAATGTTGCTATTGGTTGCTATTTTGAGATAAATAATTTATGTACACTCCCATTCAATATATTTACAACAGTCAATCACATTCTAAACTCATATATATTACTGAATTTATGTATAATATTACATACAATAACACTTAGAATGTTTTAACTCGTTCAATTTTAATGAACGGGACTGTATATGTATAGCTTTGTAAATCTTATTTTAGAACAAAACTTATTTTAGAACGCTTATGAACAAAATCATATACCATGTGTGTTGGAAAGCTTTTCTAATAGAGAATCAATGTTAAATATTATTTATTACTGGCTGGCCGTGTGGTTCCTGTGTGAAGTCAGTCAGTACACATGTAATGAGAGTGGGTTAAATATGTTCATTGAATTCTTAACTTTAGTGTGTACATCACAAATCCCAACTCTTAAATGACAAACAACCATCGCATACAGTATACCTATACACTATCCAGATGTTTGTATTTATGTGTATTGTATAGGTAGGTGTACTGTATAGTTTTATACTTTTATAGTTAATATTTTATTTATTTATTAAACATTCTCTATTAGAAATGCTTTTGAAAACGGTTTGTATATTTATATAATTGAAATAAATGGGCGTTTTTATACCTAATAAGGGGACCAAGGGTCTATATTCTATAATAAAAAATAAATCATTTATTATTTATAATTTTATAGTAATAATAATGAGTACCAAAAACCATTCTACCAAAATATTTTTGTCCAATTCTCTTCAATATGTGTAGTACTAAGTATTATAGTGCATGTTGCCACACGGTAAATTAGTACCATACTTTTTTAAACGAAATTTTTGAACCGATCAAAACAAACAAATGGAATTTTCGAAAGGGGGAAATTTTTTTTCATATTGGTCGAAATATAAAAAAAATATCTCTTGAAAATATACATTTCAAGTATTTTCTTTATCATACGCATCCTTTCACTACACTGATAAACAGCCAATATCCCGGTTTTCGGTTCAAGATTTGTTTTCGGATTCGTGTAAACTTTGGGGACTCCCTATATAGAAAATAACAAGTTTATTTAACCAATACAGAAACTTGGAACGTTACTTTTATGTTGCATCTGTTGATTGTAAACATTTATCATTAATTAAACTATTTTATTTGTAGAGATGTTTTTCCAAAAATAATCAATAATCTTAATTCTATTGATTGGAAATTAAATATTAATGATGAATACTTTCAATGTTATAAAAAATTGACATTTAAACAAATAATTATTTTTAATATTTTATTTATAATTTTTGAACAACCACAGAAATTTGTATTCAATCAAACGGTATTCATTCAGAATAATAACTATTGGTTAATTGGTGAATCTCTGGCATATTATTTAACGCTAGTGAATATTTTACAATTTTTAAATTATTTACATTTTTTACGATATCGTTTTGACTATGTTCATGATCTGCTATTACGTATTTTAAAATTAAATGTCAAGAAATTTAATGTAATCGAAAGAAATACCGAAGAAAATGGTCGGCAGCATGCAGAATTCAATAAAAAGATTATGACAGGTTAGTTCTCATACCGATTGTATTTTAAATCCTTTTTTATAGGAATTACTGTTTAGATAGATAGATTGTAGCAGCTACCCTGGACGGGCTACACTTCGACCAAAAGGTTCATTGTGATGCCCAAGGATGTGAGGATGTGAGTGGAGTGAAAGGAATTTTTGTGTGTAAACTAGGAATTGGTAGGATGTGCGACTCTGATAGGGACTATGCCGATATTCATCTGGAGTTCACAAGCATAACCGGTTACTTCGTTCTTGCCCAGACGCCGACAGTTTAGTCAATTAACTACCCCTTTTTAGCGAATTTCCTGAAAGGAAATAGAGCTATTGGTCCCGTACCGAAGTCAAAATTTCGCAAAAATTTCTTCAAATGTCCATCGATCCTACCTAGTAGATGTCAAAAATCACCATCTGTAAAATTTATATATATATATATCTATGGACATATATATATATATATATATATATATATATACATATATATATATATATATATATATATATATATATATATATATATATATATATGTGTGTCTGTAATCACTCTAGCGGTCACAGTTTTCATTTTATCGGAATGAGATTTGATATTTGAGGCGCTATTGGTATTCAAAAGATCAAGTTCGTTAATGGGTAAAATCGGACAAGGGGAAAGGGGGGTTTAGAGGGAGGGGGAAACACAAAATTTGACATATCTCCCTTAATATTTGAAAAATCGAAAAATTTATAAGAAGTAAAGTTGTAGGTACTAAGTTTTACTATAATTTTGTTTCTTATCATTTTTTCTGTTACACTAATATTTACAGAAATATTGACAGTTTAAGATTGAAAATTAAATTCCTTAATATCTCTGTACACATTAGACTTTGAGCAAAAATGATAAGGTGATGAATTGTAGCAAATTTGATTTTCTACAACTTTATTCCTTACGCATTTTTCGATTGTTCTAATATGAAGAGAGATATTTTATATTTTATATTTTGTGTTTTTTTCTTTCTTTATACCTCCCCCTCCCCCCATTCCACTCGACGTATGTCATTTATTAATAAAATTCGACTGCTAGAGAGTGATTAATGTATTCTAAGGAAATTCGCTAAGTTGAAGCAGCTCCTGCGTTACGAATTTTTTTCTTATTAATAATTGATAAACTATCGATGTCGGGATTCGAATCCATAACCTCTCAGTTCCAAATAGACATAACGCCATTTAAAAATTTTACAATTCATTTTACATATATTGTGTTTGGTAATCAGGAGAAAACCTAATAGGGGAAACAGGATTGGATTAGCAAATAATTCACATATTTTTAGATTTGTCGTAAAATTTCTTGTTTTTGATTCAAGGGTGAAGGCGCTTGGAAGTTCATGCTGTATCTCAGCTTTCCATGCTTAAAAATGTCTAGCAAAAAATTCACATACTTTTATTTTTGTTCTATGACTTATAGTTATCGCACAATTTAATTTGATAGCTAGCTTAAGTCTTAAGCTAGCTAGCATGCTGTATCTCGGAAACGGCATTAGTTTTTTTCAGCAAAAAATAACAAATAATTAGCAAAAAATTATCCAATAGTTTTTTTTTTGCTTAATATACCTAAAATGTGTTAATTAACAGGAATTTACAGTGTTTTAAAAGAAATTTTTTGTTTATAGTACGAGATCTAAATATGATCCACCATAAACTGTGTGATATTGGCGATTTACTTAGTTGCTCTTATGGATATATCATTCTGTTGTTTTTCGGATATTGTATTCTAACAGTTGTTGAGACTACTTTAATCATAGTTTTCATTTGGATTAGAAATTTAATTGATCCGAAAGAGAAAAAATTCGTAACAATTTTAAACATGAGCTATGTGTGTGGACTTCTGGTCAGTATTTATTAACACAATTTTTGTTTTCCATATTAATTAATCATAATTATAATTCTTTGTGCTTTTATTGTGGTAAATCTTTTCCATTCTATATATGAATTCAAACCAGGCGCGGATCTACAGTTAAAGTTGGGACGGGGTGGGGTCTGTTCACAGAGTCCTTCTTGATGTCAAAGAATGTGAATCTAATAAGAACACCTGTTCCAAGTTTTAACGTTACACACTCGTAGTTAAACTTTTGATGCTCTTCTTTACATCACATACAGGTATAGAGTTTTATATATATATATATATATATATATATATATATATATATATATATATATATATATATATATATATATATATAGTCTGTTTTCAAAAGCATTTCTAATAGTAAATAAATAAATAAAAGATTTACTATAAAACTATACATACATTCATACATACGCATACTTACGAACATCTGACTGCTTGTGGTATGATGTAAATTGATGTTTGTTTGATGCCATTTAAGAGTGGGACTTTAGTGATGCCCACTTAATTTATAATATTATTATTCATTACGTATGCACACACACACACACACTACAGACTACAAAGTACCCCCACTATTTTTATTTCTTTATGAAGCATTGTGTAATTATTATAGTAAATTATATTTAACATTGATTCTCTATTAGCAAAGCTCTCCAAAACAGCCGGTATATATACAGGTATATAAATATTTTATAGGTATACAGGATTAGAGGTATATAAAATAATACACAATAGACTCGAAATACACTCCCGTTCATAAAAATGGAACCAGTAAGTCACATTCTAAGCATATATATTACTAAATATATGTATAAATATTACATTCATTAACACTTAGAATCAATTAGCTCAATGTTTATGAACTGGTCTAGGGGAGACGCGCGGTTCTAGGGAGAGAGTCATGATCTCTCATTAATATAAATTTATGATTATTATCCCTTTTTTATGAACATCAACAACCCCTCCACCACTTTTACTTAGTTAAATCGCCCGAAAGTTAATACTAGATCTGCGCCTGAGCAGCTATAAAGCCTAATGCTACAATGCAAAATATTGTTCATGTATTATGAAGTATTGGTTTGAATACAAATTTAATAATAAATACTCTTCAGAGAGTATCTCTCTCCAGAGAGATCTGGAGAGGTTGCCACCTCTCCAGATTTCGTTGGGAGACTCTCGAAATAGTGAAGCTGCTTTCAATATTGTTGTTGAATAGCTTACGTCATGAGACACAATACAAAAGCATAAATTCATTTTGGTTAGCACTATGTTTTTCACTGAACTTGAGAAGTCTGAAGAATTACCTTTGGGAAGTCTGGAGTCTAGAAGTCTGGAGTTCGAACCTCGAACCTCTGGAGCCTCTAGTCCAGCGTGCTTACCGTTACACCAAAGATGATTCTGACGTAAGAGTCAACTTTTTCATACCAATTCACATCATCTATTCTTAAACATATTCAATTAAAAATTCAATGACATTTGTCTATATAGTCAACACTAGTTCTCTCATACTTGCTCTTACGTAACCTAAATGGAATTTGACAAGGATTGTATTGTGACGCTTATGTATACACATATAATAAAATATGAATAATAATGTTGATATTTGACAACAAAAGTAATACTGTCAATGATATGAAAAAGTTGGCTCTTACGTTAGAGTCGTCTTTGATGTAGCGGTAAGCACGCTGGACTAGATATCCCCAGAGGTTCGAGGTTCGATTTCTGGTTGACAAGTTATTTTTTTCTTATCAATATTTAATAAAAACAACTGTTTTATATATATATCTTTCTCTAAAAATGCATTGTGCTTAATAATAATTGAAGTTATTTTTTTTTTTTTATAGATTATAATGAATATCATTGCTGGATATTCGAATAGAGTATCTTCAACGTCCAATAAAATTTTATACACAATTCATAAACTATTAAATTCTGAATTGTTAACAGAGAACGATTTGTTGGAATTAGAGGAATTTGCTACACGTATATATGAACGATCATTTCATTTTACAATCTACCGATTTTCATCACTTGATTTATCAATGATGTCAAGCCTGATGGCTGCTACCACTTCATATATTATTATTTGTTTACAATTGGAAGATGTTTAAATATTTTATGTTATTTCCCTTGTAATATAAAATGTCTTTCGATGGGCGCAGGTAAATTCCGCCGTTTTTACCTTATCTTAAAATCATAAAGGGTTTATTTTTTACTAAATATAACTGTGTTCATTGCTGAACTACCCGGTATACAATCGTGAACGGTTTATTCCAATTTAGACACACACAGATGTATAAAAATACAAAGTGGTGTCAATGATACTAAATACATATATGGTTTTGTAATCAGAAGTAATTTCAGATGATGAAGCTGAAATTGTAGCAAAATTATTCAGTTTATAAAAAAAAATTTCAATCAAAAATTGTTTATTTTTAACAAAAAGGATATTTTGGCTTTAATGGTTTTAGGTTTTTCTTCTAGCTTTTACGGTTTTAATGGTAGATACTTCGCCCTCTAATGGGGATGCACGGTCCAGTCCGATGCTTATTCTAAAGTACACACACAAAATTTTAGCTCGAGATAACCTTTCGTTTTTGAGCTATCGTGTTGACTGACAGATGGGCGGATGGATATGAGAAAATGGACTATTTAGGTAAACATCAGCACCAAATTTTATTTTTTTTACGATCAGTATTTTTAACCGTTGATATCCCCTTAAATGACACTGGGTACCATTTTGATCCTAACCATTTTTCAGTCGAATTTTTTCACATATTATCCCATGTTGACCCAAGACCACCACTGTTCTTTTCAAGAGATCATTATGTTTTATTAAAACCATGATATAGGTATCACATTGGACCTTATGGTCTAAGTGTGTCTCGTCCGGGGCAACCACTACAACGTAACCTAACTTTGTCGTCCCGGAGTATATGTCACGGAATAATTTTGTAGGGATAAGAAAACTGTCATAATGATATGATAATGATATTATATTGTTTGTGATACATTTGCTACAAGGCAAAAAAAAGTGCGGAGCTTAGAGAGTCGAAGCGTAAGATTGGAGATAAATTTAAAAGCAAAACATTGCGGCGTTTACCCATTAACAATTTTATTACAGGTATCAAGTGCGGAATTTAATTCTCCCCTTTTCAGCTACAATGAATTCTAAATCTATCGACGTTAAAACATAATAATTTTTAATAAATACGCTATTGAATATCTGCTTGCTGTTATTGTATTGTCTGTTTATTTCCTACTATTTTACTACCATTACTTGTTGTAACGCTCATTATTTTCAGATTTTTCTACACGCTATCCAACGATCTTAATCGAGACATTCATTTTCTGCACACTGGTTTTCATTCTAATTGTTCAGATAGATAGATATATCCTGGGGTCTAAAAAGTACTTCACTTCGGCCTTATGGTCTATTGTGCTCCCCCTTCTACTTCAGTCTGATGAGATTCGCTTCTCCCATATTTTGGTAATAGCCAGGAGCTTGCTGATCAGATCTTCCTGAAGGTTCATATTATCGGGGTGAGATGAACCGAATATCTTGTGTCTGCTGAAACCTAGAGTTTCACAGTAAAAGATGACGTGACTGGATGTTTCCTCCATCTAGCCACACAATCTGCACACAATGGACCCGTAATGGAGTCCTATTGTGTGCATTGCTATTCCGACTCCCGTTTTTGCTAAGATATTTGCTTCTAATTATTCAAGTCCCATCATTACTAGAAATGCAACGCATCCTTATTATATCCGGTATATATAATATATGCAAACGTATATTATAAGTTTAGTCCCGACTTTGAAATGATGGCAAATGTTTGGTTTAGGTGTTAGACCATTTTATGAACATTTATATCTGCGATCAATATTTTCAAGCGTTGCAAAATTGGGACTAAACTTAATTTACCTACCCTTGTATATTTACATACACTGGGTATAACAAACGTATGGTAATAGTAACAGAAAGCACAGTCGAATCCGCATGATCTCTATTAGAGATAATCTTGTCAAGACTTGTGTCTGATCCATATCCGCAAAGCTGCGCAACGATTGTTGATTGACCCGCTAAAAATAATGCTCCACGATTGCAGATACAGATGTCTGCAATGTCTTTGGTGTGTAGTTTATAGCAGAGGTGGGCGCAGACAGCTCGTCTGAGCTTTACGGGCTTTCCATAAGCTGGGTGAGAGTAAGTAAAGAAGGTATGTTTTGAAGCAAGACGGAACGATGTTTCAATACAGGTTGTCCCTACCGATTATTGCCCAATAATTTATTCAATAATTTATTACTTTTATTTTTTTTGAAAAACAAATTATGCGAAAAATAATTTCCACTACTACAAATAGTACTTTTCACTTTTTCAATTCAAAGTAGACTAACTCGAAGAACTCAAATTCCCACTTTATGTAAAATTTAACTTAATTCATCAAATTCCCATGACACTATACTGAGCATACTCCATACGAACAAAAAATAATTAAATCAGGTAAATAATTCTTTATTAGTTCTCGGATATGAATAGTAAAATATTTAGACAAATTATTTGGAATTTCCAAAACTATAATTCTATTTAAATTATCCTTTGCAAAAATTTTCCTCTTTTATTACAATGGTCCAGCGGTAAACTTAAAGGTTCAAAAGATTTATATATATATTTTTTATATATTTTTATTTTATTCATACACAAATATGATATATACTAAAAAGGTACATTTTATGACCCAAATTACCAGCCAAAAATTCCAGAGTATGTATTGAATGATTGTATGTATTATTTACTTTGTATAATAGTGACCATAAAAAAGATTTGGTATTATTATATTTTTTCAGAAAATGTTTTAATTAAAAAAAGAAAATATTAATAATTGGTAGGTACCCTGTATTAACTCTATCTCTCTTCCCTACCTCTCACTCAGAGCTTGGCCGAGTCAACTCTTGCCCACCTCTGGTTTATAGCCAGTTTATATCTAGGCTATCAAACTATCAACATATACTTAGCTTATGCCTGAAAATAAAAACATGTGTATATTTAAACATATTTGACTGATACCAGTACATACTCTCAAACAGTTTTAACATCATCAACTAACTAGTTTTATAGGACAATACATACAGGATTCTATGTAGGGATAAACATTATTATAGCATCTATCCCATTTACCATTTAGACATTAATACGATATTAAATTTTATGTGTTCACTATTGTCTACGGGGAAATTGTAAACCACTGTCATTGAGTATAATATTGTCAATAAACATTATGTAAAATAATACAATGGATTTCAAAATCACATTTATTGGGTTCATGTCATGTAGAATTATAGATGAGTACAGGTACCTACCTATATGAGAGCATATGTATGTAATTTAAATTACATTTCAATATAATGTTGTTACATTTATTTCGTCACTCCATTCATTAATTACTGAAAAATTCGGAATTCTAATTATTCAACAGGTAAGAAGGAATATTGACTCTTTTAAGGATGTACGAGAGCTGATGTATAGTTCATTGAAAAAATTCTTCAAAATCTTATATAGTACATTCATAAAAGTCCACAATAATGTTTATTATTTTATGTCGTAAGTTAAAATTACAATTTAATTTAGCAAAAAAGATATTTAAAGGTGCGTCCACATATACGCGCTACAAAACCCGAGCGGTTTGCGCGCAGCTCGCCTTTGGTTCGTTGGAATTGTTGATTTCAACGAACCTCCAGCGATCCATAGAAAACCCACGAACATATATTCATATTGCAGTAAAGTTGAATCAATCACAAAAACCCGTTATTTAAGCCTGAAAATAATCTAAAGATATTAATTAAAATGTTTACATTTTAGTTCAGCTTGAAAAATGTTCAAGTTGAATTAAAATACTACATTTCAATTAATATTAAAAAAACAATAATCACATGCGCGCTAAAAACAACAAACCTTTCACGAACACGTCCAAATATGAACTGCGAACATACAAAGTGTTCGTTGAAAAAACCGACTTCAGATGGATCGTTGTGCGCCGCAAATATGACTACGTCCAAATATGACGAATTCGATGCGCACGAGCGGTGCGCGGTGAGCGGTGCGATGCGCCGCTACGTCCAAATATGACGAATTCGAGGCGCACGAGCGGCGTGCGTACCGCGCAGCACGCACCATAAGGAAAAAAGCTGAGATTTCGGTTAATTAAGCTACCGCCGACAGAAATAAAATTTACCCGAAATATCAGTTGTTTTCTTAAATTATTTTTTCTTAAATTATTATTTTTTTTAGGTTAGTCATACCATAATTTTATTGGATCAATCTCTTTATTAATATTAAGTCTGTCCTGACCCGTACTTAGATAGATAGATAGATAGATATTTCGATAGATATATCTTGGGGTATAAAAAATATTGCAATACTTAAATAAATGCGTAAAGCAATATACACATTAGGGTAAACATCGCAAGGATTACACGAATGTAAAATATTGCCTAAATTTAGTGCAGAGTGCATATTTCCATTATGCTCTAAAATAATCTTATCTAAAATAATTTTCAGTGATTCAGTGTAGGGCATCAGTTTTAAGTTGTTTAGATGGATTATTACATAAATACTGAAATCACCTGTATATGATTTATTGAATGGTTAGAAGTGTCTATTCTACAATATGGTATGTTCACACTAAAATAAATTAATACTGTTGAGGCATTGTACCAAACCTATGCAATAATCACCACAGCAATCTACAACAATACAAGCAAACATAAGCTTACAACCAAACATACATTTTCCAAAATAATATACTGCATAGTATATATATATATATATGTATAGCAAGTAAATTAAATTATCTGAAGCCAAACGAGATACTTTTCGTGATTCTTATGTCGCATTTTAAAGAATAAAAAAAATACTTTAGAATATTTATCTTGCCCTTCAAAATACAAAATATAATGACAACTTCCACAAGTAATTAAGTTCCAAAGTATAACTAAGTATGCAGTTGAGAAGGCTGGCGGGGCTTTTGACAGGACACTTGTTCCCAAAACTGAAGAGGCCCATGAAAGGACGGAGATTTGCAAAGATTGAGGAGATAAAAACTGCATCGCTGAAAGAACTCAAAACTATACCAAAAAGTGCTTACCAGAAATGCTTCGAGAATTGGAAAAAGGATTGGAGGGGGATTATTTTGAAGGGGACAACATGAATATTGATGAATAAATAAAAAGTTTTTGATAAAAATCTAAAGTCACCTTACTTTTTGTACACACCTCGTAATCCACTATTACAATCGCAGATTAATAAATTTCGTAAATAAAAACAGAAAAGGTAGGTGCAAAGAAAAAATTTATTAATTTCATAACAATAACATTCAAAGTTTAGTTCACATTATAAAAATTATAATAATACTGTATCATTTTTTCCAATATCCTTTCCAAAGTGATTCGTGATTCAGGAATTTATCTTCTCTACACTCTACTCCAAAAATGTAAATTACAAATAATTTATTTTATATCAGCTTAAGCCGAATAGATTATAGCCAACCATAGAGGACTAGTTTAAATTTTGCGCATAATATTTGATATAGTAGCGAACAATCAACCATTAAAGTACATATAGCAAAAATAATTTTATAAAATATGTATATAAATATATGTCCATGAGATATCATAAATCATTTATACAAGTAGGATACTTAGAGCCAAG
Organism: Nineta flava; assembly: GCA_963920215.1. Taxonomy (NCBI): domain Eukaryota; kingdom Metazoa; phylum Arthropoda; class Insecta; order Neuroptera; family Chrysopidae; genus Nineta; species Nineta flava. The sequence goes on from OY986042.1 coordinate 6,105,396, forward strand.
CCGAGGAGCACACAGGGAGCAAATGATCTGTCGCAACAAACAGTGCATTTATTTATTCGAGGTGGACACGAACGATTTAATCTTATTAAATTTTTTCAAACTTACAAATTTTCCCCTTGATCTGACTACAATACACATTAAAAAAAATACGTAAATAATAGTTTCCCCTAGTTAAAGCTAGTTTTCCCAGTTTCTAGGGTACTTTTCAACCCTCTTTTTATTGATGGTGCGTCGATATATTTTCCCAACAAAATATGCAAAGCATTCATAATTAAATTTTGTCCCAATTCCTAGAACATTTATTTATATTTTATAAATACGTATTTCGACTACAATTTAGTCATCATCAGTATGAATTAGCTAATCGTAACTATCTCTGGGATATGGCATCAGAGATATGTTGCTTGTTGCTAATTTGGTGCGTGTCTCACAATGATATTAAAAAAGTGTTGTCTTTTATATGATTTGACTGAAGATATAATCTGACCTGAAGGATTATTTGAGTTGACTGGCCGATTAAAGAATTAATTGTGTGAAGAACCCCACCCATTTATTGACGGTATCTTTTTGTGACTATGCAGCATTGTTATTGTCACTAACTAAAGTGAGGATGTTGATCGAAGCTAACCTTGATATTCAGGTATTAAATTTTTTTGGTGATTTAATAAATTTAACCCATTTAAAAAAAAAATAAATAAATTTTATACCTGAATATAAGGTTCGCTTCGATCAACACTCTCACTTTAGTACTCGTTTTTGAACAATAGTACTCGTAAGTACTCGTTTTAGTACTCGTTTGTATATTCATGTAACAAAAAACCTTACATAGTATAAAATAAATAGTATAAAGTCTTACATAGTATAAAGTCCCCCAGCCGCGTCTGTCTGTCTGTCTGTTCGCGATAAACCCAAAAACTACTGCACCGATTTTCATGCTGTTTTCACCAATGGATAGAGTGGTTCTCGAGGAAGGTTTTAGTAGATAATTTGTCAAGTTTTTGTATACATTGGTCCTTACATATTATAAAAATGATTCATGAGGAAGGTATAGTTGTATAATTTATTGATGTATAGGTGTATAAATTATCAGTCCTTGACGGGAGAAAATATTATGTTACTTGGTTATAAGGGCGTTACAAAATTTTTGCGGGCGAAGCCGCGACGGGTAATGCTAGTATATAATAAATAAAAAAATTGTTTAAAAACTAAACCACGATGTATCCTCTAAAATAAAACAACCAAAATAAGTCGCTCACATCAAATTTTTGTTCGCTCGAACCAAATGATGCCGTCACACCCTTGTCCGTTATGACAGATCGCTTCCTTGTATGGCCCGACCTTAAAACTAAATAAGAGCCTTTATAATTTTTAAAATAGTTTATATCATTTGGTAACATTCGACATTCATTTAGTGTATATTTTTTATATCAAATTCTTATTATTTATTATGAAATTTGGCCATTCCGATTAATAATAAAAAGGACAATAAATTAGTACAACAATCTTCGAAAAATCTTTATTGTTTTGTGTTTGATCTGTGTTTAGGTATCCTTTGAACAGTGCCGAAAATTCCCTTCGAAAATGTATATGCGTTGCGAGTTATAACCTAGATTTTAGACTCCAAATGTTTCAACTTTCGAGGTGATATAAAAATGAATAGCTAATTATTCAAATAAACAATTGATTTTAGGCACATTATAGCACCATTTTAAGGACATTTTAACATCAGCATTCTTTTAAATGTCCATCATAAACGTGGATCTATAAAAGACAGAAGAGTTTTTTTTTCGAAATAACAAAACTATTGACTTTGTCCAATCACATAAAAATATCGATTGGTAACTTCTGCAAACATCTTCACAATATATTAATCAAAGGTTTGTACAAAACCTAATAATTTTTTCGAAGGTACAATCTAAATAGTACTAGTGTGAAGTGGGTGGGTGTCACTTAAATAAAAGTAAAAAAAATATCATGATAATAATAACAATAATTAAAAATATAATAATTAAGATAATTATTTCAAATAATTAAAGGATCATTCTGGTACGGAATTTTTATCAATCAATTAAAAAAATTCCTCTTAATTAATTTTCCTGTTATCAAAATATTGTGTCAAAATTTCAAAGAACAGCTGCTAAATGCATGGAGACTCGACGCTTTAAACTTATTTTAATCGAACAATTAATTTAAGAAAGAATTATAATACAGTGAAACATTAGTATAACGAACCTCAATATAACGATTTCCTCGATTAAACAAATTCTTAGAAATCCCCTAGAACTGGCCGTAAGAGTTAATGTAAAATATAACTTTACATTACGAATAACTTTTATAAAAACCTTTTTATAACGATTTTTCAATCTTGCAAAACATAAATAGAAAGTATAATTAACCTCTGCATAAAAAGTATTCTAATAATCTATCTAACAAGAATTCATGTCTCGACAGGTTCAAGTGCATTCATTACAATGTGTTTTACTTTTTTTTAAGTTTGTTTACCTTGCTAAATCGAATCTTAGACCAACCTAACCTTTATATAACAAACCTCATTTTAACAAATTAATCTCCTTCAGATTTTTTATATCAAGGTTTCACTGTAAATATGATAGCAAGGAACCATGGCTGAGGTTATAATTTTAATTGCTAAATATTAGTTACAGAAAAAATGGTCAGGAGATTGTGTACAACTTTCAAAATTTTTCCATTTTACTAATATGAATAAGCTGCCATTCTCAATGACCGATTTTACCCATTCACGAAAATTTTCGTTAAAATTTTCACGTTTTCACTCAAAAACAATCTTAGAAAACTCTTCTATTTTTTTTTGGCAGAATGACCCATAAAAATAATTGTTCGTAGTGCTAAATGAAAATATTTTGAGTATTATCTAAAAATGAATTTTTAACCAAATTCATAAAATCCAATTACCGAGACTATTTAATAAACAACTAATGAGATATAACATTTATGATTTTGGTGTGTTGAACATGTTTTAATTAGCCGCATACAATTTATGCTCCTCCAATTAAAGCTACCAAAGCACGCTTGTAATCACCTGAAGTTTCACCCTGCTAGATAAAATAAAGATTAATTCAAAACTTATTTATCACATAAGATTAAAAGTATGGCTCAATATCCGCCTTCTGCATTTTCAACATTTTTTGTTGGAATAATTTGAACAGAATAATTCTATTCATATACGAAATGCCGGCGACAGATGTTTAACCACGTTATACTTATAAAGACTGAGTTGTTTAATTTCACAAATAAAATTAAATATACCTTAACAAAGCTAACCAAAGTTTTATCATAGATTCGTTCAAATTCTGTCTTAATATCACCCAAATCAATTTCAGAACGACTCACAATAATTCGAATTAATGTTCTATCATCAGTTCCCATGCCAGCCATAGCTGCATGCAATCGTTTGGCAAAGAAGGCCGGTGGGCTTTGTACACATTCAACTAAAAAAAACAAAAGTTTTGTTTCTGCCACAAATTTCGATTTGTCTTTAATCACGTAAACTTACCAATAGCAAGCATGGCTTCTTTTAATTCACCATCTAATTCATGTCGAATTGCTTGTTCCATAGTATTGCCAGAGACTTCTTTGTACTGTTCGAATACAAGTTTTAGTTGGGCAAAGCATTCATGAGCCAATATTTTATTAAATATCTCTTCATCAGTACCCCATTTCGCTTCACCTGCATTAAACAAAGCTTCTGCCTGTTCTCTAGCCTTCTCCGGATTGACTTCTATTTCAGCGTTTCGAACACCCGTAATTATTAGTGTTAATAAACGACGAAAATCCCCGCCTGTTTCACTACACAAATGTTCAGCCAAAGGTCTGTCATACACTAAAATATGCATAATGAGTGAATGGTAATTAATCATAAATCAAAAATTTCACTCACTTTCTTCGTATTTGTCAACGATCTCTTTAATCTCAGCATTCGTTTTGGTGCATACAATTTCAACTAAAGCGTGTTCCTCAGTTCCAATACCTTTCATTGCTTTATGGAGTTCTTTACACAAATACTCTACTGGTGGTAGCATTAATGCAATAATTACATCTTCAAAATGTCCACCCAATTCACTTTTCAAATCTTTAATTAAGTCCTAAACAGAAGTTCGATTTTTCATAATTAATAGGGCAGTTTTTCACTGCGGCCCCAGAGCTCAAGAAGCCACCTAATGAATATGCATTCTGCAAATGGGTGGATTTTTTTATTCGAAAAATTTTACAATGCATAGATGAAAGGGCTTTACACAAAAGAGTGATTAATTTCAAATAAAATATTCGGAGCGTGTCTCACCCAAATTAACATTAACTAATTCATACTGATAATGACTACCTTATAGTCGAAATATGTATTTATAAAATACAAATAATTGATCTAGGTATTAGGGTAAATTTCGGAATTTAATTTCAAAAACCTAAAGTTGGTTCTCACCTTCAAAAATGCTTTGTATATTTTGGTTGATAAAAATAATATTTGATAGAGTGTCTAATATTTGCGAAAATAGGGCTTTTGGCCACATAGGTGTGCCACTATGTCTGTAATAATATCTGATTGACAAGTTTATATTTTAGAAATATACTTACTCTACCATATTCTGTAGTAAAAAAGGTTCTTAATTCTTGGCGCTGAACATTATTTACAGACGTCAAGACATCAATTATAGCTTGTTCATCAGTTCCAAATCCTTTCATGGCAGTTCGTAATTTAGTACCATCTTCCACTGGATCAAATCCATCTTTTGGAGATATAGTTGGTTCACCCTAAAAAATTATTTAAAAAAACGTAATAATATCTCGCATTTTGAAACAATCGGCATATTTTTCCAAATGAAATATTTCAGAAAAAGTATGTTTTACTTACCATTTTCTTAATGATTTCAATAATATAATTTTAAAACTTTTACAAGATAATTTTTTGTTTACTTAAAACAATGAATTGAATAATGACCTTCTACCACGTCACAACCTCCAAGATTAAACTTTATTCATTGGAATTTCTGTGAATTAAAATGATTACGCAATGAATAATTTTGTTGTATATAGTGGAGGTTATATAGCTAAGAAAAGGAGTTATTCGGAACACGGAAACCTGCTACAATTTCAACTTTTTTTTATTAAAATGTTTGAAATTGAAATTATTAAAATGACTTTTTGTTAAAAATTAATAGTCTTTACAAAATTCGGTATAAGAAGAATGGAAAAATGAAAACTTTGAAAAATAAAAAACAAATTTTAGTAGTGACTGGCATGTTTATACTCGTATCTTGTGATAAAAATTGGAACTACTTATTTTCTGTTAGCTAAATTAATAATAAATTAAATATATATTAATTAATATGCATTTATTTATACGTTGTTAAATATACTAAGTAAAATGATAGTAATGAACTGTCATTCATTGGTTTTTGCAAAGTAAATTTGTATATGCAATTAATCGATATAATGACCGTATTCAGAGCAGATGAGGATTAGTAAACTTAATAAAGTCAGTCAGTCTAAAAAAATTAACTTCTGAGCACCTAAGTTTGCTTTACTTCTTAACTTGTCAGCAGTGTTGTCAAATTGAGGGATTTACCGTTTAATTTTATCTCAACACATTACTTTGTAATTACTTTATTAAATCTATTAATTTTAAGGAAAATCAAAATAAATTTAGTGGGTTGGCAGAAGTTACTAAGCAAAATGGCATCTCAATCTCTTTTCACATGGAGACTAGTCTTTTCATTTCAAAATACGATTTGTTTTTGTTTTGGACAGAATGTTAAATCTATCAATGTAAAGAAATGAGTAAACAATATTTCACGTCTTTGTTCATCTTATTGTAGATTGTCCGAAAATAGCATGCGCATAAAACCCTGTGAACAGATCTGTTGCTTAGTATCTGTCAAGTGTTCAGATCATAGAAATATAAAAATAGACCACGATCACTAGCAATGGAAGTATCGTGTGAGTGGATACGATATAGGAATAAAAAGAGAAAGTTGCACATAAGGGGATTGCTATCCTTATCTTGAGCCTGTACGTACAGTGTATTATACGCGCATGCTCAAGCAAGGATATATACCATCTATCAGTTTTAATATTTTCGACACTAAAAATCTAATTGCACTCTACTAAAATACATACATACCTGCTAACTTCATGAAGCATGATTCACGCGCGTAGATACAAGGTTTTTAAATTTATAAACATGATTTATCATTAATTGATATATCTGCGGCATGGTGAGTAGACAATATGTATTAATTATTTAATTACATGTAATTTGTTCGCAATTTAAGTAAAGTAATAAAATTTCTATTGCGTGTCTTTAAATATAAATGAAAGCTTGGGACGTTTGAATTCATTTTAGCATTTATTTTATACCGATGTTTTTTTATGTGCGTTGCATTAAATTTTATCTGAATTTTATTCATTTTTTGTTAAAAAAAGAATACTATGTGTCAGGTAATCTACAAAGCTAGTTTTTTAGCATTTATAATCGCTTGTGATTCTACATTATTTTGATGTGAAATGTTTTTTCAACCAGAGTTCACATTTTTTGACTGCCGTGTCAATAACATCCCAATAAACTGGTGGTCGATCTAACCAGTGTGTTTTTTCAAAATTATACTCATTTTTATTCGTGTTATATTTATCTCTGTTATCACTTTGTTCCAATAACTTCCAATAAATTGATATCTCTCCATCATCTAAAATAAATACATTGATAATATAGTATTCGGAATAGTCGTGATAATAATAGGTTCTGGCGTAACTATCATTTTAAAAAAGTATTTTTTTTAGAAAAATTGCAGCTATCGAAAGCAGTACGCAATTTCCCGAAAACGAATTATCTCGTTTTCCCGAAAACAAATGAGAATTTGAATATTTGCTCCGTTATCTATAAACAGGAAAATGCCATAAGTGATAGGAACATAACGGCCCGATTTCCATGCTATTTCCTCAACCTATTATACTCCCAAGCATTATATTATCTTTTGCAAAAGGATATTTGTATTCCCGGAAGTGTTCTGAAGGTTTCTCCAACTCTTCGCGGAACCTTTAATTATTCTCATTTTCACAGATTCAACTTTCTGAAGTGTCCTCTGACCCTACAAGGTCTTCTTAAGGATTCCGTCAACAACCGTAGTTTATTTTTCTTCAAACTAATACACATTTTGAACCTGCTTCATTTGAAACAGTCGGGAAGATTCTTTGCTTGTCTGAAACCTGAAAGATTCATCCAGAACATGCTCTGTTTATTTTTTCTAAGCCACAGAAAGGCTAGGGTTTTACGATGAACGCTGTTGCTCTTTTTTACGGTCAGGCTGGCTGCTATTTTATTTCCTTCCATTCTTACATATTCTTCCACCCACGAGGGTGACTTTACCGTTCTGGCTAAGGTTACTGACCATTTTTAGGCATTTACAGACAATTTCGAGCTGACTTCATAAATGTTTAGAGTTATAATGGCTTATTGGCTATCAGAGAGGAGTAATATGTCACAAATCTGAGTTTCTATTGACATATCCGGCTTGAAAATTACAGGGAAATTGACCCATAGGTTCTGAATATTTAGTATAATATACTATAAAGCTAGAAGTGAAGCTGACACACTTACTGATCTATACAAGACCTAACCCAGTTCTAGACATGCTAGAAAGATGCTGCTTTTTGCATTCGACGCGAAATTGCTTGAAACCGACGAGAAAAATCGGAAAACATCAATTTTTCTTTTCAACTCCCGGGAAAATCGGAAAAACACCCCTCAAAAACTTTTTTTACAATTCATGCTTTGTTATTTTCTGTGACGCGGCACCAAGGCGTAAGGCCGCCTTGGGGGTCAAGGGGTGTACCTCCCTTGCGAGCAGAGCGAGTCCCTGGTATAAACATAAATAACTTAACAATTTCTAATTCAAGCTAGTAATGTTTATCAAATCTCGATTCATTATCACAACTTTTTTAAAGGATAATTACGAGTTGCTTTCTGTTTATTATATTACAGCCATCATCGTCATCATCTTCTATTAAATCATATTCGGCAAAGTCAGGCATTTGGACACTTTCATTTAGAAATTGAGATAAATCCTTTTTAATGTTTTCCAAATCTGCCTGTTTATTCGAAGTATCTTGAATAATATCTTTACCATTAATAATCTCGTCTACAGCTACGTCGTCAATTAAAGGCTAAAATAAATATTATAATTAATATTAAAACTGGTATAAATACCCATTTCGAATAGTTTTACCGTATTTTCTTTTTCCATATCAAGAATTATAGATTTGAAACAATCAGTGAAACTATCAATGTATTTAAAATCACCATCAACCATTTTTAATTTGTTTTGATAATCTTTCAAGGTTAATATTTTTTCAGGCTTATCATTTTTATCAATTAAAATATTTGATATTTGACTGGCATCGTCTGAATCACTGGCCGAATCGGTATGTTCTAAAGTTTTCACACAATTTTTTATATCAATATCGAATATTGGTTTTCTTAAATATTCACCGGCTTGACGAAAACTTAATCTATGCTTTACAAGAGACAAATTATATTCATCCATCGTTACGTTCTTATCGATTAAACAAAACTATATTTAACGCAACAAAATTTAAAAAAAAAAAAGTCGTAACATAAATAGGTCAAAGTATGTTATTAGGCCATTCAAGAATAGCTTGAGCCCAAAGTGTTGAGATTTCACGAAAACTCAGTTCTTTCAGTAAAAAGTACTAATATTAAAAAAGGCATTGAACAAGTTTAGCTTTTGAGGTCTAAAATGTAAATGCGAAAGGTGAAAATTTATAGGCTGGCTCTCAAAGCTGGCGTACAATTTTCAAAGTTAATTCAATTTTTTAAATAAAACTGAAAATATAAATTTTTATTTTTGAAAAACAACACCTCCCAGTGGAGTAAAATACTCAAGTTATTAAGTAAATACATAGAGGTTGTGCGACTGTTCACACAAAAAATGTGTATAGCTACGGCTTTCCTTCAAATATTTAACATGGCAAAAGTTTTTAGAATCGATTTTTTGGCTATCTATCAGGATATTAACCAAATTTAGTATTACAGTCGAAACCGGCTATACCGATATCGTTTACAACGACGGATCGGTTATTTAGACTAAATGGCAAGGTCCCGGCCGAATCCCTGTACAAATACCTATGTAAACATACCGTCTATAACATCGGATAAAGCAACATATCGCTTAAACGACCAATCGTCATATTTTTTTAGTAAGGATTATTATGTCTTATTATTAGCTACGCACTTCTTCCCACACCACCCGCACATCTTGCGCGCTTTGTGCCATTTCAACTATCGGATATAGCGTCCATCCTTAGTTATATGGTCCCTTCAATGTCGTTATATCGGGTTTCGACTGTATATTGTTTTTAACAACTACCGGATATAGCGTCCAAGTTATGTGGTCCCTTCAATGTCGTTATATCCGGTTTCGACTGTATTTTGAAAATATTTTCCATGTACAGAATGGACCCTGTTTATACTTAAACCATAATGTTTAGACATAGAGGATACAAAAACCGACAAGAAAAGAACAAAAAACAGAAACGATTGAAATATTTTTTATTAATGTAAAATTCAGCATAATTATTATTTATTACTTTATACAATTAATGCAAACCCAAAAAATTTGTTTACATACAAAAAAATCAAATAAATCTAATCACATTTTAAAACCAGTGGACCAGCTTACTTACGTAGTGTATTACTGATTAACAATTATTTTATATATTATTAGTCCAATCAATATACTTAAGTCTTAAATCAGTAGATGCACAAAAAGTTTCCCAATTTTAATTTTTGGTCAAAATGTATTCCATTCTTTAAAAAAAAAAAATGTCTTAAGTTATTTTTCGTTTTCTATTACCAACAAATAAACACGCTCGCGGCCAAGGTTAACATTAGAGAGCAAAATTCAAATGGACCAAATGAAAAGTTTACACGATAAATCCATTAGTATATACAAAACATTCACGTTTCACCTACCAATCTAAGATATGCCCTCAAATCTTCGCCAGAATACTTTGGGGAAAGCTACCCTCAAGTTGTGTATAATGCACAAAGGAAACATTTTGACATGCACTTAAATTTGAACGCCATATTCTGTACTTCTGACCCTGATGCACTTATTACTTAAATAATCATGATAATAAATAAATATTTTAATTTTGTTTGGCCAATGAAAATGTCACTAAATTTGCATATAAACTAATAAATACATTACAAAATATTTTATTACAGGTTCAATAACTCTTTCATCTGAAAATTTGTCTATCATTATATATTTTAATTTGCATACACACATTAATGCCCTATATTATTTAATTTCAATTCACTGAATTGTGCTTGATAGTACGCAAATTTCTGAAATATAATTTCATTTAACTTTAGAAATTCTTGTAAGCAAATTTTGTTAGTATCCGTGGCTTTCTTTTCGCCCATTTCACATATTGATTGCTCTAAAATGAATTTCTATTTACAATTAATAAAAAAGAGATATTCCAACTTCATTAATTTTTCAAAATAGTACGACTGTTCTAGATAGTACTGGAAGGGTTCAGTTTCTGTTTTTGCAAACATGTAGCCTGCAGCCCTTTCCCTTTCAAGGTAAATTTTGCAGGCGCTGAATTGTAAAATGGAGGGCCGATTATATGCCCAATTAGATTAACAAAGTGATGGGTAGAACAGTTTTAGAGCGTAAAATTTTGAGTAAAATGATATACTAGCATGATTTATTTGTCCCAAATACAAAAAAATCAAATAAATGAAACCAATTTGCTTTTTAACTTTAATTTTTTCATAACCCCTGACTATGAACTCACACTAAAGTAGGGTCGAAATCGGGGTTGATAACAGGCGAAACAAGAATTACCAATCCAATTAGCGAAAAGCCGAGCGTTCTCCTCAGGTCAGGTGATCAAACAAAAATCCAGTTATAGAACTTTTTAAAAGTTGAACAATTACTTTGCACATAACTCAAAACAAGGTAAATTTTGCATGGGCTGAATTGGAAAAATTAAATGCCCAGTTACATTAACAAAATGATGGGTAAAAAGGTTTTGAAAAATTACTTAGCACATAATTCAACACTACAACTTTTTTATAGATCATTGCTGATTATGAATTATATGTATAATCTTTTCCTAACAACTAAACTAAAATGCAATATTTCAAAATCAAAAATTTCCCAACTAAAACTTAACCTAGGATATTACAAACGTTAATATTAAATTCAACATAGTTATGAAAAAAAAAAATCTATTAAACTCTTAATAACAAGTGCAATCTATTCCATGTGAAAAATATATGTACTCATAAAGACAAAACAAACAACTTGCAACCAAATAATTATTTATAATACTGCCGTTTATTTTCCAAAAAGATAAAAAATATTTAATTAATTAGTATCTCGTTTAAAAATAAATATAAAAGTCTATCGATGTGTGACTTGCAATAAGCGCTATCAGATTTATTGCAATAATTTAGTAACATTGAGCTATGAGATCTTAGAACGCCATATGAGATTAGTAAACGACTTGCAATTAAAATTAAGTGATACTCTGTCTGGTGATCAAATTTTGAACAGTTTACTGGAAACCCATTGTTTGTTCGCATCAAATATAACTGTAAGTCAAACTGTAAAAAATATTAAACTACACAATAATTGTCAACATTGGAACAAATAGGTTTCCAAACTTTAGTTCTTCCGGTTGCTACAATCTTATTTTCAATTCGTGAATAATACCGGATATGCTGTGATATTACTTAAAAGAACACCCTCAGAAGTTTCTTATTGGTCTATTTTTTACACTGACCTTGTGATTTTTTAATATATTCAAAATAGCATCTTGTCTAAAGAAACTCACAACCATAAATGTGAAGTTTAAAATAACTGTACGTCATCTATGATACCGTATGTGGTTATGCGCTTGCAAAACACATCCATTTTGTATCTATTTTTCAATCGGATATAGACGATACACAAATTTGTCGCCAAATTAACTGAAGTATCATAGTGACATTAGGCAACGTCATATGGAGATTAAAGGCATTTCACTACACAATGAAACAAATAAGGTATAAGAGATAAGAAACAAGGAATAGCAGAATCCAGCAGATGGCAGAACCGTTGATCGATTCACAATTCAAAAATAAGGAATAACGAATAAGATATAGCAACAGAATCCAGATCAGAACAGAATCATCCGTCGCGGTGAATATCTGTTCCTTATTTCTTATTGCCAACCAATCACAGGATTGGCTGGCAATGTTATGCGCAGTCGATTCTCCTCTCCGATATGTCAATGCCACAAAGAACATCTGATCTCCAATTGCCAAATATCTGTAAAATTAAATTATTAATAATATATCTGTAAAATAAATTTATGTTTTTGAAATTCGTGCACACACCAGCAGCAGGCATTCAACCGCTGTGATTGGTTGAATATTGTAGCCTATCGCCCATTGTGTTTTGGTCGCTGTGCTATTTCTTATTCCTTATCTCTTATACCTTATTTTTTTCATTGTGTAATGGTTTTAAGAATTGAAAAAATACTACAACGTGCTTGTTGATGATATTGGTTGTGATTGTAAACTGAGGATTTTCTCAGTTTTTTAATAATAATTATGTTGTCCATGTTAAAATGCTATCAAATTTTCTACCTATTAGTCGATTCATACAACAGATGTTAACTGATTCAACCGTTCGTAAAATAAGAACGAACTGAGTGGATTGATGACGATATGACAGTAGTTTAACCGGTAGCCAGGCCTGACTGAGTTCTTAAATTTTTGATCATACCCATATATACTAGGAATAATATACAACACAATGATATCACCTCTACAGCTCCACACGTCACGCATATCACTGAAGCGTTTGTGATCACATAGTTTTTAATCCAAAAACAAACAAAATTTTCATTGAAAATTTTTCATATTTAGAGTTTTTGAACCATATATGAGAACTCAATATTTTATTATTTATAATTGTACATAAAATTTGACTTGATATCAAAAAAAAAATATACAAATTCCCTAATAACATGAATTTTTGATGATTTGGAATATTTTTTGTTTCGAGTATTGTGGTATAACTTTTATTATTTGAATAACTACAAATTACCAATTTTTTATAATCGAATAATGGATAATTTTTCAGAATAAACAAAATAATATACACTAAAATTTTGGTAATTTACTATATTGTGGCAATATTCCTTTAGTAATAATTAATTAGTGTACAAATTTCTACTAGTTGTTAAAAATTAGCATTCCAATTACGTCGCTGAAATATTTATAAATAAATTGTACAAATTTGCAAATAAACCAATCGACAAAATTTTTATTATTGGCAATTAAAAGGAATAAAATTTATTCTAATTTGCTATTTTGCATTTTCGAAAGACTTTTGCCTATTGGTCTAATAGCGAATAAAAAATAATTAAACTATAATTTTTCAAAAGAAACAAATATATGCTTTTCGATTTAAAAAAAAAATTACATAGTTATGATGATTAGAGATTACGAATAAGTTATTTAAGTTGAGCTCAATTTGAGTAATAAGTATTCAAATCTTATACAGTGTCTCAGAATAGGCATCCTAATTTTTAGGAGTGATAGATCGTATTACAAAACACAGCATCTTATGAAGAACATATTTTTTTTGTACTTAAAATTATAATAACTAAATTATTAAGGTAGACACCATAATAAATAATGTTTATAAATATTCTTTTAAATATGCAGTTTATATAATTGCATTAAAAAAATGGTGTTGACGAACGTTTGAATTAATTATTTAATAAAATTTAAACTGTTTTGTTATTTGACTCTAGCGTAGCGCATGAACGTCCTTAAATGTTCTTTTTAAATAAAATCTATCACTTCAGAAAATTAGGAATGGATATTTTCCAGACACTTTGTATAATTATAAATTTATAAAACAAAAATAAATAACAAATGAACACATCCAGGATATATGCTATAATATTTTTTTAATACAAGGATTTACTTACTCCTTTTTAACAATAAAAGCTTCAAATACAATTTCACGTTTAAGTTTTAAAAAAAAATGTATAAATTAAAATTTTAATGCATAACAATATTCAATTTTGAAATTAAAAAGTTACATCGTCATTTTAGTTCCAAGAGCCGACTATAGTAATCTCTCTTCGACACTAATTTATATATAATAGTTTTCATAGAGCTTTAAGAGATTTATATGTCCAACAATTGAACCAGAGTCTTGAAAAAGTCCCATCACGATCTTTAAACGCGGCACATAAATTTCCTGTCCAATTAAAAAATGGCAGTAGTATATCAGATAAAACTAACGGAAATAAGTTTAAAATACGTAAATAGTTCGGTCATAAGAAGATCAAATTTGTTTGATATTCACGTTCGTGAATTTACTTTTTAGGAGATGCCAAAAGCAATAGAAAATGAAATGATTTTAAAGTAAAACACTGACTATCCTACTTCGACTTGAGACATAGTTATCCAAATAATCAAACTTATACCACAATTCTCGAAACAAAAAAATAAATAACCGTACCAATGCCACAATACTCGAAACAAAAAACCTTCTTTTTGTTTCGAGTATTGTGGTATAAGTTTTATTATTTGAATAACCATAAAATAATTATTTTTAATCGAACACATTATTTGAATCTCCGGGTAAAATACATTAAAGGCTAGTGTAATTTATTTTAATGCCGTGACTACTCGCCCGATCCAAGGGTCCACATGATACTTAAAATTGTGATATGTCAATTTTTAACCAATCCTGCATTGCCATTAATTCTCAGAAGCTATTTTTAGCCTGAATTAATTCCACTCTATTTATATAGTGCAAAATGACCCATGGATATTTATATAGTGTAATTATTTCAGGCTAAAAATACGTAATAAATCGTACTAAACAGAATTTTATTACTTGAATAGCTTCTAAGAATTGAATCAATGCTGGATTGGTTAAAAATTGACATAAATATTCCCATAATTATCAAAGTATCCCGTGGACCCGTGGATCGGGCATAGTCACGGCCTTATTTTAAAATTTTAAATAAATGGAGCAATCTTAACTTTAAAAAAAGTTGTATTATTTCGGATCAATCCTGTTCTAATTTGAATGATTATTTTAGAAAATATTCGAAATTGAAAATACTAAAAACTTCTGATAAATTGCCGATATTTCCAAAATCAAAATAGATGCATGCAAATGAGATAAAATTGTTTTGTCCAAATAATAAAAATGATATCCCTTTTTGATTATATCACTGGTTAGTTTGAAAAATTTTAACGACAACCTAATAAATGCTAGTGTAAAACAAACTAATATGCATTATTGTCTAAGAGTTCTTAATATTTTTAATTTCAAACAGAAAAAATTTTAATCGGAATAGGATTAAACGATTCGGATATAAAGCTTTACTCCATTTAATACTTTCAATTTATAGAAATCAAACGTAGCAGTCACAAATTATCATGTAAATATTCGTCGATTCATGTATGTATATATATATATATAAAACAATTGTTGCTAAAACCAAACTAAATTTGAAGAAATATACGTATTAAATATTATGCCACATAAATAAAAGTTAAT
Source organism: Nineta flava (assembly GCA_963920215.1). Lineage (NCBI taxonomy): Eukaryota > Metazoa > Arthropoda > Insecta > Neuroptera > Chrysopidae > Nineta > Nineta flava. The sequence continues at coordinate 6,121,040 of OY986042.1, forward strand.
AAATATGAACACATAGTGCATTTAAAAAAAAAAATTTACTGAGCTAGCCAAGGATGATGTTTCAATGATTCTTTTGATCTGTCCCCATAATCATATGTTATTTCATCACCAACATCAATATCATCTTTAGCAATTAATATTAAATGCGGTTTTCCACCAAAGTCTTCTATTTTTGTAACTAAATTTCCATTTCTCGAATGATTAACTAATCGTCCTAAATAATTCGATTCAGCTGTTGCATCCACACAATAGTGCTTATTTTTGTGTTTAAAATAATACATATAACAACCTGCATTCTGATCACGTGCATATAACTGTTCACGATGTTTGGCTTCAACATAATCGATAAGTTCACCACGATATTCAACAACAAAATCACCCTTTTTAAATGGTTGTGTCGTTACAATACCACGTCCTTTATTTTCAAAACAACGTATTTCTAATCCTTCTTCAATCTTTGTATTAATTGCATCTTGAAGATTACGTTTTTTCTCCTGTAGAACAACTTTGATAGGTTTCCGATTTGAACGACGAATGGGAAAATATTCAGTAACTAAATGACTTGTATTATCAAATTGTAATTTGTTTTTCCGTATTTTATTCGAGATATGTTTAGGCACTATTGATGGCTGTGTATCTAGTTTGATGCGATGTGGTGTCACTGGTGTATTACAACGCGGTGAATCACTTATTTGACATGGTTGATCGGTTATGATTTCAGAGTCACGATTTTCATAGTATTCAGGAACACAATTGATTTTTGAACACAAATCAATTTCAACATCTTTATCAGTTGTTATACATTCTACCATTTGTAAATACTTCTTGATCGTTGGACTTTTCAATAAGTTTAATGCTGATCTAGCCGAAACACGCTCATATTTACTACGTTTTTTAAATGTATCCGGTGATAAATTATCATTTTTAGCATTTTGAACGGTACGTTTCGCTCTACGCTGTTTACTTGAGCGATTCATAATTTTATTTTGTTTTTATTCAGATAAAACGTTTATAAAAACAAATTTATAGGTTTTCAAAATATCTTACATTTAAGTTTTTCCAGTTTTAAATATCGTATAATACTTAACGATTTGTTACTGAACACAAATTAATGAAGTTTTATTTCATAAAAATATGTTATTCTTCAAACGCGAATCAAGAAGTTTAATGTATTTTAAGACATTTTTTCAACTGACAAGGAAAAAGCAAGCGACATTCATAGATAGTGATACCATTGATGCGCATACACCATAGACACGTCTCCACAATCATCATCTTAATTTTAAACCAGCAGCTCTCAAACTACAGCATGAGACGTTAATTTGAAGAACAATTATTATTTACTATTGTGTATAATTGTCTTGTAATTATTGTTGGATTTTGGTAGAGCCTTAATTTTAGTATTTCACTTTATGTTTTTATTTTATCCGACGTGAATAACTTAGCTTATGTCTGTAGAAAATGGTAGCGTTCTTTATATTTTATCTTGTTGCATAGTTGTAATTCTTGATTTCATTTCAAGAGGTCGCTTTTGTTTTGAAAAGTATGAAAAAATACTATTAGAGGCAGCACGATTAGCGGGTACAAATATTTCACTCTTGCTATCTAAAATAGTATTAAAAGCGTTTTTAAAATGGAATTAACAGAAAATGATGTAAATTAAAATTTTCAAAAGTACTAAACAATACTGTGAGTGACCTAAAACGATGGTTTATGGTTTAATCGCGAGCTTTAACAGACAGATAGACTATCATGCTGTTCATCGTTTTAGTTCGCTCATAATACAGTCTTGTAACTTTACAAATTTTAATTTCGCAAAAGGTACCTAATTTTCTGTTAACTTTAAATTGAAAAATTTAAATGTTTGTAACTCCTATCTGTACTGCATCTAGTGGTATTTTTTCATACTTTACCAGGAAAAAAGCCTAATTAAAGATAGAACATGATTATAGGAAGACAATAAATAACAATCGTTAATTATAATTTAAATATATTATATTTATCAAATTCATAATGGCACTTTCTAAATAAAATACTAAATATTATATAGGTACTTTTTATCCATTCACTTTAAAAACATATTGAGTGTTACCTGACACTTCGTCACATAAACTATCCAAGCCTTACTCAGAGCATAAATACGCTTACATTTAGTGTGTTTAGTCATTTTAATATAAAAACATCTAAGCTGTTTTGTACTCCCTAGTAAACAAAATTCGGAAATTTTGTATATTAACGTAATGTCCGATTTTACAAATACAATCGATAGACATAAATATATACAGATTTGTTGAGAAGAACAAAATCTTGTCTTCCGCTTAAAATCGATAACATGAAATAACGTTAGGCAATGACCAGGAACATTTCATTATATGTGTTGCGATAAATTGTCTCGTATCTTTTCATTATCAATAATTAGAACTTCTCAGGCAGCGAGCACAGCAATGTCAGCCATGAGGACACGCATCAGTGTTTTTAGATTATTTGTTAATATTTTCCCTATACATATCCATGCACAAATTTGTCTACTGGTGTGTAAAAGGCCTAATACATTAAAATTGATAAACCATTTAATAGGATACTTGCATACTTGTGAAAAAATTATACACAAATATTTTTAAAGCTTTTTAAAAATTATTTTTTGTAAATATTCAAAAAGTTGTTTTACTTGAATTTGTATTCAGAATTGGGGGTTTAGGTCTATTTAAAATTTTTTTTAATTTGGCACACCTTACAGATATGACTCAAAAGTTACTGGATCATTTTACAATATAGAAACAGTTATTTGTTTAATTTTTTGTAATTTATTTCATCAGAGTCTCTAATTGTCTTAAAAAAATAGTTTTACCTAAGTATATTAATTTTCTTTAAGATTAAATGTTCATTATATTTTGTGAATACAAAATTATTTCATAAAATGTGCTAGAAATAATCGTACCTGAGAATTTAATCAAATTCCCAAAAGTATAATTTTCAACAGAATCGGAAAACAAAAATAATATACAAGTATCCAATTTAATGTTCACAACCTTCCATAAAAAACAATAATCAACACTTCATATTTTTCTATAACACTCGAATACTTTAAATACGTCAATTCTTAAAATATATATTTTGTAAATAAAAACTTTTTAAAGCAAATGATTTTTAAAAACAAGCCATTAATAATAAAAAAATGTCATCAAGCACATAAAAAAAAAACACATTAAAAACAAATTCAGTACTCTTACTTCGATATGACACTTGTAGAACAGGTGGAGATTGAAGATTCCTAAAAGGTAGGAATGGTGATCGAAAGTGAATCTTAGTACCTACTTCAAATCGAAGATATACCTATTTTGTTATATTTTGTTTTTTGACGAAATGTCTCATATATAATACGTGTCGTGGCTTAGTTAGTTAAAGAGCGTCTGTCTAGTAAACAGGAGATCGTGAGTTCGAATCTCGTCGGGGCAGGTTGTTATATTTTATTTAATTAGTTCTCTGAAAAAGTCTGAATAACTCTTCTGACAGAGTCCAAAATATATTATATGTTTTCTGTCTTTAAATCATTTATAAAACATTTATTTTATTTTTTCATACTTTTTTAAAGATTTTTAGAAAAATAAGACTTTTAGAAGTTTTATTCAGATTTTTAAAAGAATTATTCTCAGTTTTTGAAGAGAATTATTTCCACCAGGTTTACTATAGAAAATTTCAGTCAAATTGTTTTCTTCACTTTCAACAAGACATTTTGATTTTCAATACTTGAAGAACTCTTTATGACAATATTTGTGTTTCATTAAACTATCAGCATCACTGAATTTCGAATAACAAACTTCACAAGTATACAAAAAATCCGGATTTATAACTTGAACCTGAGTTAGAGTAGCTGTTGTAACTTCAACAACTTGTTGCACAGCTTGTACGACTTGTGTAGACTCTATAATTTGTTGTACAACAGGTTCAATTTCCGCAGATTTTTGTTCTAGTTGTTTTTGATGTGTTTTTTGATGTTTAGCTAGATTATGACTATTTGTAAATTTTCGATTGCATGTATCACAAGAAAATGGCCGTTCTCCACTATGATTTCTCGTATGTTTACGTAAACTACCTCGGTCATTAAAAGCTTTCTGACATTGATTGCATGAATACGGTTTCTCACCGGTGTGTGTTCGCATATGTTGTGTTAAAATTGCACGCGATGTAAAATCTTTTAAACATATTTGACAATTAAATGGCTTCTCCCCGGTGTGTACACGTAAATGAGTTGTTAGATTTGGTTTTTGACTAAATCGTTTATTACATATATCACATTTAAATGGTTTGATACCAGAATGAACCCGTTTATGGGTTGCTAAATTATGAACAGTTGCAAATCGTTTTGAACACATATCACATCCAAATGGTTTTTCACCTGTATGAATGCGCATGTGTAAACTTAAGGCATATGTATGATTGAAACCTTTACTACAAACATCACAAACATACGGATATAATCCGGTATGAGAATACATATGAGTTTTTAGGCTAAATTTATGGATAAACTTTTTATTACACACCTCACAATTATACGGTTTTTCCCCGGTATGTTTACGCATATGTACAGTTACTTGACACTGTTTTAAAAAACTTTTATTACAAACACCACACTTATGGGGCCGCTCACCCATATGCATACGTCGTATATGTTTTTTCAGATCACCTTCTTTACCAAATTTTTTCATACAAAAATTACAAATATATGGTTTGGCACCCGTATGCACTTTTTTATGTATAATTAAATCGTAGGCACGTGCAAAACTTTTGTAACAATAATTACAAATAAAGCTACGCTTTGCATTAGACGGTCGGTAATTTGTTAATTTTTTGGTAGATCTATTGTTATTTTTTGAGGCTGGAGGTGTGGATATTGTAGGTTTCACTTCAACAGGTACATCTTCAATTGTTGGTAATATAAAATCGTTATCATCTTGAATAAAATCATTTTCAAGTTTTGGAGTATTCGAAACATCTTCGTTTGTAAATTCGACATACGTATTTCCATTTGCTGAAAAAAATATATACAAAATAGAAAATATACTTGTTTATATTAAAGAAATCGTTCCATTTTTAAAACTATATACAGCTTGTATTTTAAAATACACTCAATCTAGAAACAATGTATAGATCTATCACTGTCTTTTCATTCTTATGAAAAGAAAATATTGCAGTAGTTTTTGAGTTTATCGCGAATAGACAGACAAACGCGGCGGAGGACTTTGTTTTATAATATGTAGTGATAGTGATGTTCTCATTATTGAAAGTTGTTCATAATATAGTAACAATACTGACTTTTTACACAGAGCGAGCTACTGAACGTTATTTTGAATGTTTACGCTTGCGCATACGTACATAAATAGCTAAGCAGTTTGTCTGATTTTTGTAAATATCCTCATCAAATGAGACATTTTTTTTAATAATTACGTACGTCAGTATATATCACCGGACTAATGAGATCAATCTCCGGATTTTCTAAAATTTTGATTTGGTACCCTAATTATGTATAAAATTTAAAACAGGAGTCTTATGTAAAAAATTAGTAGAAAGTCATTTTTGAACGATCATTGATGGATACGTGTATGGTAATCATATCATTGATCAGTCGTGAATATCCATTAATGAAATTGTTATTTAAAAAAAAAACGTTTGGACGGCTTAAAATTAAGTTCTTACCACCCACTTGGTGGGTGGCTCAAGTGTGTGTTTCAATTTGAGATACTTTTTTGTTTTTTGTCGTCAGGAACCTCAGTCTACGTATAAAGATTACAGGTAAGTGGTACAAGAGATTTTGAGATGTCTTCACTTTGCATTTTTAGTTTATTTTGATATGTAGAATCCCAAAATAAATACCCAGTACACATTTTTTTTTATTACATCATGCATAATATTTTATGGCGAATACTGAATACAATAGGATTCGACCATACACAAAAAAATCATTGTGAAATATAACAAAAATCCGATAGTATCATTCCATAGGAAATTGTTTTTATCGCAAACTCTGTACTTATGATAATTGAATACAATTTAATTTTAAATAAAACCATTAGCTTGATAAAAAATTGCAAAAACTTTTTTTATTTAAAATTTGGTTTATTCAACTTTTTTAAGTGCAGTGTTTGTGATAAACCTTTTAGTTTTCGAATTATTTGGAAAAAACAATTTTCTAACCCCTTACATTCATCGTGTTCAATTTTCCATTGAAGAATTTTTGTTAAAATTTGATTTTAAAATCAAAGATAAACTAAAGAGAACTCTACTATTGCAATTTGTTCAGTTCTTGGGTTACTTTTATACCAATATATTGAATAAATGAACTACTTATAATACATATATTGAGAAAATGAACATCGGTAACGGATTGTGATTGTGTATAAACCTTTAATTTATGCTTATAAAATTGAGTATACAATCTAAATTTAATTTTAGTGAACTCGGCAAAAATATACAGAGTGCTTATTTTATAATCAATGGGTAAGAATATTTCTAATAATTTAAATACTTAAGGGTTAAAATGTACTCCATTTTCATATTTATGTTTTTATTCAAATTTGTGAATTGAATTTCAATTTGGAATCCACATTGTTGGATTTTGGAATATTAATTTACCGGGTGTATTTGCAGTTGGATAATTAGTCGTAACTTGGCCCCCATTTCGTCTTAATGTAATATCGGATTGAATACAAAGTACCCGAAATTGTTGGGCTGCTTGTAGTCGATTTAAACATGTTTCGCATATTAGGGAAGGTAAACCATCTCCTGGTGCAATCTGAAGCAAATTGTGAATGGATAATTGTTTAAATAGTAAATATACATTTGAAAAAAGTTTTAATTCTGATTTACATTTACTGGTGCACATTCCATAATAGCAGCTGAAAACATGTAAATATCTGAAAATTCACCGTTCGGAATTAAACAAATACGACAAACTCGATTTGTAACTAATGTAATTGGTTCCGTCATAATTATTATATATTATTTAAATTAAAAATATTTGTTTATATAAATAAATTTTCAGTCTTTTCATATTTATATGCTAATTTTAAAGAAAATTTCATAACAAATTAATAATTTGTTTAAAACTATCTTTTGATTTAAGCACATCGTGTTAAACCACATGATTTTAAATTTTGCCAACAAATAATTTTATATTTGAAACTGTTTAATTAATATTTAATGTATTTTTGATACTGTTTTAATCATAGCGTCCCTATTTTACTTATTTTTATTCTTTGCAATAAAAAGAGAGAAACTTACACATGTTTTGTTCAAGACATTTTTTTATCTCTTTTTATATGCTATTTTTAAACTACCCAAACAGAATTATTCCTAATAAGACAAAGATAAAACCATAATGTTAAATAAAAGTATTTGGCGTTGCAGGAATTAAAAATTTTTCTATTTAATCGGTTTATGGGGTAATTGTTGAAATATCCGACCACTGATTCTAAGTATAACAAAGTTGGATAATTTTGATTCGGTTGATTGACTAAACTGTCGGCGTATGGACAAGAACGAAGTAACCGGCTATGCTTGAGAAGGTTTTCTGCAGTTTCCTTCACGAACTCCAGATGAATATCGGTATAGGTCCTATCATAGTCGGCTGCAGCCGCATATCCTACGAATTCCTAGTCTTCTCACAAATTCCTTCCACTCCACTCACATCCTAAGGCATCACAATGGACCTTATGGTCGAAGTGTAGCCCGTCCAGGGCAGCCTTTACAATCTACCTCTAATTTTGATTTGTTACAGAATATTTTTCTTAAACTTCAGCTCTTGGAAAACTTGATTTCATATTCATTAGCGAAAATTCGGTTAGTTTACGTAGCTCTTACATGACAAATTATTTTGTTTTATATTTTGAGTTTTTTTAATTATCCAAACGGTGATATCTTGGACAATTTTAAATGTGATTCTGTTAAAAAAAAATCTACGTAACTTTTTCAGTTACATTGACTCCACTTCTGATTTTTGAATCCCTCATCTATGTGTTTCATGGTCCTCGAGTTATACTTGAAGGGAAATCTTTTGTGGTTTTGGTACAATGGTAAAAAATTTGAACTCAAGAAAAACTTTTGGTATCTTTATTGTAAATTAGGCAAGTAAAACTAATTAGATTTGGATTTTTTTAAATATTTTATTGTAAATAGTATTTTATGTATTAATTTTTAATAATATTGCTCAACAACTCTTGATTACTAAGAAAGGCGTATTAAGTGTTTGCTTGTTGTATGGGTTAGCTATCATCTATTGGTTAAACATTGAATTATTTACTTCTTCAAACGATGTGATATAAATAATAAGTTAATCAGGGGCTCTAAAACCAGATAATTGAGTACTAAATATATATTTTGCATTTTATGAGATCCAATTGATTTATTTTTGTTATTTTCGAATTTAAACACCTTCAATAACCATCTCACGAATCCTTGGCATATGATTTCATTAACAAAAAAATAAATCTGAAAATTGTTGATTTCTAGATTACTCATCAAGATTCCTCATCACTCTTCTATGAATTTTCAAAATGAGATGAATGCTGTCATAGCCACTTAAGTCCATGACATTTTTTTAAATTATGTAATTGATTTGTGCCTTATTTATTCAGTTTTCGAATAAAAGTTGTTACTATATTTATAATGAACAATTATTTATCCGAAGCATTTTTTCGAAAAACGAATCAATAAGGCACAAATCAATCATAAAATTTAAAAAAATGGCATAGACTTATGTGGTCTATAGTACATAGTTCAATCTTCTTATATTATTCTTTCTGGAATTTCTAAAAAGAATTTTCTTGTTTCAATTGATATAATAATAACAACAAAGTTTTGATTTGAATCACAAAACAAATTTTATTTCTGTAAAAGAAAAAAAGGAATATGTTAACGGACAAATTTTCATTACTTATTTATGTTTGCAAATGTATTTAACAAATTGATAATTATAATAATTGAATCGTTTATTTTCAAAAGATAACATGTCCATTTCTTTAAAATGATTTTGTTGTGATTATTAGACATCTGAGGTGTTTCCGTTTTAAAAAACCATTTAAAAAAATGGACATGTTATCTTTTGAAAATAAACGATTCAATTATAGTGATGATTAATTATATCCAGTCTTTATGTCTATTTAACAATGAGATGTAACAGACATACAGACGCCAACATATTAGTGGCAATAACCATACACAATTAAATATCATTACAGAAAACAAAAAAGCTCATTGAAATTAACGCCTTATTACACATTGTATTTACACGAAAAATTTGTTTTGATTGGCAGTAGTAGTTTTTAGTACAGCTAACTTAACATCGCTTTCAATCTGATTTTAAATTAGATATTTTTTTATAAGGGAGCGTCTTAAATCTTCGATACTCGGGGACTTGGTAATATCCATCCGTAACGTCGCCACAAATCATTGATTCCAATAATTTTACAAATAATGTCAGATTTATTTAATATTGTATGTATATTAATACTATAATGTATCAATTCGCACGGAAGTGCGTTTGGCCGAGTTTAAGGGGGGTGTGGCCTTGCATATTGACAGTGACTATATACTACAGGAAATATTGGAGCCAAAATCGATCCCTTGTAACTTTTAAAGAAAAGATTATAATATTAATGGCAATATTTTATAATTCTACTGACATTAATGTATCGATGATCTTAACAAGCTAGATAGATGTAAATATGCATGTTAGTGAAGCTCTAAACCAATAAAATACTAAATTCGGAGAGTATCGTTGGGATTTTTGTGGCTTCATGTACGAAAGAGTTGCTAAATCTTGTTCAATTAAATAAATCATCAGAATTAAAAACATGTTTTCTTGCATTGAACTGCTGTACTATAAAACGAAAAACAAATTTAACAAAAATAATAAATAAAATAATTTATTGTTTACTATTATGTCTTAATTTTTAAAATTGATGGTAATAAAATTTTTACAATTGATCTGAATATACGTATTAATGAATGATACAACATGATGACGTACAGGAAAATTTAATTACAGAAAAATAAAAAAATAATTATGATCAAATGAATTTGTAGAATAATAATCATATGAAATATTTTATTTAATACAATTTAATTCATAATCAGCGATGGATCCATGGAACAGCCAATCAATTATCAGTCAAATATAGAGACAATTCCTATGTATTAAAATTATCATGAATTATTTCCAAGAAAATACATACGAGTATTTTCAACGAACATTTCAGGATTGGAGATTGTTAACGATCTAAGTCAAAGATTTTTCATTATGCTCTGAATCCATTTGAATTAAGAATTTATTTTTACCTAATTTCGCTGAAACATTTGTTTATGGATTGGAATCAAACATCTTCGATTGCTAACGAATATAGGCTATAGATGATTAAATGTTAGAAAACAAGGACAAAGATTTGTACGCTAACAAATACTTATTTCTCTTGCTGTAAACGTGTGGAATTGCAATTGATCGTATTCAACTCTACGAAAACAACAACAAAAAAATAACTTTAAAGTTATCTTGACTTCATGTTCTCTATTCTGCTCTAGTAGGATGCTCAGCAAGGTGACCTTCCCATAATGATTTTCGTGCGCACCTGTCACAATGTTGTTACTTTTTGTTAATATTTTAAATTAATAGTGAAATGTAAACATGTAAACAGAATATCAAAAAGACACACACACGTTGCATTCAATATTATCAATATTGATTCCATGTAACAGGGTTAAAACGATTATGGGCCGCTTATATTTCACATGACTATCGAAAAATGTATTTAAAAAAATCGTGAACTTAATTATAATGATATATACAGCTCTAATAAAGCACATTTTTGAAATTAATTAATCACATTTTAATTATGTAAAGATATTGGTTGTGCATAACTGAACTGACTAACACGTGAATGTACATCTATGGCTCGTACAGCGAAATAATATTTATTCCCCGGGTGGAAACTTGTTAAGGTGCAAGCCATTGGTAGGGGTAAAGCTTTAACATCACCCACTTTCCTCCAAAGATCTGTTGATGGTGGAGCACTTCCTTCTTGATACGCGTATAGTTGATAGCTTGCTACTTCTTCATGAATTTTTTGATCTAATTCCGGCATTGACCATGATAACTGGATACCGCCATCCTTAGTTCGACTTATTTTCAAAGATGGTCTTGGTGGAATTTGTCTCCAAGAAGGTAGATGCGGTTGATTTAACAATATTGGCAATGGAGCTGGATGTAGAGTAGAATTGACAGATCGGCTATTTGGTAAAGCATTCGTTCTATTGGTACCATTATTTACACGAACAGGTACTGTGCGTACTGTATTTGGTGTTTGCCCATTGGTTAGAACTATTCCTGGTCGTTGTACAATGGCTTGTTGTCCATCTATAAATTAATTTTAAAAAAGCAAACACAATAAGGATACTAAAAATATTAAAGAAAATGAAAAAAACTTAAAATACAAATTTATATAAATAAATATATATATTGCAACAAAAATAGTTGATATAACTGAAGTTACATTGCTGTACATACACTGAAATTAACTTAAAATATATCAATCGCATGGTTGTTAACAGCTATAACTCTCATCTTGTTTACTATTTCTTTCTTAGTCAGTCACTTAAGTCACATGATCAGAGTATACCAATCACAAGGAAGTTGGATATAAACATATCATACACACTATTCTTACATATTACGGTACATATAATATTTCATTAAACAAATCAACAAAATAGAATTCTTCTCTATTTCATCTAACTAAAAACATTCGCATGAATACTTACATCTGAAGTTACATGTGAAAAAACGGGAAATGAAACAAGAGAGATTTTATAGAGGGACACAGAGATGTTACAGAAGTCTGGAACATGCTGTATGCGGATTTGATGCAAGATTATCAAAGGCGGAAGCAGCTTTTGAATCGAGAATTCAGCTGTGCATGCATGTGACGACACGTTTGTCGTTAATAAAATAGAGTTTTGGAATTTGAATATCTGCCTATTAACTGTTAGCAAATTTATTTATTTTTTATTTGAAAATATTTTTATGGAAAACTTACTTGTTGTATTCACTAAATAACGCGTTCCTTGTGTTCCTCGAACATTAGGCTGTCCTACTACAGTCAATGCAGGCCTGGGACTCCCAGTTGTTCCTGGACTAGTTGCAATTAGCAATCTATTTTGTCCGGGACCCGCTGGTGTAGCCATTAAATATGTAACTCTTTGAGGTTGATTTGTTGATGACGTAGTCGACATAGTGTTTCCAAGCGATGTAACCATTCTTAGATTTCCTGTTATTGGTATTAAACTTGGAGGATTCTGTGCCACAATCGGCTTACTATCGATTTTGTTCAAATCTGAATCATCATCTGTAAGATCAACAGTCACTGCTCTATTTTCTGTAGGTGCTTTTTCCTTATTTTGCTTAGCGGGTGATTCCGGTTGTTGTTTAGGAGGAGTCGAATGGACAACCATTGCACTATTTCTTGAAACATTAGTTGTTTTTGTAAGAGCTTTATTTAGTAAAGACGGCGATCTGGCTGGAGTATTAATGGCGGGCGACGGTGTTTTGGCGGGTGAGATATTTGAGTTGGCATTTGATTGACTAGTGTTGGTAGCAGATGAATTATTATTATTTGTAGATGAGCTGTTATAATTAGTAGCAGATGAATTGTTATTATTGGTAGCAGGCGAATGGTGATTACTAGAAGAGTTTGGACCTATACGTTTTCTATTGGAATTCGATGGATTAATTGTTGAATAACGCTTTCCTATTGCAGTAGGGATCGATACTTGTAGACCAACACTTCTAGTAATTTTGACAGGTGCCACAGGGCGATCTTTATTGAGTAAATCAACGGTTAATCGATTAGTAACCGTGTTAATATCTTCTAGCTGTTTACTTAAATGAGTAGCTTTTCTTCGTAATTGATCAATTATTTGTTCTTGACTTTGAGATTTTTGGCGCAAAGTAGCTATTTCCGTTCGCATTGATATCGATTCAATTATTTTGGTTAAAATTAGTTCTTCTAGATTTACATTGGGAATTTGTTCATTTTCAAAGAGCAAAGGAAGCACTCGTAATATTAATTTTTTTTTAATTTCAGTAGTAGGTTTTTCATTTTTTTCATTGACTTTACTTTCATCTTTTTTTTCTTCAGAATTAATGCTTTCATCCTTTTCGTTCAATTTTGTTTCACTTGCAGCTGCTTGATCTAATTCACAGCTATCTTTTGTATTTGATGTAAGAGAATCGGTTTTTATTTTTTTGGATTCATTGCATTCATCAAGTGGTTCATCTATTTTCCGTTTAAATGTCTCACTCGTTCTTCTAGGAGTTGTTTCATCACATTTTGCATCTAAAAAGCAAAGATTTAAGTTAAATTTTTTGTTTCTACTAATTTAAAAAGTCTTTGTAGTCGAATTCGAATATTGAATCGGAAACTGTTCATACGGTACCTTTAGTAAGTACGGCCTCATGACGGCCCGATTTAATTAATTTAAGGGGTGTGTGGAGGCGGGCAGGTTTTATCAAAATGCCGATCATGGATTAGATATAATTGAAGTAAATTTCTCAATACGAGTTTTGCAAGTGACTTTTGATACTACGTTTTCTCTTCAAGGTTTAACACCGCTACAAATTTCTTATAGGTAGCAAAAATATTTAGATTACCTTTTGTTAACGTTGTAGCTTCTGGATTTTCGGTATTGATTTCCTGATTCTCATCATTATTTTCGGTTTTGTCAGTAGTATCTGAATCTTTGTCAGAATCAACAACTTCATCCAAATTAATAACTCTATAGTTACTATTTTCTTCAGATTTTTCAGTCTCATCATTACTTATGTCTTCTTCGTTATTCTTTGATATATTTTCTTCATCTGTTTTTGTAAGTTCCGGTTTATCAACATCTTCTTCTGTATTATCATCTAAATTTTCTTCCATAGATAATTTAAATTCTTTATCATAATCTTCTTCGGTTGCAACATTACTGATTTGAATATCTCCTCCAACATTATTTATTTCAATATCTTCTTCGGTTTCAATATTGCTGATTTGATTGTCTCCTTCGGTTGTAATATTACTGATTTCAATATCTGATTCTGTTGCGATATTACTGTTTTTAAGATCTCCTTCGGCTGCATTACTAATTTGAACATTTCCTTCGGTTACAACATTACTGATTTGAATATCACCTTCACTAGCATCATTACTGATTAGAACATTTTCTCCGGTTTCAACATTGCTGATTTTAATATCTCCTTCAGTTGCAACATTACTGATTTTAAAATCTTCTTGAGTTGTAACGCAACTGATTTGAAAATCTGAATGACTTTCTTCTTTGTCATTGCTAACATTGTCTTGTTCATTAGATGCAATTGATTCATTCAAACCTTCTTGGTTCATGTCAATATCATTTGGATTTGAACTATTCTCCTCACCCAAACAATTATCAATGTCAGATAAAATATCGTTGACAGAGGCAGTATCATGATTTTCAGTAGCGGTGCCATTTAAATTTACATTTTCTTTAGTTAATTTTTTATCACCGTCTGTTTCATCTGAACTCGTCGAGATTATTGCATCTGTTTCCATTTTTTCCACATTTTCAGGGTCAGTATTTTTAATTTCATTTGTAACTTCCACATTGTCAGGCTGATTTTCAGATTTTGCTGAAATACATTTTTTTTTAAATTAGTGTTTAAACTATTTGCAATATTAATTTTAGTTAAAAAATCTAGTTTTGAATCATTAACAAATAAGGTGTGTGTTTGTCCCGTAAGAATCGTGCTTGCGTTTTCGACGAATTTTTAAAAATTAGTAGATCATCAATAGCAACGCAGAGCCGATAATAGTGCTGTATTGAACGCGATTCACCTTACGAACTCGCACTACCAAAGAATCAGAAAATATGGCTGCAGTGAATCCTTTATTTAACCAAATCTGACGAGAAAATACGCTGCTCTGAAGCTATCAGATCAAAGTGTTTGATCTCTGCAGGAGAATTCTATTTTCCGTGATCTTTAAATGCACTTTTTGATCAAGGGCTGTGTGGTAGAGATTTTGGGCCGCGTACAATGTTGTGTCGAGAACTTTATGTGTTACCTTTTTCCGGATAAAGCTCATTTTCATCTTTGAGGCTTAATTAAAAAACAAAATTTTAGATACTGCTCTGATAAATAATTTACCTGTGTCCTTCTCTGTTGTTTCCATTTCAACATTTTCATTATTTTTTTCAGAGATATTTGACTCACATTTTTCTAAAAATAAAAAAAGCAACGTTTTAGCTATTTGCGCGATATTGATTGTAGAGTCCAACAATCTAGTTAGTAGTTATATAAATACTTTACCTATTTCCTTCTCTGTCGTTATTTCAGCATCTTCTTCATCATCTGAGAGTCGTAATGTTATGCTGCAGTTATCTTCTGTATCTTCCATGGGTGTACTACTATGTTCGGATCTGGGAGTGTCATATTGTGACGTTGTATCGGATTGTGCAGTGTCTGGTATAAAATTCTCCTTACAATTTTTTACGTCTATAAGGTCTGTATATCCATTCGACAATTCAGTTGTCTCTATAGTTTCAGCCATTGCGTCATCGTCAACGGCCATGGCTAATTTCATATTATCTGCAGTTGTTTCGGTAGATTCGTTATTCTTGTTCAAGAATTCTGAAGTATTATTGCAAACAACCTCATTTACAGCCAAAGCAGTCATTGATTAAATTAAATCGAAAACAGTTTCAATTCTCAATGATGAAACATTTCTGGAAAGAAAGATTTACTTAATTTTAAATCAAAATAGTTTTTGAATAAAATAAAAAAATTACCCCTATTGAACTTGAGATATAATATAAAGATTATCAAAGAGATGTTTGTGAATTGGAAGTTGTAAATTTCCAATACAAACGGGTTGGACCGAACATAAACTCACCAGTCCATTGAAAATAATGGCGCTTAGTAATACTCGAAGGACCACTACCCGGTGGAGAAACATATAACGCAATATGTTAATTAAATTGTATATAATATTATAAATTGTATATAATATTTTAATAATAGGAATAAATTTTGCACTTTTTGTACTGTACATAGCAACGATGAACTATATGTATATATAAGTTGATGTTAACCGTTTGACTGAAGATAATATTATTCAGCTGCCTTAATTACAACTCGCTTTGTGTATAAATAAAAAATATTAGTTTTACATTGTTGCATACAAAGATGTAAACAACTTTTATTTGTAACCATGGCAATTTTCTCGCTTATATGTTCAAGGCCAAATTAAATAAATAATAATATATTTAGTACAACTAAAATACGAAAAATTCGTAATAAGGTAAATACCAAAAAAATAAGATATTTTTGTTTTAAATTAATCTTAACCTAAAAACTTGTGTTATCAAATACACATTTTTTAGTAATCACCATGTATAATGTGCATTTTATAATAAAAAATCAATATTTGATCATAAAATATGTTAACATTTCGTTGGCAAATAATTTCAATTTATCCAACAGCTATGATTCAAAAAAAACATCTTGAAGAAATGTTGAATAAATATTATTTAAGCAGATTTTATTAACCTTTCATACAGAATATTAATCTTTCAAATCGAACGGTGTACACATTGCATTAAGTGTATGCGCGCGCAGTATAGTTATAACTGTGATCTTTTATACAACATAGCATCATGCTGTATATAGCAGCCATTTGTGTAAAATTAATTGAAATCCGTTTCGAAGTTTGGTAATTAGCAGAAACATTCCTAATTGTTTCCATACGGATTTTTTCAAACGTCATGAAAATAAATGCTAAAATTTTCATTGAAATTTAAAAAATTTCGAAACAATTGTAAAAGTTGTTAAAATGTATTGATAGCTCGATACTGTTTACTAAATGTATTGATCTTGTAAACTGTTTACAAGAAGAAAACGAAAATAACGGATTTAAAAAAGTATTAATAATAAAACTAATGAGTAGAATATCACCAAGGTCTGGGTGTCGTATACTATCCAATCCAAAAGTGACGTTCCTTTTTCAAATTTGAAAGGGTAACGCCACTTTTGGGGTCGATAGTACCTCCTATAATGAGATTATCTCAATTCTGATTAAATTTATGTTTACACATTTTGAGTAAAAAGTTTCCAACTTGTTTGAGTCAATTGACTTAGAAAGCAAACAATGAATGTCACGCCACTGAATGACCTTTTCTAATTTAAATTGAAAACAAAATGCAGAATATGATGTCTATTTAAATTTCTTCAAACGTCATAAAGGGGTTAGGCAGATTCAAATTTTCTTAGAAGAAGTAGAAGATACTAGATATTTTTTGTAATACGTTAATCATCTTTCCATGACGATAATTGCAACATTAAAATCGTAAATATTAGTGTTACAGAAAAAATTGTCCAGTGGTAAATCGTAGGTCAAGTCACCAATAACTGAATTTTGTTAAATATTTATTTCCTACAGGATTCAGTTTGTAGTGATCGCCTTGTATTCATTTCGTTTTATAATAGATGTTGGACAAAACATCTTAACGAAATGCTTAATTAATGTTACTTGGATAAATACTATCAACCTTTCATACAGAATATGAACCTTTCAAATTGAACAGTGTACACATTGCATTAAGTGTATGCGTGCGCAGTATAGTTATAACTGTGTTCTCTTTACATGACAACATGGAATGCTGTATACAGCAGCCATTTTGTGTAAAATTAATTTGTCTGTTTTAATCGAAATTGAACATTTAATCGACTAATACGAACATTCAGCAGATCGTTTCCAAACGAATTTATTAAATTACTTAAATTTTATAATTTTACAAAAAAATTTAAATTTCGATAACAATGTAAAAGTCGTTAATTTTTTATCAAGGAACATAGCAACAGTGAGAGTTAAATAAATCAAGAATTGTAATCCGTTGAAGTTGGCTCACAGTAATCTTAGTAAGCCTATGAACGGTTCGAAACGCAACAATTCATAAACTATACTCCCCAGTTCCCGGACTGACTGACTTCCAATGCTAACTATGAGGAACTCCCCGTGGCCCGATCGGGCTATTGTTTTCCATTCGATGCAGAAGGTTCACAAACATTCGGGAAAAATTAAAAAAAAATGCAAAAACAAGGCGGATCCTGATTAAAACTTAAAAAGGGGGGGGTTAACTTTTGAACGGGAATCTCTATCGAAACCTTCATACAAAAGTTGTAGAGCTGGGCGAGGAGGACATTACCATGTACCACCATTTCCATGTACCCGAATTGTTTTGTTTTCGAAATATTTAGAACAAACGTATGGATGAAAAACAGTCCACAATGGAGCGAGTCAATTATATTATCGAGGCCATTTGGAAAATATTTAAATGAGACGCCACTGAATGACCTTTGCTACTGTATTTATATTCAATTAAAACAAGTAAAAGTAACAACTGAGTTAATTGCTTAAAACCCGGTATATACTGAATTTATGGAAAAAAAAGTTTGAAACAAAGTTGTTTATTTTTAAAAAAGGAACATTTTTTGTCCTTAAATTTTTGTTCTATCTCTTACGGTTTCAAAGATAGACAATTTTATCTAAACATGCTTCGATTTTGTCCATTCACGAACTTGACCTTACTTTTTAGCTCTAGAACACACGCACACAATATCAGCTCGTTATCTCATTTGATTTTGAGTCATTGTGTCCACATGCGGGCGGGTGGACATGCGGAAATGGACTTTTTAGATCATTTTATGAAGACCCGTAACATAAAATTTTTTTTCTACAATCAATATTTTCAAAGTCGGAACTAAATTTAATGTACCCTGGTTTACATTAGATACCTGGTAGAAAAAAATGAAGAATATATCATGCTTGTTTAAATTTCCTCTTACGAATTAACTACTTAAGTATTTATTTAAAAAAAAGCAGTAATCTATCAAGATAATGCTTCCGATTTACACCATAAATAATAAAACAATAATTATAATCGTTCTCTGAGATATGAGACAATTATTGTCATTTATAATACGTAAGGATCTTTTATTTTCAAGAAATGACTATACATGGGCCTTAAAACTCTGACCAATAAACCGAAATTCTTTATTATATAAATTATAAAAATAAATTAAAATTTAATTTTCTTTAATATCTTCTCAATAAAATTATTGTGAAAACAAAATTTTAATAAATACAAAATATTAAATAAAAATTACATAATTGGACCCGCCATTTTGAAATTGACATCAAGCCGCCATTTTGTTTATACATAAATGTGCAGAGACTTTGTAATCGCCTGTATACACATATATATTTATCATAAAATTAAAGTCTCATTCACACATTTCACATTCTGTACTTACCAAATAAAATTTAGATGAAAAAAACTACAAATTTGTGAGAAATAGATAAATAACATTCAATAATGCACAACAGTAACCAATGTTTAGTATCCACTGAACGATTACAAGGAGACACAGAGTGTACGATATAACACAACTCGCTCTCCCACTACTATACTGCGCATTGTACTTATGCGCATTAGAAATCCAAAAAATACTTTTTCCAAACTTTTTCTGGTTTTATTTCGAAAATTTCGTTTATGACCAATTAATACTTCTGATAGAAAATTTTTAATAGTAAGGATTTAATCCTTGAGAAATAAGGATAATAATTTTCGTATATTTAAAAATATCGTTCATGTGGTATTTTGGTATTTGGCATGTTATAAATTGTTCAAGGACAAAGTCACATTAGAATTACATACAAAATGTCACTAAAACAATTTGTAGAGAGTAAATGTTTTATAAATTTGAAACCAAAAATATTGGGTATATTATACTTCGAAAATGATGTTACCACGTTTCAGCCTTTTCTTTCCACTTTTTGAGGGAATCTGTTGCTTTAAATATTAAAACACAAACCAAAAAAATATATCATCAATATTGTAGTAACTGCGATAGAGAATCTTGGACTGATATAGCTAGGTCAATTGTACTGTAAACGCAATCAACATATAACACAGCACAAGCTTATAGAGTGACTGTGTGTTGAGGCGAACCCATTATTAAATACAGGGGAGTTCGGTTGCATTCAATAAGTTAGACAGACATCCGTAATTTTTGCTGAGTAAAATTAGAAATCAAGAACTTAGCTACTTAATTCACAAAATTTTTACATTACAGAGTTCTTCTTGGAATATTTTTATACCTTGCGTTTGGAGGAAACTTTTTGATGCGTAGTATTTCAGAGGAATTTTGATGGAAGGAAAAGATTCAATAGTGGAAATATTTGCATATAATTTGATCAATAGATATTATTTCTGTGGCTGTAAGGCTAAAACCAGAATAGTTTTAAATTTTGACACCACCTTTTCACATTTTAACCTCATTGAAACGATATTTAGTTAATTTTTCAGAATGGGGGAATAATTAGTCTCATTCTATACGTCAAAATTTTTTTTAACGGCTATGCAATGAAACTTGCAAATCTTACGAATGAATATATTCAACGTAATTTTAACATATTTACAAAGAAATCTAGGGTGTGGTACTGTTTGCCACAAAAGTAGCGCTCATTTTTCACTATATTTTTGTTGATTTATACCTTATTCATTCAATTTTTGGGAAAATTTTTCGAATAAATGTTGTTAGTATATTTGTAATAAACAAGTTTTATCCAAACATTTTTTCGAAAACCGAATGAATAAGACACAAATAAATTATAAAACTTTGAAAACAGAGCGCTACTTTTTTGGTCATGTTTAACTCTGTGCAATAAATACCTACGCCACTAATGGTCTTGTAAGAACAGTAATTTACAATTTCGGAAAATTAGCTTTTATATTTTGGACTTTCGTTACCCATTCACTGAAGTGTATCAGGATATTAAATTTTTTTCTGTATGTGATAATAATAATGATATCGTAAGTCTTAGATGTTTGTTAATATCGTAATTCGTGTTTAGATGAAAATCTAAAAACATTCACATGTATAAAAATACCTCGCTTCTAAAAAACGGCTACTGGGCTCTTCTCAGAAGTGTTTGTATTTTTCCATCAAAAGTGAATTACAATGTCTACGCCATACACATCTATAAAGAAATCATTTTAATTCAAGGTTCTTGTATTTCGGTTTAAGATTCCATAGATATACTTCGTAGAATAACGAAGATGACGGGTCGATATTTGTTTGTTAAATAAGGCTTTCATATTTTGACTATGAGATGCAGCCAAAATTTTAATGAAAAGATAATAAATAAGCAACGGATATCTTTTTAATTAAACCAAATCAAATTTAATTCACATTAAACTATCAAGGGGTCATTCAAAATATGCATGGCGCAAAAAATCATCGTTTCGAACTCTCGCCTTCCCATCATGATATTCAATGATACCGCCAATAATAATTATTATGTAACAAGAACCCAACTTCCGCCCTTTTCTTTCAGCAAATGCTGTTTCGCATTTTCAAGATTTTAATTGCTGAATTTTAGGCCGTTACGCAAAAAATCATCGTTTTGAACGTTCACCTCCTTGAAATGATGTTAAATGATACTCTCAAATAATATTATGAGACAATTATCCACCGTACATTACCCCTTAAGGGCTTTCAATTAATGGCGTACCATGCCTCGCGGTCAAGACTTTCAATTCGACGCGGCATTAATATACAATTGTAAAGCATATATAGTTCGTTTATTGAGTTTAAATCGATAGGATTTAGTTATACATTAAAAATTGAAATATGTTATACCGTGCGGGACACGGTACAAACACTGCGCAAGACCCGGTCTAACCGGACAAGAATTGTTTAAAATAATTAACATGGGAGCATTAGTAGGAAAATAACATATTTAAGGGAAAGTGTTCTGTGCAGAAAAATATGTCGACTGGTGGATTTAACCCTACACATTAACGCTCCTCTTTATTCGACAACAGCACTTGGAATCCTCAGCTGCTGTACGATGCTGTCAGTGTGATTTCCGAAGATGCTTAATTGTATTTAGTTTACTGGAGTTCACTCAGGTTTTCTGTGAGACAAGCCTACAGTAAAAAATTTTATTTACCAATTTTAAAAACCCTTGATTAACTGGATTAACCTACCAATCAAAATGAAATTAATGGATACATGTTCACGGTGGCGCATACCACCAGTGGCTCGAATTTTATTGTCTGACTAAAATTTACTGGGAATGTCTTTCTTTTAGAAATGGGTTGATAAAATGATGTTGCTATATTAATTTTAATATAATTATTTTAAATGCTTCCCGATAAAAATAATTGCAAAACACAGCGCTAGCGACAACGTGTTTAAAAAAAAGCATACTCGTAGTTGACCTCTTATGACCCCTCATCAAACTCTATTTCAATCATATATATTGGCACACCCCCACAATGGCACATAAAAACCATTTGTAATGTTGTAAACAAGACTCGATAATTTGTTCATAACAAAAACCTACAAAATTCAAAACCTGCCAAAAACAAACTTCTTGTCACTTCTACTTCTGCTATATCTATTTATCTTTCGTTATCTTCGTGAAATTTGAAGTGAAAAGTTCGTGAAATGTACCCCTACCCATAAAAAACATAATGAACCCTGTTGTATTTTTCATGTGTAGCATAATATAATGATCGATTAGTTTTTCCTTTGTGGATTGTGACTTCAGCCTTCTTTAAAACTTCCTCGGATTGTAACTGAAAAACTTATGCCACAGCATAATTTTACTAGCCATGGTAAAAGAATCAAAATAGATAACTAGCACTAGCTAAGAACCAACAAATTGAGTTTACCTGGCAGAAAAACAGACATTTTACGCGAGAAGTTTATCGTGGTCAGTCCAGGGGTAAAAAAATTTTACTATTATATTAATATAAATGAGTAAAAAAGGGGAGGATTTCTATACCGGTGTATTATATTGTATAGAAAGACATATCAAGTTTATTATACCTGGTATGTATATAATATATACAAGAATAAATTAAGTTTAGTCCCGCCATTGTAACGGTTCAAAATATTGATCGCAGAATTTGTTTTTATATTTGTATTCATAAAATGACCAAATTGGTCCATTAATTCAAAAACAAAGATTGATAACGAGCTAAAATTTTGAATGTGCGTTCCAAAGCTAAAAAGTAAGATCAAGTTCGTGAATGGCCAACATCGGACCTTGCATCCCCCCCCCCCCCCGAGGGGGGGGGGGTATCCATGTATGATACCGTAAGAAACAGAAGACAAGTTTATACACAAAAATGATCGGTTTTTGTAAATCAACCTTTGTTTGAATTTCATTTTCAAAAGTGGATAGTTTTGCCACAATTTCAACTCAAAAATTAAAATTAACAGTCACGCATTAATAATGAACTCAATACATACCGAGTATTAAAGCAATTAAATCAGTTAATTGTTATTTTCACTTGTCTTTATCAAGTGTCATTTAATAAAACATTAATTATTTAAGTATTCTAGGTTATAATAGATAATATAGCTTAAGTCAGTTAATTTAGAAGAGGGGGGAGAACTTATATGAAAGACACCTCCCACCAGTGAATTTATATACATTGGTGGGAGGTGCTATCTATATAATCATTGAAATTCCTAATTTTCCGCCAGTTCTTTATTAAACATAAAATACTAATGTAACAATAAAATTAAAAAAATATTTCGAATAAACATTTGAATTTTAGTACAAACAATATAAAATCGTCAAATTAGAAAGATGTCAAGCAGATTGAACGAGGAAAAACTAAATGACCTTGACGCCATTTTGAAATAAATTGACATTTATGACAAATATTTAATATGAAATGTGTTTACTCCAAGGCCATACATTATGTTAAATAAGTTTTACTTACGCAATTTAAACAGAACAACCGGTACAAAACAATATTCAGATTATCTTCATTTAACGTAACACTCACTGTATACAATCTATATAAGTATGTTTCACACAACTGTGAGTGCACTCTGCACTGATGTACTGTGCCGACGACACGCAAATATGTAGTGAGTGATATAGAACTCTGTTTCTCAAAACAATCATTACGCATGAGCAAACAAATTATCCCCTCTCTTAGAAATTTTAGTTGCTTGGATAAATTCAAATTCTGCGCTTGCGTTAATTGGATTTCAAAAATATTTTTGAATTTCTTCATTTACCAAAATACAAACTAATTTCTTTGGGTAACGGGTGAGGGTAGTACAATTATTTTAACGGTATCCTATGAAATCTTTGATTTTTTATTTTATTGAAATAAAATTAATTCATTGCTAATCCCTCTTAGAACTTATACCAAAACATATTTAAGCAAATGAAAATAACAACTGAGTTAATTGCTTAAATACCCGGTATATACTGAGTTTATGAAAAAGTTTTAAACAGAAGTTTATTTTTAAAACAGGTACATTTTTTATCCATAAATTTTTGTCCCATCTCTTACTTTATAGCTCTAGAACGCACACATTTGTGTGTGTGTTCTGACCGCATTAATTATAAACATGGTTTTTGGGACTATCTTGTTTTATTAATATAAAATTATTTTAATTTTGTGAAATAATCGAATGCTATCTAATCATTTCTTTTTGAATTCCAGAAATCAAGAATGAATACTTAAAAGTTTTGCTAAATGTAAATTCGGCGTTGTGGGTTAGAAAAAGTTTTATAATAGACACATTTTACTGACAGATTAGTAACAGAACAAATCTACGTTCCGTTTTGCATGAGATTGGTTGTATACCAATACACGGATAGATTTCTCATGGATATTAACACAAATGGTAACCTGACGGTGTAAAAAGGATTCTCCCGGAAGAAAGAGGTAGAACGAATGCTACAATCATGATCTATCCTTTTCTCACAAACGTTAATCCAAAACCTAACCACGACAATATACCACCAGGGTACGCCCATTGTTTGTATATGTCGATGATCATATTTTATCCATCAACATCATTGTGAATTGTCTAGTCTGAGTAAGGCCCGTATCAAATGAATACTAACAGTCATTGATTCCATATCAGTAACAATGTAATAACAGTAACCTAGGTTTACGGTCGAAAATTTTTTTTTAGCTAAATAAGCCAGTTAATATTCGCAAAAATACAAACTGTTTTAAAAAGATTTAAAATGTTCAGTGCAAGAAGACAGTCAACTGTTGATTATACACTATGTTTAATTTACATCTTCGTATCATAGACCCCACGAGTATGAGAGAGTACATATGTACATATACATTAAGCAATGTGTATGAGAAGGAGGTCTTATTGGTTTGGTAAACAAGCATATTTTTCATAACTGTTCGAGTGGTCACCAACCACTCAAGCCTATAAGACCTCCTTCTCATACACATTGCTTATTGTATACATATGTACTCTCTCATACTCGTCATGAATATTATTCACTATTTTGAAAAATATGCTTGTTTATCAAACCTGTAAGACGGTATATAGATCAGACGGTATATAGACCACAAGCAGGATTGTATTGCCCATTTTAAGGGACATACTTGTATCATATATATTTATTATAAACATGTATCATAAACATGTTCACTTTTTAACTTTTACCCTATTAGCAAAGTTACAATAATACGACCATGATTGACATTTAGGTAATGTTTCGTTCCCGTACTATAGACTTTCTTACATTTATATATATAACATAGAATACCAGAGAACATCAAACAATGATTTAGATATTTACAAATATCTATGAAATAAGACTATTTACATAAATATTATAGATCTTTAATTCAAATGGAATAAACTATAAATTTATATATGCATTAGTACAAAAATATGAGCTATATTTGGAATATTGAAATATTGACATTATATAGTTTTCATTTGAAAACTTTTTAGTAATAACAGCAAAAAGGCATTTATTTTTGTAACCTTAACAAAAATATAGACATATTGAACTAGGGCAACCAACTCAAAATTTTAGAAAATCCGGAGATTGATCTCATCAGTCCGGAGATATTTATTGACGTACGTAATTACTAAAAGAAAAAAAATCATTCGATGAGGATATGTACAACTATCAGACAAACTTACATTGCACTGTCGTTTATTTATTTATGGTTATGTATGTACGCGCAAGCGTAAACATTCAAAATAACGCTCAATAGCTCACTGTGTAAAAAATTAGTATTGTAACTATATTATGGGCAATTAAATAGTTATTCATAAAGAATTAGTATTTTCTTTTCATAAGAATGAAAAAATCCGGACATTATATTTTTTTAATCTGGAGCCCGGAGAAAACTTAATTTTCCCGGAGTCTCCGGTCTAAAACTGGAGAGTTGGTAACCCTATATTGAATTAATCGATTTTTATTGAATGGATTTTTTTAATAAACTCTATTATTAAACTATTTTATTTATTAATGATTGCATTGCGAAGCAGAAGTAACTGCAATACTGTTTTTATATAATTAACTAGTTATAGTGTTTATTATCGATTTCTGACGCGTACCATTAT
Source organism: Nineta flava (assembly GCA_963920215.1). Classification (NCBI taxonomy): domain Eukaryota; kingdom Metazoa; phylum Arthropoda; class Insecta; order Neuroptera; family Chrysopidae; genus Nineta; species Nineta flava. The sequence continues at coordinate 6,147,534 of OY986042.1, forward strand.
CAACACACAGATGGCAGTGAAGAAATTACAAAGTAAAAATTTTCAAAACCAGAAAAACGTGTATTTCTAAAATCTAAAATATTGGTATATGTTTTTTTAAATATAGTTTTTAAACAACTTAATTCAAATTCTTGAAGTATTTTAGTTTTAGTATTATTTAAATTTATCAATATGTCGATCGCTTGCTTTTTAAACCCGAGAAACACTATGCTAGTGCCACCACTGGATAACTATACGGTCAGCTTCACTCCGCTGTTCTAGAAAAACTACCCGATCCGTAGTTTCCGCTATCTAACAAACTAAATCAGTCGACATTTTTCGTTAGAAGAAACTCGTTTTTCAATCGTGTAATGCGGTTCCTTGTAGGGTTCTGGCTACATATGTACCAAATTTCATCAACATCGGTTCAGCGGTTCACGATTAAGCAATAAAGGACCACGATGTGTCATTTATTACATAGGTATGGATTTGATTCTAAGAAAAGTATACAGCAACGGTTTACGATCGTCGTATTTGTTTTCATGACACTTTTCATACACTGGGACGCTCTCAAGATCCATACAAAACTTATGACTCGTCGTAATAAGCCGAGTATTGAATTACAGAAGTGAATTACATACCCTCAAGTAAAATATGAAATACCCCACACCTGAGAAACTTACACGATAAATTTATATCAATCGTTTGCATACTTTTGATAAATAACTTTATCCTCATTAAATACATAAAGAATCTCCACATCTGGAGAGCTTGCCGAGGACGAAAGAGGTCACCTTGATATGGGTACCAGGACACTACGGAGTTAAGGGCGACGAAACGGTCTACGAACTCGCCTGTAAAGAAGCCGCACTTCCAAGCCAGAGATCGGAACCATATCTCGAAATAACAAGCAGACAGACTACCCCTGCCCTTAACGAACGGGTCTATAAACAGGGCTGCAGACAGGCCAAATAAATAATAGCTGAGTATAAAGCCGCAAGGTCAACTTGGCTTATTGGCAAAAACCGGAAAGATATAAACCTTCTGGTTGGGGTACTTGCCGGGCACTGCAGGTTTAAAAGGCATCTATCCCTCATGAGGTTGGAGAGTAGTGCGATCTGTCCGGAATGTAACGGGCGGAGGACACACCCTCTTCCACGTACAGATCCAGAATGTCCCTACAGAGCCAGAATGAGGAACCTCACCTTCGACTCGACCGAAATGACGGAAGCTGTATTAAAACAACTAAAGTGGAGCTCTGTCCTGTCTTTCGTAAAGAGGGCGGGTAGAATCAACAACGATCACAGGACTAGAAGAAACGTACCAGATGTGGTAGAGGATAGAAGAGGTTGAGGGGATGGGTTTCTCAGGGGTTGGCAGAAAAGGTCTACCAAGGCCTACTTGCCAGGCTTAGGCCTCAACTCCACTACTACTATTACTACTGTTCCTCACATAGATTTCACTACTTTTGTAGGCGAATATTTTAGTTTTTGCTGGGATATTAATACTTTTTGTATACAAAAACTTTTCCCCCTTTCCCGTTTTTGTTTTTGGTGGGATATCATTAGTTTTTTTTATGCTCACTATAAATCCTCATTATAAATACTTCACTTCTCTTATTATCCAAAGATTCATATCAACTATTATCATATTAATATTTTGGCGACCTGTGACCAACATACCAAATTTCATTCTAATCCGATTAACAGTAGTCACTAGAGTGGCTATAGGCTACTAGAATGGCCTGACTACTAAAGTAGTCACTCTAGTAGTCACTAGACTAGGTACTATAAACATTCGTGTAAAACATAGTACGGTAGTCGTCTATGATTAAACTTGGTCCGACGCACTACCCTGCTATATGATACATACAAGGATATATTAAGTTCAACCCCCACTTTGCCACGGTTAACAATATTGATCGATGTTCATATAATGACCTAATTATTGCATTTTTGCAAATCGAACCGTGCATCACCCCGTCAGAGGAAATATCCATCTTTGTTACCGTAAGAGGTAGAGAAAATTTTTTAATAAACACCTTTTGTTTGAAATTTTTAAACTCAAAAACTCAAATAAACGATTCACGCATTGATAATAACCTACGTGTATACTAGGTATTTAAGCAGTTAACTCAGTTAGTTGTTGTTTTTACTTGTTTAATATTGTCATTGTAAACATTATTCTCCTCTAGTTTATGTTCCCACTACAGTATGGACGAGGTGTCTCGGAGGAGAGAGAGAAAAATATAGTCCGCGCCCTTATGTTGGGACATTCTTTCCTATACCAACATATAAGAGAACTACATACAGTAATATGAATATTGTGAAGTAACGATATTTTTAGGTTAAAATAAAGAAAATATAACTTAAGTCAGTTAAATATTTAGGGGAGGGGAAATCAAAATCATCTGTAAGTAACCGACATTATTATTTAACTGTAATCTTAATTTTGTTGTGGTAAATATTGTTAATCGTAGATCTAAAAACACACACATAACCTTGAAAATGATATAATGATAAATTTAAAAACACATTTTGTATATAATACTTGGAATTGAAGGCAACTAATATTAAATACACAAATTAGAAATTTTCGAGTAGATTTAACGAGGCAAAATATATGACCTTGACGCCATTTTGAAATAATAAAATGACGTTTATTCAACTGACAAATTGATATGTGTTTATTCTATTAATGTATTATGTTAAATGAGCTATACTTACGCAGTTTTAACAGAACAACCGCTACAAAACACTATTTAGCTTATCTTCTTTTCAGTAACACTCACTATATGCAATATATAGGTATGTTTCACACAATTGTAAATGTTTACTTCACCAGACGATACGCTACTATGTAGTAAAGTATCTAGAACTCTGTGTTTCCCAAACTAAATATTACGCATGCGCCAAAGAATTTATTACCCCCTTTATTTTGGATAAATTTAAATTTTTTGATCTATCTTAGGAAATATTTTAGTAAATTCAAATTCTACGCTTGCGTAAATTCAAATTCCAAAATTTTCGAAGAGTACTTCGTTTACAAATTTCTTTCATCAGTACTATTTAATGCCACGTACTAAATATTTGAATGACTGATGATATCTCTGTTATTTTGTTTTATTAATATAAAATCAACTCTTGCTAATCCTACCTATCCCACTATGATTTTAGATCGATATATTAAAAAAAAAACTCAATTTTTGTTTAGGATTCAATTTTTTCAGCTTTGTTAGCTAAAAAAATATATGATTTAGTCCACAATTTAAGCAGTAAGCTGGCTCGTAAGGAATTATTCGAAGTAATTAAACAACTTGAAAACTGAAAGAGGTTTCTATTTTTCCGCAAGTCACCCCACCTATGTAATATAGTACGGTAGTACATCTGGCCAAGTTTAAGCATAGAAGCATATACTTACAGGAAGGATTATGTAAGAACCACATAGCACGGTAGTGCGTCGGGCCAAGTTTAGGCATAGACGCCTACCTACTATGTTACAGGAAGGATTAGAGACGGTTTTTAGGACTCTGTATCTCAGGAACCAAAAAAGCTATGAAGCTCAAAACATAGTGTGGGACCTACCATCTAACGGTGCGTACCAAGTTTCAACTTTACAGCTTTAAAGGTTTCGAAGATATTTAGCTCTCAAAATCGGCATTTTGGTAACTCACTTACCGACTCACTCACTCATCAATATTCTAGAGTATTTCAAATTGTTCTAGAAAGTTGATTTTTAGTAGAAAGATAGGTCTTAGGCTGAAACCACCCAGAAAAGTCTGAAAGCCTGAAATATATACAAAAAGTATCTTGTACTTATGCTTGTGTGTGTGTGTGTGCAAGCAAGGTACAATCGATGACCATAAATGGTGTTCAGTACTACAAATGTTTTAGCTGATTTGAATCAAATATCAAATATATATTATATCGAGAAAATTAATTTCTTATAAAAATGCAAACAACTTAAATTCTAAAAACTTTTTCGAGACACGAATGTTTTCGACACAAATCGGCTAAAACATTTGGAGAATGTACACCATTTTTATCACTGTCTATATATCGTTACGTCGCTGAGATTCCTTAAGAGAATCATAAAAGTAACATGGATTAATTATAATTAATCCCAGAAAGGTAATGACATACCAAGAATGAAAATATTTATATTTTATCAGGTCAATATAAATTATGTAGGTTAATTTTTATACAAATATTTATTTTGGTTTTCATAGTTTATAACTACAGATGGCATGATAGTGTAAAAGAAGAACTTTGTTTACAGTATTCAGAACAGAACAGCAAATTCTGCTTGCATGAGTAAGAGAAATCTTGATTTTGGTTAGAAATGCTATCCCTTGAAGATTATATTACAATAATTATTGACACCACCAGCAATAATTACTAAGCTTAATTGCCTGTCCTTGACCTTTCCACCGCGATTGATATTTATAGAATTACCAAAATGTAATTCTTTTTAAAATAAAGTAAATTTATTACATTTTATTCTGTAACATTCGAATATACGAAATGCCAAATAAAATCTACGGCTTATGTTACCTCGATACATGTCAACTCCGCTAGATGTCAGCAGTATTAAGACAATTAGGTGTTATGTTGCGATTATACTATACCGCCCTATTATACGATCCAAAAACTAGTTTATAAAATATAAGGGAAATTTCAAATACAATAAGTTTCAGAACAATCATACCTATGGAGGGTAGAGTGAAGGAGCACCGACTATGTGTATCAAAATTGCCCGTCAAAAAGCCATAAAAAAGGATGGCGCCACTGTATCAAAAATTATAAATTTTAAAACAAGCGCTAAAAGTTTAAAACTAGGATAGAGATAAACAAGGAAATTTTCTCCTCCCTCTACCCTCCATAACCGTATCTCAATAACTTCCATAGATAATACTATATTAAAACGGATAAAAACCCTGATTTCTATTGAAATGGTTTTACTCTTTGGTTTTAAACATATGTTTCAAATACTAAAATAAAAATCTATAATAATATCAAATACAATTGTATTGATTCTATTTGATCAACGTTAATATGAATACTCAATATAGACTGACAAATATAAACCATACCTAACTGACATCTCTATTTTATGGGGATATAATTTAAACAAAGAAAGTTTATCAGATTTAATACCGGAGTGATTTAATGTTGCTAAAAATAATATAGCTAGTTAACGAAATATGTACACATTTACTAAGTTAGTAAATAATAATTATCACTATCGAACATAACTTGGGTTATATTCTATGGTATCATGTTACGTGCTGTTTGTAGTGAATCATAAACCAATGAACATGTTCTGTATTTATGCCAATAAAACATGAGCGTATGAAATTTCTTTATCTTTATGCAAAAGAGGTAATTGCAAATCATTTATTTGTTGCTTATATTTATCTACTTGACTGTTTAACTTTTTGAGGGGAAATCAGGCATTTACATTATTAATTGCATTGGTTATAGAGAATAGATAATTTTTAACCCTATTATTAGCAAGGTTACACAATACGAAATGCTTGACATTACGGTAGTGTTTCGTTCCCGTACTATAGACTTTCTTATATGTATATATAACATCGAATACCAGAGAACATCAAACAATGGTTATGATATTTACAAATATCTATGAAATAAAATTATTTTGAAATGACATAAATTAAGTAAATATAATAGATCTTCGATTCAAATTGAATAACCTATAACTTTATTTATTCATTAGTAAAATATTATTAGCTATATTTGGAATCATCATTGAAATATAGAGATTTTATAGTTTTAATTTTGAGAAAATGTTTAAATGGTTAAGCAACCAAAGATTTTTTAGTAATAATAACAGTAAAAAGGTAATTATTATTTTTATTTTTCTAACCTTAAATATTTTGATACAAAATTCGTTGACATATTGAATTAAATTCCATGAAAATGGATTTGTATTTAATATATTTGTTTTAAAATTTGTTGAATTATTATTTTTATTAATTGTGTACCAACGAGAAATCGTCTCCTGGTTGTGTACTACAAAGCGAAGAAGTAGGGATCTGCAATACAGTTTTTGGATTGTTCATTATTTCAGTGTTTAATATCGATTTCGGAGGTGTACCGTTGTCAACATACAGATGGCAGCATTCATCATGAAGGATTACAAAATGAAAATTTATCAGAGCAAGAAAAACGTATTTTTCTGAATAAAATAAACAATGCTGATGAAAGTGAACTGAAAAGGTAATATGATTTTCAGGATTCATTTAGTAAGAAAACTTTTTAAACAGTTAATAATCTAATAAAAAGCAAAATCCTTAATATAGGTATTCGATTTTTATCGACTACAAAACCAACAAAACCTTTATGACGGCTGTACACACTCGGCGAGACAACTCGATATATAGCCAATGTGAGAGTGTACTCACAACGCTCGGCCTGCCTTGCATCAACTTGACCCGCCTCGCCATCGCTCCATTAAAAGTCGGTTTTTTTAACACGAGTAAAAGAAAGCGATTGGTGAATACATTTGACACGAGCACGAAGGACACGCTCGTCTACGTTCGATTCAACGTTCAACCGCTATTTTCAAATATTCAACTATCAACCGCTTTAATTGTACCCATTAATCTTAATAGTAGAACACGAAAATAAATAAAAACTGTATAAATTTATGAATACTTTTTTTATTCTTTTAGTGTCCTTCAATACTCATTTGAATAATAATTATTTTTAATAGTTTAATCAAAAAATTATTACTCCGTGATTATTAATTTAATGTCATTTTCCAGTTATACCAACGTAATTTCGTTGACGAGAACTGTATTGCCGGCCGAACACTCGGCGAGAGAGTATACAGCTCCACTTGTGGCTCCTCGCCTTACGAATGTCTCGCCGAGACATTCGCCGAGTGTGTACAGTGTGTACAACTTTAGTTGAACGATTCTAGTTGATCAACAAAAGTTAAAGATGATTTGAATCAGTTTTTGTTCACACATTTCTATGGAAACTGATCAACTCCATGCCAGTTGAAATGGAGTCGAAATCGTGTCAAAAAAACAACTAAAAATAACAAACAGAGAGAGAAACTTGAAAGCAAATCATCGATGATTCATCATTTAAACAATAAAGTTAGACTGGGACAACTTTTTGTTGATCAACTAAAAAGTTGATCAATTTTATTGAGAGAACAGATATCACGCTCAAATTTTGTTGATCAACTAAAGTTGGCTCATGAGAATGCGCCTTTATTCATAATATGTACAAATACGAAAAGTATTAAAATAAATGAACTTTTAGCATGAAGTATAACCGTATTTAGCAATAAAAACATGATTGAATCGTTGATTTTTTAACGAATTTCAGGTAATATTTTATATGTTTAATATGTTTTTTAGATTAAAACTTACAAACTCTCGTATAAATAAAATATTAGAGTACAGAGAAAAGAATGGCTTATTTACTTCAACAGAACAGTTAGCAACACTTAAAGGGTTCCGCCAACAATCAGTTGATAAATTATGCAAAACTGTTTTGTATCCAGATAGTAATTTAAATTCGAATAACATTAAAATACGTGGAAATTTACTTTCTCCTGTTCTAACAAACATAGAGGTTTGTTCAGGGTTCTTAATTTGACAGATTGACTTAACAGACAGATTTTAAATTGTTTTAGAATTTAAATTTAGCAATTGGAATCAGTGTTACTCCTAATTATGTAAGCTGGTCCAAAATAGAAAAAGAAAATTGCTATTTAACTGACTGGGATATGTTTAACATAAGTTCTACCGCTTCAAAAAAATTTCAAATGAATGATATTTTCTTAGTGGTAAGACTATATACAGCAGAACATTATATCTTCTATAAAAAAAAATCGAATGCCAATATTTTATTATAGCGTTTTTCAAATTTAGGCATGCGAGTTAGTTAGTAAAATACCATGTGGTGACGTATATGTGTTTGAGGCCACACAACAAATGTCTAATATGGCTCAAAAACAACTAATGACCATTCTAGCTCAACAAAAACTATTTCAGTTAATATCAATGCTTTTGGCATTATTAAATACGAATCCTGACCATAATCCAAATTTCATTGAACATAAAGAAACAAAAGTACATTTTCTACGACCACAATTGTCCGCCAGGTATTTATTCTAGGGTAAGGCTGCTGAAGTGGTGTACGCATTGAATTTAAATTTGATCTCCGTTGCTTTAAGAGATTGTCGCGACCAACTGATGATCAATGTTTTTAACGCTGAAACCTGCTTACAAGAGACATTCAGAGTGATTTTTTCGTCACTAATGCAATATGCACATACTGAATGCGCCCCTGTGTTGATCGCCGAACATTAATGTATAAATATGAGATTTGTGTGTAACAGAATTCGATTTCCGCAATAAATGCTTCTTTGCTTGTCCAATGAGTCAGCCATTCTTTGACTTTTTTGAGCTAAAGTCTACCGGCGTCTAAAGTCTACTCTAAATGGTTTAAGCAGTAGTGCCGCCATTTCGTTATCACAACGGAACTCACGGTCTAAGTATGTCCCATCCAGGACAATCTAACCTAACCTTGCCTATCCAACTTCAGGTTTTTCTTGTGCTTATACAACACGTACTCTTAGGTCGAGTTCATGTCCATAGAGTACCCATATCCATATTCTAGCTAAAATCGGCATATTTAAATAATATTTTCTACGGTTTTATACTTTAATATTGTTTCGTTACCTATCTGAACAATCAAGAAATTCTCGTAACTCTACTTTGGATTATAGTTAAAGGAATATTACAACAAATTAAAAGTGCGTACTTACTCTTAGGCAGTGTTACTGTATATTCAAATTATTTGTCTAATTGAAATTAATGTTCGTAAATGTTTATTGTAGATTATTTAGAACTTTAGTTGGAAGTGAAAGAGTATCCGGAAATGATACGATTTTAAACATTTTAAATGGATGCAACGATGACAGAGTTAAGAAATTAAGTGTGTTAGATCATCTAAAAAATCAGTATGAGCTTTATCCGGGTATTGAAAAAGATATTTTGGGTCAGTCTTTGCTATTAAATTTGACATTTATGAATTTATGTGTTTATAAAAATCCACAAACTATTAGTGCTTTGTTTAATCGAGTAAAAGGTGAAGAATGATGTAGTTGGCGTAAATAATTAAATAATACATTCTGCGTAATTTTTGTATATGCATATTATCTATTTAAAAAAAAAAAGAAAATTAAAAAATTAAATTAAAATAAATGTTTATAATCATTACCCTTTATCCTTTATTTGATATCCTGTTTATTTTTGTCGGTGAAAAAGTCTAGAAAGGCTTACTAGGCAAGCTTCGGTCTCCCAACTAATACTACTGCTACTACTACTAAAGTAGAAATAAACAACAAAATTTTAATAAATACACATGAAATTTATTCAATTTATAGTAAATAAAATTGTTATTTTAATATTCTTTTTATTAAGTCCATATCAAACCCTAATAGTACACTAGCGCCATTTGCCACCTTTTCAGTTTGATCCCCATGTAGATGTTCTCCTCTCCTGTACCCTCCATAATTTTATAGAAATGAATTATGGAGCTATTCCGTAATGATAGCATCAATAAGTTTTAAGTTGGCATTACTTAAAAAGGAGAGGTAGAGATGGATGGTCCTGTGTTCCACCATCATAAACATCATCAAAAGTCGTATGACGTATGCTATTGTAATGATAGAGGAATCATTTTTATTATTTATTTATAAATTATACTTAGTTAATCTTATCTAGAGCACGGTAGGGCGCAAGGCCGAGTCTGTTATTAAACAAAATAAAATATAATTTTTTGTTTTTATTCAATTTTATTTAATTTTTTGTTTCTCAGTCATTGCATGATTCTGACAGCAGAAGATTTATGATTGATGATGTTTATGATGGTGGAACACAGATCCATCCATCCCTACCCCTCCTTTTCAAGTGATGCCAACTTTTTTAATTTATTGATGTTACCATTACGGAATAAGCCCTATGTCTGCATCAAGATCATAGATAATGTCATAAAACCACTGACCTCCACTATTATAACCATTCAAACGTTTTGTCGCAACAACCAACTGCTGTATGTTTATAAACAACTCTTGTTTAAAATTTGACAGTTATCCCACAGAGTTATAAAGAAATCTACCAAATTTGACCACCAGATAGAGTATCGCTTATCGGCAATAACGGATTGGAAATTATTAAAAGATAATAATAATAAATGATTGAAAAACACTTAATATTATAACAAGAAAATACATTTATTTACAAATAAAAAGTCTTCAATTAAATACAAATGTTTAGTACGAGAATCAGATCGATTCTTTTATATTTAAAATCTTTGACAATGTTCTGAGAGCCAATTTCTATAATACACACATTACCCAAATAGAACTATAAAATGTAATAATATTAACGAATAATAACAAATTTTTATAATAATAGGTTTATCAAAAAGGTATAAATAAAATAACATACCGAATAATAATTGTAAAAAAAATTTTGTTAAAATTCCAAATATGAGATCAACGATATTAAAATTAAATATATATTTTGATAATTATTCACAAGAAAAAAAATTTATTTTTTATTCAATGTATTCATTGAGGTTAGGTTATTCATAATAATTCGCAGATAGGTTATGTACTTCTGTGATATTTATATCGATTTTTTTTTAAATGTAAATAAGTATCAAAAAGATGATTAAATGCAAAATTAATGGAATAATTTTTGTTTGTTCTTTTTTCGAAAATTAACATTCAATTATGAAATTTAACAATACATAGCCAGATTACATTTATATTTAAACTCCTAAAATTATGAAATGTGCGCAAATAATGAATGAATGCATCACTTTTGTGTACTTAATAATATTACTTAAGTTATATTTATTTGATTTTATTTGAGATATTAATTAGTAAGAAAAATACAATTTAAGTATATTAATTTCCAAATACTTTTTTTTTTTTGCAAATAAAATTATAAAATATTAATTTTTAGTTGACTTTGTGAAAGTGATGCCATTTATTTCATATATTTACACGATTTTTTATGAAATAAAAGTGGTTTTTTTTTTGTTAATAACCGCCCTTAATTTGTCCTAATAAATTATGAATAGTGTGATATTTTATGATTAAGTAGTATTATGTGACGTCATTGAAGTTAAATTTATAATGACGTCATATAATTGGTCCACTTATAAAAAAACGAGCGTATGAAATATTTTCTAAACATTTTCTAATATTTAAAATTGTAATTAATTAGCCCATGTTAAAAGTTATTTGTTTTACGAATAAAATGTATTTACAAGAAATTTTTGTTTAAAAACAAGTACGAATTTTTACGATAATTTACGATACTTTTGAAATTAATAATACACGCGAAAATAGTGTCGTAAAATTGTCATTATTCGTACGTAATTAAAAATTTTTTTTGTAATATTTCATACGCCACATTTGTAAGAGAGAGTAATGTTGTTTTTTTGTTTGTTTTTTAAAAATATGGTTTGTTTTTTAAACATTCTAAATAACGTATTTACATTGAGTTTGAGTACATTAATAAATGTAAGTACTATAAATTGAATAATAAGTTTTACATAAAATTATGACAATTGGACGTATTGTAGTTCGTTTGTTGTTTGTTCAAATGAAAATTGGCACACATTTTGTCAACGGATATAAAAACTCAACATATTATAAATGTATTGTGAATTTAAAAAAAATATATAACCCAAGGTACAACAATGATGTTCTTTAAATGTTGAAGGCCTTTGAAAACATGTGTTGTAATCATCCTAAATCCAGGCAAACTATATATCCGGTTAAATAAATTACCGTTATTTATTTTCTAATAGATTTTTACTTTTAAATTAAAACTTAAGAAATTACCGTGGTATTGCGATGTAAATCGAAAACAGTTTAATTCGACGTTTTGATTGCATTGATTTCTTCCCATGTTTATTTTTATATTGCACTTCGTTAGTTTGTATAATTAACATATTTCTTCAATACCTCATGTTCAGTAACTGTAAAAAGGTAAAAACACAACCTTTGCTAATACTTAGTGACTTGCAACTAGAGTGGAGCACGAAAAGTTTTGCCAACATTGACTTCAAGATACCTACACAGTACAAACGCTTGGGCTTACGCCTCTGCTTCGTTATTTATATAATAAAGCGTCATTTTTGCAGAATGGAAAACCTAGATTGATGAAAAGAAATTTAGTTAGCGGTCGATCTGACGACCACTATAATGGCGGATGATTGGCATCAGATCCTGTAGTTAGGACTATTTCCCGTTAATTTTCCGTTACCATACATAGTTTTTGTTGTTATATAATGTCTAGATGTATTATTGTTTAATTGACAACTTCGGTTTTCAAGTTTTTAGTTTATAGCTGTGACTATCTATGCACTACGTGTTATATAACAACTCAGTGTGTGACTTAACTCAGTCATTTTATCATGTTGTGATAATGCGCAGAAAGTCAAGAGAAGAACATTCTGCAAGCTGACGTTACACCCGTTAGTTTTAAATTACAACAAAAATTATGGTTTGTTTCTATAAAAATATGGATTATTATATCTAATAAGAAAGAAGTAATAAACACCAATGGAATTTCGAAAATAATATTCATAATTAACTCCCGAAGAAATAGTTTAGATTTTATAGAGGATGGAACATTTAGAAAAGATAGTACATATAGTGACTTCAATCATTTCCCTAGACAACCTGATCCGACAGCAGGGCAACCGGTAATGAATATTCTCATCTGTTGATGTGGTTGGAAATTTAAGTCAGACCTTTTCATAGGGTTTTATGCGCATTTGATTTTCGGACTGTCTGCAATAAGCTGAACAAGGATGTGAAGTATTGCTTACTCATTTTCTTCTCATTGAATAATTTTACTATCAGTCCGAAACAAAAATAAATCGCAATTTGAAATGAAAAGGTCTATACAAATTATCCTTTCTCAGTTCGAATTTCGACCTGAATTTTTTAGCATAATTAAGATACACATAATTGGCAATCAAGTTTCTAAGTTACCTAACTATGATTTAACAGTCAATCCATTATATTTAAGCCATATTTACGTTGGAGTTATATATTTTAAATATTCACATTCTATTATTTAATAATAAAATCTTTGTATTTTATTGTATAAATTGGATATTGCATGTGTTGTTTTGTTTGTTTGTTTGTTATTTTTGTTTAAAGATTATAAAAATCACAATATTGTTTTTTTCAAATATAAATATAGTAATAAAAAATCCAGTCCTGTTTTAAAACTATTGTTTTGTTATGTTTGTACTATTGAGCAAAATATTTTATTTATATATTTTTAGATATTAATTTACTGCAAGAAATATATTTACTGATATTTCGTTGTCATTTTTATTTTAATTTCTATACAACATTATGTTATTTATTATATCAATAATGCTGTTGTTTAACTTCTACACTATTCACACGGAATAATAGTTGTACAGGTATAATGTTTATATCCACAGACTTTCAAAGCTTCTCTTATAAAATAATTCATAGGTTAATAGGCACAATTCCAGCTTTATTTAGAAATCATTTTACAAATGATTTAATTCAATTATCTTCATATCAATAGCTTTAGCTATAGATTATTTTGTTTACTTTGAATAAATAATTATCTTTTTTTATCAGTAAAATATTATGAAGACAGGAAATAATTAATAAGACTATTTTGATAGAAATAAATTTAAAAACATGAAAGTAAATGTACTATCGTGGCATTATTAGGTTGAAATTCGATGAATATAAACTTTAGTATCCTGTGTGTGTAGACTCATTATATACCTACTTAAATAGATCACAGCACTACTCCCGAATTAAAAGTGTATTGTTTGAATTAGGGATGTTGCGGAAGCAGGTATTTCTCACATTTGCGGATGTGGATTAAATGCCAAAATTTTTAAACTCAAATATCTTTTTATGTACCTAAATTAAGTATCTCTATTTAAAAAAACGACATTTATTCCGTGTCCGCAGATGTGAGACTTAAAATATCCACATCCTCAACATCCATAATTTGAATGCATCGTTGATATTCACAGTTCGTATTGAGTATTCATATTAACATTTGATCAATTGAATAAAATCAATAACGTACATTTAACTAAAAGTTAACGTTTGATGATATATTTATTGGATATTGAAATTTGTTATCAATTTTGTATCTCCATTTTTTTCGTTTTAAGGAAAAATAAGTTTTTAATTTTTATTATTAATTACAAAGTTATGTAAAACGTTTACAAATATTTTAAATATTTTCACATAATATGGAGACATTTATAACACTTTTATAGTGTTAACATATTTAACGTCATACGATAGGAGGTTTCCAATTAATTCGAGGGTAGTACTTATGGTAAACAAGTGATACAACTGTATATATTATAACGGGTCATAAGAAGGTTCTGTCTAGACTGAATTCCGTGTGCAAGGAGTATCAGTTATTATGTATCAATAATCATAAATCTTGTAATAAAATAAATCTTATATTTCTTATAAAAACTAATCAAAATAAAACATGTTTTATAATTATTTGTATTTTATTATAAAATTAATTATTGTTATGGCTTTGTTTTATTATTGTTAATTATTATTAATTCATATATTATATATATATTTATTTATTTACTATCAAAAAAATTATATGGAAGAATATTTTAATAAAATATTGGACTGTTACATATTTCATAATGATTAATTTTTATCAAGTATTTGTATTTGTATTTTTTTTTTATAAAATGAAATTTGATGAGGATTCTATTGCATGGTATACTTGAGCTGTTTGTTTGTTTGTGAATGTATATAAAAAAATATGTTTTAATTATTATTTGTTTTAAATATGCGCCTCAGTAATCGCTTTTTTTTCTTCTTATACATAGTATAAAAACAATTATTTGCTATCCAACAAAATTAAAATAATATAAATATATTCGATAAGTAAATACAAGATATGACCATAGTATGTCTTCGTATTTTTAGGTTATGTTAGGATGTAGACTTCTATTTGAATTGGAGAGGTCTATTTTGTAATTAATTATCTTTAATGAATACTTTTCATAATAACTAGGGAGCTGATGGTGGTAAATTTTCAATCAGTTAGGTGTCTAAAAGGCATTGGTTGTGATGGTATTAATAAGATAAATAATTGATTCTAATTTCAAATCATATGACAGTGCGCTTGCATGGTCTAGATGTTAACACGGTTTTTTCAAAGTCTAATTTGAATGCGCAGTTGGCTACTTAAAAAGATACTTATTTATTTAACCTCTTAATCACTTGGTCAACTCATAGAGTTAAAATGATGCCTATTTCGTTCTGACAAAGTAACGTTGTCGCGCAAGAGATGAGTCTCAAACTCATCGTGTCCTTTTTTTTTTTCAGGTAAGTCAAAAACAGCGCGCGGTCGCGTCCTTTATAATTTTTACTCTATGGTTCAACTACTTGTCATTTGACGTTGCGTTATAAGCTGAACTTAGTTGCCTATCAACACGAATAATGTCACGTAACAACTTTTATAGGGAATATTATTTTGAAGAAAATTAAGGCTGAGATGATAATTGATCAACGTGAATTTCGTTTTCAACGACTATGAAGGTATTTATCAAAATTCCCACTCAGTTCCCTAGCTATAAAATTACAATTCATAAAAAGTCTTTTGTGGACTTCTTAATGAAAAATGATTACAAAAATGTTTAAAAATATTTCAGAGTATATTATTTGTAGCATATTTAATTAAGCATTGAAAAATTATATCATTTATATTTAACAAAGGCCGTTCTTCATGTTTAATTCTGGTCTGCTTAAATTATTTATAATTGCTTCTGTGGAAAATCAACGCTTTTGTAATTGTAGTTATGGCACTAATTAAACAAAAAATTATAAGCAGTAACATAAAAACAATTGTTTTGAATATCATGTACTATTTTTTCTTTTTTGAAGCATTGAAGATCTTTGTTCACAATATTGATCCAAAAAGACAAACTATATTTTGACATAATGAAATACAAATACAAAGTCACACGTCAATGAAAGTTTGTGCTACTCTCATAATATAATATTGTTTGTTTTCTATACTAATTTTAAAAACAAAAAACCTTTTTTCCTTTAAATATTAAGTAGCACACCAGTTTAAAATTTTCTACAAAGGGGAACATTCTATGTATTTATCACAGTTTTAACTCAGTCCATGTGATTAGGATTTGTATTTCAGTATATTTTTTATATACAAGGGCAGTTGATTACACATAAAAGAACTTGAATTATAATTGAATTTGAAATTTTGATTAAAAATTTTATTTCTTTTAAAATAAAAATATACTCACATATATTTTTTTTTTTATCACGATTTTGAAAAAGTCTTATTGAACTTAAATTCTATTTTAAATTTAGATATAAATTAATAAATCAGTACGATAAATTAAAATGTTTTAATACAAAAGCATAATATTTAAGGAAATTTTGTTTTTCTTACTATTTATAATAATTAATTTTCAACAAGGCAGTGTCAGAGGTCTATTCCATAAGGCTTCAAATCACATTACTTACATTTATAATCAATAAGAGCTTGTAAAATTATCAAGTACTTGTTTTTCAGAATTTTGACCATAGAAGTGTCGCATTTTTCATTTGAACGTTATGTAAAATCCTGATAATGGCCGATAACCTTCGTAGTTGACGAATAACATATATCACCATCTGTTTTTATTTTTAGTTTAGCAATGTGAAAAGCTAAATTCTTGCTATTTAGAATATTGAATTGAATATCTTACCAAGGTTGGAGCGATTTAATGCCGTAAACTGCGCGTCTACGAAGATTGCTACTGCATACACTTTCCAAAAGTTCTGAGAGGATTCCATGAAAAAATTTTCATGACTTTTCCAGGTCTAAACTAATTTCCGTGTCAAAAAAAATAGACTAAATCCTGGTTTTCCACGCTTTATACATGATCTTCTAATTCTTTTTAACTTCGCCGGACACTATCTTCAAAGTTCTTATTTTTTAGGTGAATAAATTGTTTTCCCATGACCATTACAAAAATTCCCGGACATCTACAAGTTTTCCCTAATCTGAAAAAAGTTCCATACCTAACCACTCGAGGTTTTCCAGGTAAGATGGCAACCCTGGATCCGACAATTCAAGCCTTTTCCCACAATAAGTGAGAAATTCTAACTTTACAGAATATTGAAGGTCTATTGATACTAAGATTAACCGAAAAAAATTTGCGAAAAGATGCGACACCCCAATTTATTAGTACCAAGTGTATTTAGATTTGTTTTCAATAAGTTTCGTAGCATCACTTTTCAGTGGCAGAAGTTGTTATTAACAATAAAAGTTAGGTTAATTTATATAAGTTATATTAATATTAGTAACAAGTCAATGTTTTACAAAATAGACAAAACATCTATAAGTATTGCGCGAAATTACAATTTTACACTTGGAATGATTGAATTTTCATTAGTAAGTAAATTAACTATAACTTTTACTTACAGATAACAACTTATAATGCGTTGTTTATTACTTTATTTCTCAAGTTTTATTACGAGTTTTGACGAGTTAAAATCAAGTTTGAAAAGTACCACTTTATTATAAGTTTTTCTTATTGAATATTGTAATTAATAGTACTTGTAGTTTTCTGAAATAAACCTCCAACGATCGACAATTTAACCATAGTCATGCATATACTTGAAATTTCATACAAATCAGAATTGATTCAGAAAATTTTTGTTCTCTTATTAAACTGAGTATTATTTCAATAGGAAATACTGACGTCATTATGGCAATATTGGAGAATGAATATGGTTCTAGTGAAAATCTTTTATGCACCTCTTCCGGCTATTTTTAATTATATTAAAAACACGTGTCGAGAGTTAAATGACCTATTTATACTCGAAATACAATAATTTAGTTTTTTTTCTTCAAAAATTTTGCGTGTGTTCGGGTACAGACCTTTTTAATGTATTGCAACGGTCTGAGTAGTGATTATGTTATACCACAGCTCGAATAATGCATAAAAGGATTTTTATTAGAAATGTTTTTAATATCCATTTACACCAAAATAGCCGCAAAAAAATTGAAGCAATATTTAAAAAATATATATATGAAAATACCCAATCTCAGTATTGAAACAATGGAGAAAAATAGTTAATAAAACCTTTTATCATAATATATAAAATTAAGAGACATATTTGGGCAAGATGTGATGTGTAAATTTAATTTTATAAAAAAAAATTATATAAATAAATTCAAGAAGATATATTTTACATTGCACTAAATAAATCACATTAAAAAATAATAATTTAATTCTTAGTCACGAATTCTAAATTTTCAGTGCAGCATGGGCCTTGAGGGTAACTAGAATTTGGTTTTGAAGAGGATGTAACTCAAATCTTAGCGTTTTATATTTAGATCATAGGAAGTTAATCTTCTTTTTCGTGAAAAACGACTCAAACCATATATAAATATTGCACAAATATTTTTCCATCTATACCTTGAACTTATCTTTCTGTATATTTTGCTAAGTGGAAAGTTGCGTATGTGCTATGAAATTTAATAATACGAATTTTTATATTATATTTCTGGGAGAATTTAAACTCCAAAATCCGTATTCTAATTAAACCCATGTTAACAGTAATATAACAATTCGTGTTGCGGGCCCATAACCTTTTCGAATAATTTCCAACACATGACCTTCATCTGATACTGCACTGTTACGATACTGAGCACTTGGTGCACAGTATACAATCAAAATTTTTCATTATTATTTTGTGATTCATATTTTTTTTATATTTCACTACTTACAAAAGAAATTAACTCATATCTTGTCCAAACTTTCAACTAACATAATAAAAAGTATACAAAATCATTTTATATATATATATAAATGTTTTTTAAACGAATCTTATAAAACTAATCGTATAACTTCAGCAAAAACGTATAAAATCTTACATTTAAAAACAAACTCTCTAATAAAAATATTCAGAATAATAATATAAAAAAAATGCAATAATTAAATAATTTACTGTAAACATCATGAATATTTTTTAGTTTATAATATTCTATCGTTGAGACACTCAAGTGAAACAATTTTTGAACGTTAACATTGGTTGCTTTCCATTTACTAACACAGAGGGTCTCTGCGTTACATTGTGAAACACAGCCATACATTGTGTAAGAGCGTTAAATGAAACAGCGTAGTTGTCTCAAAACAACACTAGAGTGAATTTTTATCGCTCTTAATAATATTTATCTAATATTAATCTGAATTATTAAAAATCGTAGGCAGAGAAAATAATTCTTCTCTTTTTTGTTGGTAATCCTTGGTAAAACACTGTCAAACGCGACTTTTTCGAGTGTCGAACAGTGTATATCTGTGTTTGACAGTGTCGTTGATGGAAAGCACTTTTTCGAACACTGTGTTATACAGTGTCGCTTTTGTGTAATAGAAAGCAACCATTAACAACTATGGCTGTCAAATTCGAAATAATTGTTTCGGATTTGGTACGAGTTTAAATTCAGACAAATTCTTTCTTTCATGCATCTAGGTTATGGTGAAAAAACAGTTTTATATTGGCTCTAAATTGCCATATGTGGAGAGCTGTAGAACTACTAAAAAATGATGGACATACCATTGTTTTTAGTAAAAGAATCAATTGTTTTAATTTGGGTACATAGCCCGGGGTTTTAAATTGAAATATTATGTTTCAATTGGTTTTGATGCAATTGTAATGGGTTTTCGTTTAATGTTGCGTTTAAAAGAGGTGGAAAAATAAAATCTATATAAACTTCCTATTTTTAGTGTCTCTTCTGTGATCGAAAGTGGCCTCTTAAAGTAGCTGGTGTTGAAATCTTGCTGTGAATCAAAACTCGGCCTAACGTCATAAATTTATTTACATTCAAATGTGAATATGTATAAATTTTGAATGACTTTTTTAAAACGTCGTTCATTCATAAAATGAATACTAAAAAACATTCAATGGCCGTCTACAATAAATGATTTTAACGTACCTTAATAATATAATAACATAACTATTTCTCTTTTAAGCAATGGCATTGACTTTACAAAATTTTCGTTGATTGATATTTTTTTTTTGACTATATATTTAAATATTCGAAATAAAATTAGTGAATAGTTTGTATTTCCTATTATTGCTGAATAATAAATAAAATCAATGTCATCAATACATTCCTATATTTTATATATTCCTACCATCTTATACAATTAGCAGTGTGCAGCAGTTTTTTGCTTAATATTGTATTGATTTTTGTTTGTCAGAAAATTTGTTGCTTGTAAAAAAATTTTGGAATGGACTAGCAAGTAATAAATATATCAAATCTATTTAAAACTTATTAATATTATAAATAAGGCTGATTGTGTTGTTTTATATAAAATATTATTATAATTAGTATTTTTATTATTATATTGGCAAGAACATTATTCAACACAGACCCTGTTTCTTTGCACATTTATTTAACATTCCTTCTTTGTCCTGTACTTAACATATAAAAATATCTTAACGAAATGCAAATTTTTAACATAATTTCTTTTTTGTTACAAACATGTACTGTTGTCTTTCTGACATATTCTTTTACCACTACTGAGCTCCTATATAAACTTTACACAACTGTTTTAGTTTTTAGGTTATGTTACACACGCCAATTACTTTCATTCCAAAGTTAGGTTAGATATTATCAGTTGACGTTTTATTTTCTTCAAATCTTGATTAACGAGTAAGTAGATTTAATAAAATGTATTTGGTAACGACCAATAATCACAGACGTGATTGTTGGTTCCACAAGAAAGAGAATTTTGAAATTGTGGATTATAAAATGTATTCTTAAACGTTTACACATAAAGTGCTTTTTATATCATTTCTTGTTAGACATTCATTCGAGTTTTATAAAACATTCCAGGCACTTTAAACTATGTAAATGTTCAAACTAAATTGTACCTTTCCTTTAATGCTACGTCGTCCATTTTTTAGTGTCTGTATATGTGTGACTAAATTTAGTATGGAGCCATTGTAAACGAGTGTTTTGGAGACAGGAGATGTTATAAAAGCGATTAAAAATTCTCTTTTCATAAATAACCTACATCTCGAAAACAAGGAATTTCCTATGTAGTATTTTTCGTATTTGCTTTCTCGCTTCGCGAGTTATAAAACTCTTTTAGAAACACGCATAAATCAAACATTCGAATTGAACAGAACATGTTTGTACAATTAAAAAAAAATAAATGAATGAATAAAATTAAAAAACTGTTATCCTTTCAAAACTGAAAAAATTTTGATAGACGACACTGCATTTATATTACGTATATTCTTATAATATCTATAAATTTTTACTTAATTTTCAGTCATTACACATTACTTTCGATACGTGAGAACAATCTCTAGGCACTGCAAAATGGTGAATTTTACAATTTTTTCAATTTATTATTCCAAGTCCAAATTTTTCCATTGATTTGATTTGAAATTTTTACAGTATTTACATATTTTTTTGATGTCATTTAAATGTCATTCTATTGATGTCTGTGATAACCAATTGATATTGCTGTATGCCTAATGTATGTGTTATTAGGCAACGTGTTATGTGTGGTAATTATTTTATTTAAATATTGTTGGCTGTCAATTAAGTTCTGAATTTCGTTCGTGTAACTTTACCAGCATCATATGCTATTAAATTCAGTATTGTTTTACACTATACAAGAAATTGCTTAATTTGTAGAACGATGTGAAAATAACGTCAAAAGTCGAGATATTATTTTCAATTTTATATCAATTGTGTCTTATTTATTCGGATTTCAGAAAAATGTTTCGAAGAAAAGTTGTTAGTATAGTTATAATGAACAACTATTATGCAAAGTATTTTTTCGAAAACCGAATCAATAAGGCACAAATCAATTATAAAATTTTGAAATGTTAGCTCGCATTTTGACGCTATTTGTACATACACTCCTGTTCATAAAAATTGAACCAGTAAGTCACATTCTAAGCTTATATATATATTAACATACAGTTACACTTAGAATGTTTCAACTGATTCAATTTTTATGAACGGGAGTTCAAATATAAGTTCATTCAACAGTGTGTTTTTTAACTATCAGAAATTTTACCATACTGCCGTAAATTTCTCCTAAAAAAATAAAAACTAGAAAAATGTAGTTATGAAATTTTTTAAATGGTTCAGATTCTTTTACTTAAAAATACGAGTAAAAAATCTTTTTAAAACTTTGAAATTGAACAAATTTGTAAAATTCACCTGGGACCTATCTGAGCCCACTCCCCAGACATCACTTAAAAGATTCTTTTTTGATTAATTTTAAATTTTACATTAAGAGATCACACAGTAGTTTAATTTTATAGATCTACTTATGTTTCTACAACAATATAACTATGAAGTAAATAGTACATAATATAATATCAATATAATTTACAGTACTTTTGAGTTTCTTTATTTTATTTTTTTATTTAAATCTTAAAGTATTGCCGCTAAGTTTATAACGTGGACATTAAAAAGTTAAAATTCGATTTAGTACACACGAGACCATTCTTTGTCCATTTATAAGTCAAGAATAATAATAATCAAAAACGGTTTGCGTTTTAAATTCAAATCAGAATATATTTTTTTTTTGTAATTTTTTGTTTGTTTGTTTTGTATTTGAAAGAAAGTGATTGTCACAAATTTCTAAATAGAGAAATACTACCTTTATTTTTGAAGGATAAAGAACAAAGAATTATCTGGCCATAGATCAGATGTCAAGCAAAGAATTCGAGATATTTTCTAGATGGTAAAATTTAACTTTTTTTAAGTATTTGAGTAATTTGTTATTTTTGAGTATTGAAATCTGATTCAACCATAACCTAGAAATGTATACATAATGTATATATTGACACGTGCCCCAAGATATTCAAATGAAGAAGGGAAATCGAAAATAGAATAGGATTTCCCTTTTTCAATTGAACGTTTTTGGGCACGTGTCAATATTGTTGTATATAAATCTGAATTAGGCCCAGAACATCTGAAGAAAGTTTGGGGCATAAATCGTTTGCGACGTAATCCAAAAAGAGTGTGTATATTGATAATCCAAAATACACGTCCACAGATTGCGTAGGATGATTAAATTTATATATTTGCCTGAAAATATTTCGCGATAATTTATATATATAATGAAGTGTCATATGGTGAGACGGAAAAAGACGGACTGAACAAAGGGAATTACCTATCAGTGGACGTGATGACTGCTGAAACGACGAATCCGTCTGATGGTCGCTGATCTTTTCCCCGTGAATGTATATGGTGTCAGAGTGTCGAGTCCTGAAAAAGCATCTGTTTTTACACATTAAAAATAAACGGTATGATAGACAAAATCGTTTCCCCCTAAATTCTTACTCTTTATTTCAAAACGAAAAATGAATAAAAATTAGAATTTTAATATCTATAGCACGGTAGTGCGCCAGGCCGACTTTAAGGGGGTGTGGCCTTGCGTACTGACAGTGACTATATACTACAGGAAATATTAGAACCAAAATCAACCCTTTGTAACTTTTGAACGAAAAGAGCTACAGTGCTGATTAAGCTGTAAGAAAAAAATTAAAAGAATTTCCATACTCATAGAAAAAAAACAAAAACATTTTGTACTTTGATCCCAATCTAAACAACTGATATAAAATATTTAAAAACCACGTATGTAGTACGTTATTCTGTTCCCAATTTTCAATATATACTTGACATCTGATTTATGGTATTTTTTTTTTTTACGAAGAATTTGAGCTAAAATTCTGTATACATTTATATTCATTATTTTGTTACCCTACGCCATTCTTTATTTCAGCACCGTCTCGAAAAATCACACTCTTAATAGTATATTAATTTAAATCTATAAAAGATAACAATTCAATTCACACAAGGAAGAGTACATTTTATTCTTACGATAATATTTAGAAACATAGTTAATTAAATTTAACTTCGCTGCATCTTTTGTTTAAATTTTTATTTTATACAACTTTGTTTTGTTAAAACTATATCAGTTAAACGTTTTAAAATTTTGTTTTAAATGCTCATGATAAAATGTAGTAAATAGATGATGATCATTTTGTTTTTTAAAGCTGTCGCATTGTTCAATAAAATCGTTATTTAAAATACTTTCTAAAATAATCACAATCACTTATAAAATACCAACTTACATGCTACATCTTTCTTTTTAATTATTGTGGTACAGTCATTTAATAATAATAAAATTAGTGCCTTTTAATTTTGTTGGTTATGATGTTGTCCAATGGTTTTAATGTCACCCGATACAGTGGCTTAATTGCCAATTAGGCATTAGTCACTGTGCTTGGATTGCTGTATTTGGTGTCTTGAATTCGTTCGATGTTCCGGCAGCTGCTGACGTTGTACCGGGAGTTGTTTGTCCACTTGGCGGAAACGAGGGTGTTGTTCCACTACCATTAAAATTTGGGGCATAACATTGTGGGAAATATAGTTCTGGTTTAACTACACCCGGTAATAAAGATGCAGCATTACGATCCATCCCATTCAATGGATTTCCACTGGTTAGATGTTTTAAGTCGAGTGATCCATTTAATGGACCACCAGTTGGACCACTTAAATGCTTCAAATCTAGACTACTACTACTACTTCTTCGATTTTTTGCAGCATGTGGATTCATATGATTATCAATATGTTTTTTTACTTCTGGTTCTGTTGCAAATCTTCGCCTGCAATTTGGCATTGGACAACAGAACGGTCGATCTCCTTGATGGGTTCTTGTATGTTGATCGAGTATTGCTTTTTGACGAAAATCTTTTCCACATTGTTGACACTTGTATGGTTTTTCACCGGTGTGAATTCGTAAGTGTTGGTTTAAAATTGTTCTTTGCCGAAAGTTTCTCCCACAATACACACATCCATATGGTTTTTCGTTTGTGTGTATTCGTAAATGTTGTGTTAAATGTGATTGTTGTCTAAATCGTTTACCACATTCAGGACAAGGATACGGTCTTGATTCAATATGTATGCAACCATGTTGTAGTAATGTTGATTTTTGTTTAAATTCTTTTTGGCAAATTGGGCATCGTACGTAAAGCGGCATTCCGGCTGATCGTCCATGTTGTATCACATCAGGTAAACATCCTTTATTACCATTTATGCCATTTTTCAAGTATTGTAAAGCACCGAAATTGGCACCAGAACCAAATACACTGTGATTCATGCCTTTAGCATCTTTAAAATATGCAGGATATTGCATCGGGTCACTTGGACTAAAACATGAATTTCGATTTTGATCGGGATGTTGTGAATCGCCATCCCCATAAGTAGACGCTACTTCCTCTTTACCTTCATCCCCTGGAAATGGTACATCTGATGGCCATAATGTAGGTGTCATTCCATTTTTAAATATTAGATGTGGACTTACATCTGTAAAAATTTAAACGTTTATATTGGTTAAGAGATACTTAAACATAAAAATTTGTTCAAAATGTTACTCGAGCGCATTTAGCTGAAAAAAAAGAGTATAAAATAAAGGAAATCTATGCATTAACTTCCTTATGACTATCTTTTACTTGATAGTCATGGCAAGTCATATAATATTGTTGAAATGTTACATAATATTGTTGTATGTATAAAGTGTTGAAAACATAACAGCGCCATGGCTTAGTTAGTTAAGCGTCTGTCTAGTAAACAGAAGATCGTGAGATCGAATCTCGCCGGGGTGAGTTGTTATATTTTATTTAATTAGTTCTCTGAAAAAGTCTGAATAACTCTCCTGACAGAGTCCAAAATATTATATGTTTTCTGTCTTTAAATCATTTATAAAACATTTATTTTATTTTTTCAAACTCTTTCAAAGATTTTCAGAAAGATAAGACTTTCAGAAGTTTTATTCAGAGTTTTAAAAGAATTATTCTCATCTTTTGGAGAGAATTATTTCCATCAAGGTTCCTTCATATTTTAAGAAAAACTGGAAAGCATAGTTTGATGCTTTGGTAGGGTATATAGAGTTTCAAGAAAATCGTGCAAAAATTAAATTGAATTTTGAATTATAGGCTAAATGCTCTCGAGTATCTATGAAAAATGAAAATCATATTGATTTATTAGATTTTCTATATGTTTATATTTTTTTTATAATTTTGAAAATGAATGAAATGAACAAAAATTTTGAAGTAACTGAACATATTTATTTTATAACTAAAATAAAATGTTCAGAGTTACAAATTCAGCCAATTAGTTTTTTTTTTTTTTTTTTAAATAATAATTGTGATTTTTTTAGGCACATTCACATTTAAGAGCACGTAGAGTTTTGAATGGTCGGAAAAAACCGGAAAAATAAGGGAACAAAACATTTATTATGATTAATTGTTTTCTTAGTCTAGTCTATGAATGTTTTTACTTCCTGCTTTTTTCCGGCCCTTCAAATCAGAATGTCTAGCGACACAGAAATGTTAAATTATTACGTTTGATTGAACGAACTTCTTGATTGAATTTGTATTATAACAAAAAGAAAATGATAGAAAAATGAATTAAAAATCTGATCAAATTATTGCCCTGACAATCACCAAAGCAAAGAGTTTTCAATAAAATTATAGCCAATTAGTTTTATCAGTTTTATTTTTTTTAAATATTGTGCCCGTGCATATTGTTAAGTTTTAAAATGCTTTTTTGTTGTTGTTTTGAAGGCAATTTTGAATTTTTGTTTTTAAATTTTGGATAATTTATATTATAATTAAACAAATTTCAACTGTAAGAAATTCATTGACTGTTTATTTTCACCTGAAAAAAATGAAAATAAAGAATATCAACAATGAAAAAAAAAATAAAAACATATTTCGATGTTGTTAGACACACTGATATTTTATATTTCCGGCAAAATTAAAACTCTAAGGCTCGCCTTGGTGTGTCCGGACATGCTGATTGAGAATCGCCTTCTGACGAAAATGCTTGCCGCATTCGTTACATTCGTACGGCTTCTCACCCGAGTGGATGCGCAGATGCTGGTTCAGGATCGCTCGTTGTCGGAATGTTCGCTCACAGTACACACATGCGTAGGGTTTCTCATTTGCATGGATCCGTAAATGCTGCGTCAGATGTGATTGTTGCCGGAAACGTTTGCCGCACTCTGGACATCCATATGGACGGGAATCTGTATGGATGCGTTCATGTTGTAATAATGTACTTTTTTGTTTAAAATCTTTTCCACATGTTAAACATTTAAATAAACGCAAGTCGCCATTAATACCATTACTGTTTTTTATTTTCCCGCCAAGACCATTTTGATGATGACCACCGCCCATCTGTTGGGACGGAGACAACAAATCAGGCATGCCGTTGCTCCCACCATATAGACCATCTGTACCGCCAACCAATGGATGACTGTTTCCACCTCCGCCATCGATTCCACCTAACGATCCCAACATCACACCGGGTTGTTTCAGATAATGTAAAGCTGCAGCTGATGAAAATCCACCAGGTATATTTCCCAACATATGATGAGACATTGGTGATGATTGTAAAGAATTGTTCTGATTTGAATTTAATGCTCCATTTCTCGAGTCTTTATAATAATGTGGCTGTTGACCAGGATACGCTGGTTGACCAGACTGCACTTGTAAATCTGTGGGTTGATTCCCATTTGTCAAGTTACTCCCATGACTGCTATGGTTATTGCTTGTGGAGGTTGAAGTCTGTAATGGAGCAGCGGGAGGATTAAAACATGATTGTTGAGATGATGGAACCTCAGCAGGTGGTGGTAATCCACTTGCATTTGTTGTCGGTGACGTTTGATTATCTTGAAGATCTTCGTCTGTACTTAAATTTGCTGGATGATTATTATTACTGTTATTATTATTATTATTGTTATTATTGCTTGTAGTTTGAGATTCGGGAACAGCAGCTGGATATGGACTTGCAACAGGTGATCCTAATGCTGGCACGGGATCATTTCCGCTAGATCCTGTATTATCTATAGGTGCTGTTCCAGATCCACATTGAGGTGTCGTGTGTGCAGTCTGGTGTTGTGGACTACTCGTAGGTGGCGGAAGTCCATGACTACTGTAATTGGTATCTGGTAATGAACTACCCCATTGTGATTGTGGATTTCTATCCATACCATCTTTATATAACACGTAAGGCGCCCCGGTATCTGCAGAAAGAAAGGATTATATGATAAAAAAGTAAAAGTAATTTCATCTGTTTTGTTATTGAAATTTATAGTCTAATTCATTTAAAACACTTTACATTTGGACAAATTATTTGAAAGCTGAATAAATATTTAGCTGGAAAATGATAAAAAATCCAAAGTAAGTAAATTTTATATAATTATAAATATTAGGTTCATGTATATTTCTTACAATCACAAAAAAATAAGGGTTGTCTTTTTAAACCGTAAATTTAATAAATTGATGTTTAATCAATTGTGTGCTTTGTTCAATAATGCAACATTTCCTTGACATTATTCCTCAGGGATCTACAGAAAATCTATCGTATTTCAAATATCCTCATATTATATAATTGAAAGTGAACAACTATATTAATTTGTGATTAATTTTCCCTGGTTAGAGACATGCAGTCTTCCCATTAATGTTTAGGCAATAAAATTATAAATTTGTCTTTATCTGTAGCTAAATATGAATTAATTTTTTAAACACGATTTTTCGTTTGATTAAAAAAGTTTTCTTTTATGGATAATTTATCCAGGTTTCGGACTGGCAAATTTTAGATGAAGGTTCTATATCACCTTTTTTTAGTAAATTATTTAAAAAAAAAAATTGAGTTAAATTATAAGTGTTTGTGGCATTTTTAGCCGGTCTAAATGCCGATATTGATAATGAATTGAAGAAATTAATGTAGGTAGAAATAAATATCAAATGAATTTAATTATATGTAGTTATTATTTATGACTTAGGTGAGTACAACATACATTCTACATAATCGTACGTACAAACCAATACAAAGATGTATAGTGTACACTGTACAGAATGAACAAATAATAATTTGTATTTATTATTAACTAGCTGACTCGCCATACGTTATCCTTTCCAAAAATCTGATAGAAAAAAGGTCTTTTAATTTTTCCCGAATTTTTCAATTTTCCGGACAACTTTTCCAATTATTCTTTCCCTTAAAACCTTATTCGGACTATTACAAACACTAAAAAAAAATTAGCCAAATCGGTCCATTCGTTCTCACGCGATACGCTTACCAACGAACAGCATTTAATTTGTGTTTATATCATAAATTATTGTTGGGAACATAAAATAAAGCATTTGAAGTTTTGAAGTGAAAATCCCTTTCGAAACCAGCGAAAACAGGCGGAGCCTCTCAGAATCCACTAGCCTTGAAAACTAGATGGCAACGCTGAAGGAAAGTGAAGGCAGATGGTAAACTACGCGTTAGCCTTCCTACCGGTACACGGAGTACTTTGAGGGAAGCGGGAGTGTCTACGACTTTGGGCGTACCAGAACTCGCACAAGCCACTAAAAACGCAGAGGCAGAGAAAATCACTCCTCGCTCTGAAAAGAACAAATAAACGGGAGAGACCCGCCACTCACATGTCTGGTGAAACGGCACAGATATATCACCTCTACTAAGGAATGGGAGGCCAAGAGATTAGCCCGACAAAGAAGTAGCTGACACCTTGTGGAGGAGATGTTCTTCTGCAAACGCGGATTGGTGTAACCAGGATGGTCATCACTTTTTACTGCGAATACAAGATACAAGATATTCGGCTCTCCTCGAATATATGAACATTTAGAAAAACCTGATAAGCAAGCTCCTGGCTATTGGCAAAATATGGGAGAAGCAAATCTTGTCAGACTGAAGTAGAAAGAGGTCCACAATGGGCCATAAGGTCGAAGTACAATATATTTATATAACTCAAGATATATCCTATCTATCTATCTAACCCTAAGAACTTATTTTCAGCTATGCTGATAAATCCTGGCTGAGACGACTGGACTATACCTACATGTATTGTTTGTATTGGAAATTGCATTCAATTAAACGCTATAAATTGAACTATTGTATTCTATATGGTTTCTGCTATTTATATTTCTGTAGATGAAACTGTAGGAGGATTGACGCACCTTACTTTTACTACAGGGTTAGTATAACTTTCAAAATAGATCTAGTGTTCTATTATTAACAAACAGGAATAATATTTATTCGAATCACAAGCAAAAATTTAAGTTTTCAATATTTGTTTTAGTGTCGCTAAGGTAGGTTTAATACCTTATTACAAATTTCAAACTTTTATAGGGTACATTTAGAGTCATTTTTGTTGTTATACCCGATATATAATATATACCAGGGTATATTAAGTTTAGTTCCGACTTTGTAATGGTTGAAAATATTGATCAGAGGAAAAATATTCTGGTATAGGTGTTCTCATAAAATAACCAAATTAGTCCATTTCTACAAAGTTGTCCGTCCGTAAATACGATAGCTTAAAAACGAAAAGAGATGTAATTTTATAGGTGTCTAAAAAGTAAGGTCAAGTTCGTGAATGGGCAAAGTCGGACCATGTTTGGGCAAAATGGGCAAAGAGGTAGATTGTAAAGGCTGCCCTGGACGGGCTACACTTCGACCATAAGGTCCATTGTGATGCCTTAGGATGTGTGTGGAGTGGAAGGAACTTGTGAGTAGAGTGGAATTGGTAGGATATGCGGCTGCAGCCGACTATGATAGGAACTATGCCGATATTCATCTGGAGTTCGTGAAGGAAACTGCAGAAAACCTTCTCAAGCATAGCCGGTTACTTCGTTCTTGTCCATACGCCGACAGTTTAGTCAATCAACCGCCCCTTTTTTTATAATTGACAAACTGCCGATGTCGGGATTCGAACCCATAACCTTCCAGTTTCCAAGTACTGCATACTGCGCAGACATGACGCCTTAGTCCGCTCGGCTACTTGGCTGGTAAAAAAATGGGCAAAACTGCCTATCTTTGAAACAGTTCCTTTTTTTAAAATAAACAACTTTTGTTATTTTCACTTGTTTATAAATACTTTCATTATTGTTAATTTAAATGTTTTGGGTACGAAATCTGAGCGCAAAATAAGCTTTATATTTGTTCAGTGAGAATGCTTTAAGTAAATAAATACGTGACCATTCGAGTGGTACTTTGTCAATTAAATGAATAAAAAAATAAAGTGGCTAATTGACTAAACTGTCGGCGTATGGGCAAGAACGAAAGTAACCGGTTATGTTTGTGAAGGTTTTCTGCGGTTTCCTTTCACAAACTCCAGATGAATATCGGCAGAGTTCCTATCAAAGTCGAGTGCAGTTGCACAACCTACCAATGCCTAATCTACATACAAATTCCTTGTCCTTTAAGGGCCGGTAAAAAGGCCTAAAAATGCCTACTTGCCAGGCTTCGACCTCTCCTTCGTTACAACTACGACAAATACTAAATAAATACGTTTAAAAAATTAATTTTGCTTGCCAAGTGATTGCTAACTTATACAAAGTAATAAGTTTTGTTTATATAAGTTTATGCTTATTATTCTAAATGAGTATTATTCAAGTTATGGCTATGAATCTAAACAAGACATTTTTGTTGCGTTTCTTAATAATTTTCTTAAAACTAAACGGAATTAAAGTTTAAAGTACATTGTGGTATACGTGAAGAATTGCCGTCACTCAAAGTCCTCACTATCGTATTGTGTAGATCTGAAACATTTTGAGTTGACAACTATTTAATTTTAGAAATTTAGCCTTTCATCAAAATAAGGGAAAAATGTGCAACGGAAGATGCACCTAGACCAAGGGTTCCTCTGTGCCACAGTCGAATGGCCTAGCTGTGCTTATGGCACAACCTGGTCTGTCGCATTTAAATGTGTATATATAGTTCAATATTTCTTCAAGAGACGGTTTAATAATTTGACTATCTATTTCTTAGTCTTTTAGTCACACCAACGACGAATTACTGCTGACGTGAGTACATAAGCGCACACATCCATTTATTTACGGAATCCGGGATTTTCATTTGATTTGGAAAGTTCTACTTAATATGATGGCTATTCAATTAAAATTAAATTTATATTTTTCTGAACAAAAAAACATCATAGATAATTTTAGAACAAACTGCGCCAAAGAGGAAAAGACTAGAAAAGACCACAATGATTTTTATTCATTTCGGAGAAAAAGAAAATTAACAGAATATAGAAAAAAAAAGCTTTATCTATATAATAATTTCATTTGTGACCTTGAAAATAATTTATATTAAATATTGGTTTCTTGAACTATTGAAACAAACAAAGTTTATTAATGCACTTTTTTTTTGTTTACAATGATTTATAAAAAACTAAAAGACTTGGAAAAATGTTGTTTAAAATATAAAATAAAACTGTGCTTGCTTGTGTGTGTGTTTTAAAACACCAAAAAAAGTCAATGACTTTTCTATTAAATAAAATATTTAATAAATTAATACAAAGTTTCACAAACTATAAAACTTTTGATTTGATTTTCATGTGTACTTTTACAGAGTAAGCTACTGACTATACCCAAACATACATACTTGTTAGACCGGATAAAAATGGCGCAAACGCTTACAATTCTCAATTCATTCTCAATTTGTATCCCCTCCCTGTGTACATAAAATAATATAAACAAGTGAAAATAACAACTAACTGAGTTAATTGCTGAAATACCCGGAATATACAGGAATTTATGGAGAAAAATTTTCAAGCAAAAGTGGTTTGTTTTTTAAAAAGGGATATTCTTTGTCTTTAAATTTTTGTTAAAACGAACAGAGATACGGAGATGAAATTTTGTATGTGTGTTCTAAAGCTAAAAAGTAAGGTCGAGTTCGTTGATGGGCAAAATCGGACCATATTTGGTCAAAATTGGAAAACTGTCTATCTTTTAAACCATACGAGAACAAAAATTTTAAGAAAAAAAATGTTCTTCAACTTTTGTAAGAAATTCTTGTTGATAAATTCAGTATATACCGGGTATTTAAGCAATTAACTCAGTTGATATTTTCACTTGTTTTTTTACTAAATATTAAAAAAAAATTGAAATCGGTATTTTATTTTTAATTACAAACTACCTTCGGCCTTATTTGGTGTCTTAGGGAAAAAATCTCGAACTTTGGTAACAGAAGTAGCTAAATTGGCTAAATGAACTAAAAAACTGTTTGTGTATGCATGGAATATAAAATGCTTAAAATTCAAATTCAAATATTGCCCCAATTCCTAGAACAATTATTTGTATTTTATAAATACGAATTTCGACTACAAGGTAGTCATCATCAGTATGAAATAGCTAATCGTAACTATCTCTGGGATATGGAGTCAGAGATATGTTGCTCGTTGCTAATTTGGTGCGTGTCTCACAACGGATAAATTCAGTATATACCGGGTATT
Source organism: Nineta flava (assembly GCA_963920215.1). NCBI lineage: Eukaryota > Metazoa > Arthropoda > Insecta > Neuroptera > Chrysopidae > Nineta > Nineta flava. The sequence goes on from OY986042.1 coordinate 6,180,938, forward strand.
TAAGAAATTAACTCAGTTAGTTGATATTTTCATTTTCATTTACTAAATATAAAAAAAAATAATTGAAATTGCATTTTATTTTTAATTACAAACTACCTTGGGCCTTATTTGGTGTCTTAGGAAAAAAATCTCGAACTTTGGTAACAGAAGTAGCTAAATTGGCTAAATGAACTAAAAAACTGTTTTTGTATGCATGCAATATAAAATGCTTAAAATTAAAATTCAAATATTGTCCCAATTCGTAGAACAATTATTTGTATTTTATAAATACGAATTTCGACTACAAGGTAGTCATCATCAGTGTAAATTAGCTAATCGTAACTATCTCTGGGATATGGAGTCAGAGATATGTTGCTCGTTGCTAATTTGGTGCATGTCTCACAACATATATGTTGCATATTTCAAATTAAATCAACAATTATAATAAGGACTTTTCAAAACTGACCAAATGCAAATGTTTGTGCGCCATTTAAACCCGATCTATTAATACATGTAATATAGATTGTATAGGTCTCGTCGCTGTTGTAACTAAAATCTATACTTTGTTAACTTACTAATTTTTACTTTCCTACCCAGTCAATATGAATAGAGAAAGTTTTAAGTACAGATAACTAACTAAAAAATATCAAACGAGCACGAAATAATTAAAGTTTTAAGTTTAACTTTTTATATTCAATATAATCTAAAGTCAGTTGTTTGATTCTTAACTTATTAAATATTTCAAAATCTTTTAATCATCGAATTTTATGACCAAAAATCGATTCGAAGTATGATTTTCATATCAAGCATTTGATTTCAAAAAAGGTTAGCCATTTAGCCCTTACGTCGTGTGATGTTACTTTTTTTGGAGTTTACGAAATGCTAACTCAGTAATCGAAATTATTAGCTTTATTATATGGTTTTCGTCAAAATTGGCTTGAGAAAAGTTAACTTTTTTAAAACATTTTTTCGAGCGACCTTTGAAAATTTTGAGTTAAAATTTCATTTAAGGATGTACGAGCACTATATATAGTTCATTTATAAAATTCTTCAAAATCTTCTATAGGACATTCATAAAAGTCATTCACAGTAAAGTTTATTATTTTTTGTCGTCAGTTAAATGGAGAAAATTCATTATTTTCGGTATGACGGGCCCAAAACAGGTATTTAAGAAAAAAACTGATTTCGGATAATTAAACTACCGCCGACATAAATTAAATTTATCCGAAGGAAATTTATTGGACCAATCTCTTTATTAATATTTCTATTTTCTATTGAGTAGTTTCTTTTTTATTCGTCTTATTTTATTCCAAGTGAAAATTATCAAAATATGTCGATCCTCACGGGTTTCTCCATAAGTTATCTCCATTCGAGTTTTAATGCATTAAAACTCGAACTTTAACATTAAATAATTAATTTACAACCACCGCCCCCTGATAATTGATTTATATGCACTTCAACGACATATAAAAAAATGAAGCCTTAATCTTTTTGAAGCTCCAGTGCTCGTACATCCTTAAGTCATTTTTTTAATCAAATTTCTATTTACATGCACTTATTATATATATATATATATATATATATATATATATATATATATATATATATATATATATATATATATATACATATATATCTAATCCGACGGTATGATTAAATACAATCGAATTTATGGACTTCGAACCATAAATTTTTATGTTTTACCTCAAAATTCAATAATAATTTATAAGTTTGTTGGTAGTTACAAGGTAACTCAGGGAAATATGTACTAGATTGTCTAGATCGACAATAGAATCGATTACAATCCATAGGCAAAATCGATCAAGAATTTAGAATTCATCTATTAATATTTTTAAATTGAAAAAGTAAAGGAAATTTTCTAGTAAAATTTATCATGTGACCAAATTTTTTATATTTTCATAAATATTACCATTTTTAATTTTCTAATTCTTATAAATACATATTAAAACGACATGAAAACTAGGTTTTCATTATGATTCCATCCTCCAGAAAAGCTCCAACGCGTTGAATTATTTAAAATTGTGACCTCTATAAAATCAAAAATATTCCACGACTCCGAAATTATATATTTTTTACCGTTGTATCTGGGCAGTGTTTTAATTAAATATAATATTTGAATTATAATTTATTAATAAAAGACAATATTATTCGTGTTGTATTTTCTATTGGCCGATAGCTACGAAATCAAGAATGACAAGTTCTATAAATTTGTATTATCTATTCCAATTTGACTACAGAGAGCTCTGATAAGAAAAATTAATTATTCCGATTTTCGATAAAATTGAAAGACATGATTGTTAACGGTAAAAGTTTTAAATACCTACGGTAACAAACTTATCATTTTAGTATCTTGATAAATGAGTTATTTCCTGTCAGTCAGAATAAAAGTGTGCAACACAGTATAATAACCAAATCCTTAAGATTGCAAATTATTAAAAAGGAGGCGACAGACTACTTTTCGTATCCGATAGTTAGATAGATAGATTGTAGAGGCTGCCCTGGACGGGCTACATTTCGACCATAAGGTCCATTGTGATGCCTAAGGATGTGAGTGGAGTGGAACGAATTTTTGTATATGGACTAGGAATTGGTAGGATATGCGGCTGTATTCATCTGGAGTTCGTGAAGGAAACTGCAGAAAACCTTCTCAAGCATAGCCGGTTACTTCGTTCTTGTCTATACGTCGACAGTTTAGTCAATTAACCGTCCCTTTTTTTTCTTAATAATTAACAAACTGCCGATGTCGAGATTCGAACCCATAAACTCCCAGTTTCCAAGTAGACATACTGCGCAGACATAACGCCTTAGACCGCTCGGCTACTTCGACTGGTTTTCGTACCCGATTGAGGTCCAAGGCTGCAGCAAAGCATTTTTTATGTATTTTGATCTGCTAGACGCGATTTTCAAAGCTGATTGGTTGTAGAATCAGACGATAAATTGTTATAAATAATTTTTATAAGCAAATAAGGAAATGAACATTTTCTGTCAGAGTAAAAGTGAAAAAAATGGGATAATAATAAAATCCTTATTAAAATAGAATACAAATTATTTAATAGGGGGCGCTAGGTCACTGCTCCTACTCCACGGAGGTCCACGGCTACACCATAGCTTTCTTTAAATAAAAAATAAGACGATGAATTGTTATAAATTATTTTTATAAACAAATAAGGAAATGAAATGCTTTTGATGTATTTTAAATGACAAAAAACAATGAATACGACGGCTTTGTGCTAAATTCATCCAAAGTTTTCCAAAAATCCAAAAGTTTTATTATAACGAAGAACCAACCTTGATCAGAAACATTTTTTCCTAAATCTAAATGAATTGATTCGACACAATTTGATTGCAAGTTTTTGAAAAAGGAACGTGTCTTTTGTAGCTGATGTTTAACTTATATAATTACAGTCGCAACCAGATATAACGACATTGAAGGGATCACATAATTAGGACGCTATATCCGATAGTTGCTATAAGCAATATACAGTCGAAACCGGATATAAAGACATTGAAGGGACCACATAACTAAAGACGCTATATCCGATAGTTAAAATGGCACAAAACGTGCAAGAGGCACGGGTAAGGTGCTAGGAAGTACGCAGCTAGTAATTAGACAAAATAAGGTTCAATATATTGTTTCGTTTTATCGTTATAAGCACTTATATTTGACATCATTTCTAATATGGATACAAAATTTATCCTTTAAAGGAGGGACTGTTTGAGAAACTCCAGCCATTGATTAACATAAAATGAAAAGAACAAATTTTTTAAAATAAAACAGCTTTTTTTTGCATAAATAAAAATCATTTCATTTAACCTTAATACCAAGGTTAATCGTAAATTCACTTAAACAATAATGTATTATTATTAAAATCACTATAAACTTTTTTATAGAATAAAACCATAATACATAAATCAATAGGTATATTATTTTTGAAACAGTGTACAATTGGGTAGTTGACTGATACCAAATATGTCATATTTATTTTCAGAATATGAAAATACTGTAATAATATTTAAAAACGAAATTAAAATCCGACAAATAACAAGGAAGCTATAAGCTTTTAAAGATTATTATCTGTCTCTTTCTTACAAAACGGAGTTATACGTGTATTTTAAATGGTGATAGTACATTATGACGTCACAATGCCTATCAAGAGGGCTATCATCCTCTTTGTCTAATCGGGAATTTCAATCATTCATATCTCGCTTTAAGTAATTTTACCTTGATATTTGTCAAGTAAACATGGTTCAATTGAAGTGAAAAAAAATTTTCAGTCAACATTACCACCAAATTAGCAACGAGCAACATATCTCTGACTCCATATCCCAGAGATAGTTACGATTAGCTAATTCATACTGATGATGACTACCTTGTAGTCGAAATTCGTATTTATAAAATACAAATAATTGTTCTAGGAATTGGGGCAATATTTGAATTTTAATTTTAAGCATTTTATATTGCATGTACACAAAAACAGTTGTTTAGTTCATTTAGCCAATTTAGCTACTTCTGTTACCAAAGTTCGAGATTTTTTTCCTAAGACACCAAATAAGGCCCAAGGTAGTTTGTAATAGGGAATATGCATGAAAATTTTTTTCACATTTATTTTCAGAATATGAAAATACTGTTAATACTGTAATAATATTTAAAAACGAAATTAAAATCCGACAAATAACAAGAAAGCTATAAGCTTTTAAAGATTATTATCTGTCTCTTTCTTGCAAAACGGAGTTATACGTGTATTTTAAATGGTGATAGTACATTATGACGTCACAATGCCTATCAAGAGGGCTATCATCCTCTTTGCCTAATCGGGAATTTCAATCATTCATATCTCGCTTTAAGTAATTTTACCTTGATATTTGTCAAGTAAACATGGTTCAATTGAAGTGAAAAAAAATTTTCAGTCAACATCCCAATTCGGTACGAGCTCTAGTGAGATGTAATCACAAATTTCATTTTAATTGTGAGATAGTTATTACTAGAGATTAAACTAGAACAAAAATTTTAAACTGTTATATTTCTATCCTAGTTTTTTTTTTTAAATTCTGTCGAGTATTTTTTTAATACAACAGATAATAGTTAGGCGAGCATGAAGTTTTAAATGTTTCTAATGAGAGAGAATGATTACTTTGTTATTAAATTATCTCGCGTTCTAAACGGTCAAAAATTCTGCAACTACGGGATTTATTAGAAAACGTTAGTTTTAGCGTGTGAAAAAAAAGACCAAAATCTATCGAAAAGTGCTGGAACTCCCTTAAAACAAACAACTGTTGTTTGAAACATTTTTTTCATACTGCTGAATAACATACCTATTGTCTTATACACCATGGATATAAAACTTAATATATGAAATAAAACAAATACACACATACCTTGTGATATGCAGTACATAACATGTCGTGGCATTTTCAAATTTGCCGCCAAACAGGCTGCAAATGATGCTGAAAAGTTGATCGCCATTATTGTTGTATGATTGTTGATTATTATAAATAAATTGATGTAACTGCATCTGCATTTATCTTGTTTTATAAGTTTATCGGTTCCAAATATTATTATTCATCGCAGGGAACCAAAACAAAAAATGAAAATTACATTTTTTTTTTTGAAATTTTTTCACACAAAAAAATAAATTGATTTTCTTCTGATCATGATGATGAATTCGGAGAGCAAAAAATTACGATTTATTACGTTTTGAAAAAGACGATGATTGTTGGAATAATTTTTTAAGTAACAAACATTGTTAAAATAATTTATTTTATTGAACACAGCACAGTTTATGTTTGATTTAAAATTGTTGGTTGTATTTATTTATGTTTTAAATTAATTATTATTATTATTATTTATTTATGATTTTTAATTTATTTTTCATATATTTATTTCTTATTTTATTAGTGGTAGTTTTGTAAGATGAGTATAAGTACACAGCCATATTTTCCGTTTGTGAGTGATAGAGAATATAAGTTACTTAAAAAATTTGGTGCGGCCACCTGAAATCAAAAGAAGAAACATTTGGTAATAAAAAATTGTGTGAATAATTGTTGGCAAGTCCGATTATACGGTTGTTAGGGACGTGGATATATAGTAGGTTCACAAAATTCAACATAAATTTTCATAAAATTAATTAAAAAATTCGATGATAAATTTTTTGTTTGTATTTTGAGTTTTTTTTTGGAGATATTGGTATTTGGATTTATTTAAAATCGAAGCGGTATATTTTTTCATTCTTAATATCTGTATTGAAGGCTATTAATTAAAACATGGTGGTGATTCATTAAATAAAAAAATCAAAAGTTGTATATTGTGTTTGTGACCTTGAAATATGTGTTTTGCACGGTAGGTATTGTACGTTAAGAATGTAAGATAAAATACCATCACGTTTCCTTGAATCCGCACATTTAAAACGTAAGAATATAAAGATTTATTGAAGATCTCTTTTGAAATGTAGAATACTTGCGAAGCTGTACATTGTATACTGCGAGTTCTTCATGATTAATCTTGCTGAAATCCTCTGAAACCGTTAAAGATGTTAGAAAGAAAGTGATTTGAGCAAATTTTGATATAGGTGTTCTTAAAATGATCTAATTAGTCCAAATTCCGCAAAGTTGTCCGTCCGTCCGTAAACACGATAACTCAAAAACGAAAAGAGCTAAAAATTAAGTTCGAGTTCGTGAATCGGAAAAATCGTACTATGTTTTGGCAAAAAAGGCAAAACTGTCTATCTTTGAAACCGTCGGACATAGAACAAAAGTTTATAGACAAAAAATGTTCCTTTTTTAAAAATAAACAACTTTTGTAATAAACGTTTTTACATAAATTCAGTATTTAAGCAGTTAACGCAGTTAGTTGTTATTTTCACTTGTTTTATATTTTAGGCGAAATTTTTGTTTCAAGAAAGTTCATCTATTGGCGATGTACCGATGGAGTTATTTCACAAAAACTTTTTCAAGTACCGATCCTACTCAGAAGATGGGCGCAACAACGGGAGAAATAGTATCTTTGAAGGAGAGGAAATCACAAAATTTAGAATATCGCTCTTATAATTAGTAAAAAAAGAAACTTCTACTTTAGTCTGACGAGATTCGCTTCTCCCATATGTTGGCAATGGGCAGGAGCTTGGTCTTCCTCAGGTCTTCCTGAAGGTTTATATATTCGAGGTGAGATGCACCGAATATCTTGCTGTAACCCAGAGGTTCGCAGTCAAAGCGGCAAGTGGTATATTTTGGAAAGCATTGCTAATAGAGAATCAATGTTAAATATTATTTACTATAATAACTACACAATGCTTCATAAAGAAATAAAAATAGTAGGGGTACTCTGTAGTGGTGTAGTGTGTGTGTTGTGTACGTAATGCTGGCTTGCTGTGTGATTACTATGTGAAGTCAGTACTGCAGAAACATGTAATGAGAGTGGGTTATATGTATATGTGGTATATGTATACATGTCTCAGTATTAAATACAGTATCTACAAAAATTATGGAACACATCACTACTGATATCACAGACATTTTACGTATATCTGAGAATGTTTTTTTAGACTGGACTGTCACGGATATACGTAAAAATAATATAATATATAGTTTAAGAAAACCAAAAAACACGCTTCCACCTTTCAGTGGCATCATCAGGAGCAGCTCATTAAATGGATATGACCACTAGAAAAAGGTGAAATTTGGATTATTAGATTTTATTACAAACTCACATTCAGGTTGACCTGTAATATAAGAGTGTTAATAAAAAAAATAGTATACTATCTCGACCAAGTCCCCTATATATACATATATATATGTATGAAACGAGATAACTTATTCATGTAATAAATTGCATTATTATCGTGTAACTGACGTAAGAGATATTATTAATATCGTAAATTAGCAAGGACATAAGTTTTAGATAAGTTTTAACACAATAAAATATTTTTATATACATTATATGAGCACTTTTAAAATTAGAAATAAAACTGAAGTTTGTTTCATTGACTTTACTTTGTAATTCTTATGTAGCTTCAATAATTCAGTCTCTATGGGTGATACTTTCCTCAAGGCTTCCAAGTCAAAGCAGGAATCATTATAGTTTCGTACGACTCCGCCTGTATTTCACAGTCGCGTTTTACTTGCAGACTATGAGTGATTTACAACTAAAATTTGGCGAGATTATACAAATTTATGAAACGCCTAGAAGGTTATGATATAAACAAATTTTTATGATACCTCACTAACAAGTAAAGAGGAGTGCATTATCTTTCATTCGCTTAACCCATCTTGGATGGTATCGTTGGGTCTTTGGTAAAGTATTGGGGTACGTCATGGACACATCTTTGATGGTCATTTTAAGGTCTGCGTAACGTATTCAAACTTCCTACCAAATTTTGTCCGCTGTTTTTAAACAGAAAATTATCACAGCTAACAGCAATAAAATAAGGCCAACTTATAGAGATTTATTTGCCGTTGATCCCAAATGAGGAAAGAAATATGATGGATGGAACCAATGTATTTAGATATAATGGAAATATATCTAAAACAGAGGGTCTCTTTGATTTCTGTGTAGAATAACACATTTCAAGAACGAAATTGGCAAGGAAGATTTACTCGAACTTTCTTAGTGAATTTTCAGTAAGTCATTATCGTAGAATAAGAATTCCGATCAATGAATTAAATGAATTTGATGTTAATTCTACAGAATCATTGCCATTCAATCGATTACATGGGCCATGAAAATAGCGTGTTTTACAAATATCTCGAATCTATATTCTAGGGGTAGTTTTGAGAGCTTTATTGTGTGTTATCTATACATAGTATAAATGAAAGTTGCCCACCGCGTCTGTCTGTTTATCCGTTAACTCCTTCTAAACCACGCAACGGATTTTGAAACGGTTTTCACCATCATATAGCTAATTTGTTCCGAAAGATTTATATGTAATTAACATCCTAATTAAAATTTCCGTGCGATGCTGGGTCGGGTCGCTAGTGGTATATAATCTGTTTTTGGGTATGCGTGATACACATTATTTTCTTATTCATAATAGTTTTTAGCAAAACTAATGAACGAAGTGTCTCCTGGCTTGTGTTTTCCATTAATAAATTTAAATATATGTTGACATATGACATATTTGATGACAGACTACAGAGAGAGCTACATCAAGAAATAAAAAAAAATTCGTTACGCAGGAGCTGCTTCAACTTGCGAATTTCCTTAGAATACATAAATCACTTTCTAGCGGTCACAATTTTAGTCTGATCAAAATGAAATGTATATGATTTTAGTATTTGCAAGGCCAATTTTTTTAATAAATGGCATACGTCAAAGGGAATAGGGGGGGGGGGCATAAAGAGAGAAGAAAACACAAAATATAACATATCTCTCTTAATATTAGACCAATCGAAAAATGCGTAAGGAATTAAGTTGAAGAAAATCAAGTTTGCTACAATTCATCACCTTACCATTTTTGCTCAAACTCTAATGTGTAAAGAGATATTAAGGAATTTAATTTTCAATCTTAAGCCGTCACTAATATTTCTGTAAATATTAGTGTTACAGAAAAAATGATAAGAAACAAAATTACAGTAAAACTTAATACCTACAACTTTTCTTCTTATAAATTTTTCGATTTTTCAAATATTAAGGGCAATATGTCAAATTTTGTGTTTCCCCCTCCCTCTAAACCCCCCTTTCCCCTTTTCCGATTTTACCCATTAACGAACTTGACCTTTTGAATACCAAAAGTGCCTCAAATACCAAACTTCATTCCAATCAGATTAAAATTGTGACCGCTAGAGCGATTACAGACACATATATATATGTCCATAGATATATATATATATAAATTTTACAGATGGTGTTTTTCGACATCTACTAGGTAGGATCGATGGACATTTGAAGAAATTTTTGCAAAATTTTGAAGTCGGTACGAAACCAATAGCTCTATTTTCTTTCAGGAAATTCGCTAAAACGTTATATTAATACCTTCTTCTACGATGAATGAAATTATCATAAACAAAACCAATATCGTTGTTTTATTTTTGTGTGTATATTGATCATGGGTGATTCCGGTGTGTAATGTGAATGTATCATGAATTTATAAGACAAAGCAGCATCATCAGCATTATTACTAACAGTCAACATTGAACAAGTTGATCGTGCATCGTCTACAGAGGACTTCACGTAAGAGAGAGCACAGAGCGATAACGTTGTATGGATATTGTTTTTTTATACACAGAGAGTTTTAAAACTATTGATGGTAAAATTACACCAGAACATTCAGAAAATGTTTTCAGAAATTATCCAAGGTTTATGTTTCGTGGATAGAAGATCTATTTGATTGAAATAATCGTATCCCATACCTGAAATGGGTTGGAAAAAAAACACTAATAACATTGAAAAATTAATAGAATAAAAAATTACTCAAGTTTGAAATTTGAACCCGGTTCAATTACGGGGATAGAGGATGTTTCTTAACTAATCCTGTTTGCCAGGCGACAATTAAGATTCTGTCACTAAAATCGGAGATATATTGAATTTGTATCGCGATTTGTACTACTATATTGCTATTTATCGAAAATTTAATTCCTTTCGATTCTAAGATGTTGCGCTGTTCTAGTAAGAGGTGAGACCGAAGCAAGTAGGCCTTTCTAGACCTTCTTTACCGACCCTTAAAGGACAAGGGATTTGTATGTAAACTAGGAATTGGTAGGTTGTGTGTTCCCATCACGACTTTGATGGGAACTCTGCTGATATTCATCTAGAGTTTGTTGAAATAAACTGCAGAAAACCTCCACAAGCATAGTCGACTAGTCAATTAACTGCCCCATTAAACTGCCACTGTTGGGAATAGAACCAGCAACCTCCCAGTTCCGAGTATAGTGCCTTAACCAACTGGACCACTCAAACTCGCACAGTTCTAAGAATTCACATTCACTTTTGATGTAGTCATCGATAATGACACCCTCTGCTCAATAATATTCTAGAAGATAGTAGAATATTGATCCTAACTAAATGCTTACACTTATAATTACAAAACGAATGGCACTATTAAGAGTAGAGACAGCGTTCGTAAGCCAAAACAAACGCCAAAAAATTGCACTTATAAGCATGAGTGCTGACCAAAACGAATACAGCCTATATAAACGCGTAATCTTAGGATGCATGTTTGCCTAGTATTTGCATACTTTAATCAAAGCCAGCCTACATTTAAAATGACGTTTTTTTTTCTTCGAGTTAAATACCTTAGTTATTTCACTAACTTTTTACTTTGAATTAATTGTTAATTTCTGTAGCTGAAATTTGAATTACAGCAGTTAAAGAAAAGTTACGACAAATAAAAAGTGTGTACCTACTTTTGGACAGTCTAACTATTTCATTATGTAATCCGTAAAGTCAACGGATCAGTATTTCTATCTCTTAAGAGTAAAGTTAAAATGTTACTAGTCATGTTTATAAAAACTGATGCAATTCAAGTGGTATATTTAAAACATTTTTAAAAGAAAATACAAAAATCAATGATAGTGAAAATTTTAAATGCCAGTTTTCAAATGAAAAAACTTTTTTATGGTTATCATCCTCATTAAACTTTATATATAAAGTTAAAGTTTTTATGCCATCGTTATAAACTTTATAAATATTTCTAAAGGTTTCTTAGATAGCTGTTTGTTGCAGTGTGTTTAAAGGTGAAATGATCACTTTGAAAAGTTAAAAAAAAACAACGTGTTTTGTACGTGTAAATAACCGATAATGTTTTTGGGCGTGTGTATGTGTTAATTAAAAATTTATCTTTTGGCGAAAATAACTAAATCGGTAAGTTTTTTTTGAGAATCTCTTGAAAGTTCTTCCGACGATTATTTTAAAACTTTGTACTATGATGATTTAACATTTCTTAAGATTTTCATACTTTCGCCACTAATCTATTGTTAGAAAAAGAATAATTTACTGGTGAGCGAAGTAAAAACATGTTTGAGATTAATATACAATATTTTAAACTTTGGTGGATTAGTGGAAGCAAAATCCAGATTTTCAATGAACTTAACCATAACTCGGAACTCTTGATGTGAACTTTACTCTTGGTGTTCTGTTTTTTTGTTTTTTGGTTTGCATAGACTTTTTATATTTTTTGAGAATTCATATACTATATATCTTAAGGACATTTTTAAACTCCGTGTATAGAGGTCGTGTGAGTGTTTGCTACCATATATTTATATCAGAGATGTTGTAGATACTAAATTTCTGACATCCGCGGATGCGGATTTATATGCCAAGTTTATTTTAAAGAGATACTTAATTTAGGTACACGAATAAAGGAAAAAAATTGTAATAATTTTTTAATAATCTTTATATTATAATCAAATTTTTAGTTTGAAAATTTATAATTTGGTTCATTATATTTAGTAAAGAGCAATGTCGCTGCCTTTTCAGGTTCCATCCTGTTTCGCAGAGGTACATAGATTAATCCCGCGCTGAACAGGCTAAACTGTTCCTGGTGCATCCATGTTAGATGATTCTTCAAAGACGTGGTTGTACGGCCCTTGCGAGAGTATGTTTTATTGCATATTTTACACTGAGATTTATCTCGAACATGCTCATCTAGTTTAAAATAAGACTAAACCACACTTTGCGTCGTCAGTGGTGGCATTGTTGATTCACTTGTCAAATAGATAATTCAAGGCGAAAACCCAAAACATCCATATAATAACACGTCTAAACACGTTGTGATTTCTTTCGAATCAGAAATTCTACACAAAACTTGAGGATGCGTATGCGAATATCCGCAATATTCCTTGTATTGTATCATTAAGATATTTTTTCATTATTATATTTTAAAACTTTTTTATTTCTCGACAACTCGACCCACCTATTCTCACCCATGTTTCGTCTTGGAATTCTGTTTTTCGCGGCAATACAACAATTCTTCCTTGAATATTTGAGGAACTCTCTTTTTTTTAAAAATAATATAATATGCAAGTTAGTCAGACTCTTTATTAATGTATACAAGTGTATATATATGTATATATATATATGTGTGTATATGTATATGTGTATATGTATAAAATAAAGGTTTGAATTCTCCACCGAATCTCGTCCGCCCGTCTAGACAGCACAACTCCGCGCGGACACAAAATACAACGTACAGACAGACAGACAGACGGATTCTTTGATGCTGCCTCTCGCAACCTTGCACAGATATTAGTGGACAGACAACAAGGTTCGACAACTTAGGCACATATATATATACACTAAAAACATGTTTTATCATTTTTATTTATTTATCGTATACGCGTTTTTATTTTTCGTTTCAATTATCCATATACCTTTTGTATCCGTCTACTAGCCCAGTATGTGTACTGTTGTACGCGTACCTACAGTAATGTTATATCAATTTTTATATTATTATTATTTTTAGGTTATGTTATATTATTGTTATTATTTTTTTTTTGGGGGTAGAATAAAAAAAAAATGTGTTATGTAATATTTAAATGGGTTACGTTTTAGTATATCAGCTAGACTTCTGAATCCATGCAAATGGTTGCAAGACATTTGATGTTAAAGAATGTTATCAGATAATGTTCAGACATTATTGTAATGTCAAATTAAGTAAACGCTAATCACTTCCGTTGGAATAGTATAACCGAAAGGTAACAATACTAACAATGGGTATAAATAGACGCTAGTTTACAAAAATAATTGAAAAAAATATGTTAATAGTAAATAGAAAAAAATTATGAATACAGCGACATCAAAAAGATAGTGAAAGATCATATGCATTGCACTATCATAACATTTAAGGTTGCTCAGTTGATAGAACGGTCGCTTAGAATGTCAGAGGTCGTGGATTCGATCCCCGTTTCTAGATGTGTATGATTTTTCATATCAAGCATTTGATTTCAAAGAATGTTAGCCATTTTGACAAAAATGTTGTATTTGGAGTTAAAGAAAAAAGTTATTTCTTCAAAAAAAATAAATTGGAGTTACAGAATTGTACTAATATTAAAAGATATATTCCTAATTTTCCCTCTCCCTCTATGCTCCTCTTTCCCCTCGACAGATTTTGCTTATTAACAAACTTAGCCTTCCACCAGTCCCGACATCGGCAGTTTGTCAATTATTAAAAAAACAGAAAAAAAAGGGGCGATTTATTGACTAAACTGTCGGCGTATGGACAAGAACGAAGTAACCGGTTATGCTTGAGAAGATTTTTTGCAGTTTCTTTCACGAACTCTAGATGAATATCGGCATAGTTTCTACCAATTCCTAGTCTAGACACAAAAATTCCTTCCACTCCACTCACGTCCTTAGGCATCACAATGGACCTTATGGCCGAAGTGTAGCCCGTCGAAAGCAACCTCTACAATTTACCTATCTAACTTAACCTTACCAAAAGTATTTCGCATACCAAATTTCATTCCGAATGGACTAAAATTTCTCCCCCGCTATACTGCGACGTATATATTTGATTTATATTTCGATTTCCACGTTAGTATATTCATAATCTATGAAAAAAGTGGATAGAGTTTAAAAAAAAATGGCACCACTTACGACTTTACCGCAGAAATGAAATGATTTTACTCTGTAGCTGATAGACTATTATATTGGTTTTGAGTTGATATGTATGTAATTTAAATTTCGTTGTTGTATGATGAAGATTAATTTTAGGATGTAAAACTTTATGCAAAAAAAAAAAAAACAATGCCCTCGGCATATTATTACTTTTTTTAAACATTTTTTTGTATTTATTTTCAAATTCATTCAATATTTTGATAGGGAAACATTTTTTTTTGTGGTTTAAAATATTATTATATACATACTGTAATATAATCGATATGCTACTGGTTTTTTGGTATAGTAGTTTGCATGAATTAAATTTATCTTCCTTATTTTAAGGATGTTGGCTCGGCTTAGCCCAGTTCATATTACTATAGATATTGCTTCTCTTATACTACTAGAATCCCAAACTGTCCTTCCTAGCCATCATCATGACTAGTCATTAGCATATGAAATTTGCAACAGTGTTTAAATGAGTTCAAAACAGACATACATTTATTATTCGTTTTGTATTGAATGGGTCATTATGCGTCGAAAATTCTTGATAATTATAACAATATTTTTATTAATAATAATTCATTAAGTCATCCCAATCCTTAATTTGACATTATTTTATTAATAAATTAATACACAACGTTTCAGCTAATAATTTTAGCTCTCATCAGGTGATGTCAATTAACAATTGAAAAATGTCAATAAAACAAACATTTATTGGGATGGCTTAATCAATTATTATTATTTCTTCAGAAAGTATATAATAATCATTATTATAAAGAGTTATTATAAAATTGTAAATGTCTCTTTATTTGTTTGAGCATCACGCAACAGTTACTCGACCGATTTAGATGACACATTTTTTGTTTAAAAGCTTTTGATTAGACATAAAAACTGGTATGTATTTAATCTCGCTACGAGAGCTAGAATTCGAAAATATTCGCTAAAATATTAATTTGGTGGAAGTGTCGATAAATATTTGAAGTAGTGGAAGCGATGAGAATGATATATATTTGAACTTGTGGAAGCGGTGGCAAATTACATTGAGGTTTTAAGTCTTAAAATGACGGAAGCCGTAGTTATTACAGTAAAACACGAGTGAATCCTGTGGGATAAGCTAGTATAAAATATTATTAGTGTTTTTAAGAATTAAAAATAATATATGTGTATGTCTGCCTCTTTTTCTCTTTACAATTAAATGTATGCTTGTCTTCAACTCATTTAGACATTGTTGCAAATTTCGTATCATAATGACTAGTCTTGAGGATTACACTGTGTATACAATTTTTTGGAAATGGCCGAATTAGGTTAAATTCAATTATGCCTGCGATCAATATTTTCAAGGGTTTCAAAGATGGGACTAAACTTAATGTACCCTTGTATCTTTACGCATATACCGGGTATAAAAATAGTTCATGAAATATATTTCTGAAATATTACAGATAGTAAAAACCTAGGCTTTATTTATTTTCAAACTATGGCATCTAAATTGCACTATAGATTAAGTCGTTTCCCATTAGTATCTGGCTACACATACACATTCGATTGACTTCTACTTTGCTCATACGAGTGACTCGAGCTTATTTTGTATGTAAACTTTTACAATTGTCATTTGTTTTCACGAAGTTCAGTTTGGTGAGTTTGGTCTAAAACTCTAAAGTAAGACATACTTAGTACCGTGGGACTGTATACTCTGTTATTGCTCGATATAACCCGGGGCAAACCGACCTTTACCGATAAATTTTCGTGATACCAACGGCTTGTGGTTCGACGAAATGACTTGCAACTTTCAATAGTATTCGTACACTTATTTTTACAGCCTGTTGTAGGTTGCGTAGCTAGATTGAGAAGTGTAGTTGCGAGATATAGCAACCTACGCACCGGAGGGTAACAATACCAGGTTGAAATTCAATCACGGCAACAATAGAGGAAGTATTTTCATATTATATATACACAAACTCAACAAAGTAGAAACACACCCATTTTCTAATTTATTGTCCTTGAGAAACAATTTCCATTTCAATATTTATACAGAAATTATATAAACATAATTACATGTTCGTTGAACACATGTTGATTGAAAATGATGTCACAAGGAAACTGTTAAATATAAACAAAAAGGAAAATGATGATATGATAAATAATTAAATAAAATTTCCCACTTAATTAATTTACCTACTTGGAAAGTTTCAATGTGTGAATAATTATAAAATTTGTTCACATTTATTTCGACTGCATAGTCAAAATAAATATTTACATCTAGTAGAGTAGAGATTTTACTAATAGGATCATCATTTAAATAACTATTTTCAATGATATCAAAAAGTACCCATAGATCCGATTTGTTCATTATTATTCTTAGAAGAACATTCAAATTGGAAATATTTCTATAAATATAGAAATATTATAGAAATATGATCAGGCGATAGTTTGTAGTAAAATTTATTTTTTTAAACTTGATAATAAGGCCAGTTTCCGTGCTTTCGGTATTGAAAAGAACAAGTTCGTTAATAGGCGAACTCAGTAAAAGAGTTCCTCGGTGGAACTAGCACGATGATCGTTTAGCACTATTTCTTTGTATTTAGAGCTATTTTCCCCCGAAAATCTACCTGGAGAAGGTTGAAAATAATCCTCAGTTGCTAACGATATTTGTTGTGAGAAAACCACGTACATAACGGTTCCTTCATTTTCTGACTCGATTAAATTCATCTCGAAGAAGTGGCGAATCATCGCTTACTGTGACAGCTGTCCCATGAATCCTACAAGAATTAAAGGGGCAAGGGCTATATATAGGCTGAGATTGTTAATAAAGGATTATTGAATCAAAATACATTAAAATAATCTTTTACGTCTACTGAACTTGCATTCTGTTAAAAACAACTTTCCGCTAGAACTTGGAAGCTGGGAGGTTATGGGTTCGAGTCCCGACAACGGCAGTTTGTCAATTATTAAGAAAAAAAAAGGGGGCGGTTAATTGATTAAACTGTCGGCCTATGGACAAAAACGAAGTAACCGGCTATGCTTGAGAAGGTTTTCTGAAGTTTCCTTCACGAACTCCAGATGAATATCGGCATAGTTCCTATCAGAGTCGGCTGCAGCCGCATATCCTACCAATTCCTAGTCTACTAAAAAAATTCCTTCCACACCACTCACATCCTTAGGCATCATACATGAAGCCCGTCCAGGGCAGCCTCTACAATCTATCTATCTAGAACGATGCGAATGAAAACACGTGGCTAGTTGAAACACCAACAAATCGTAGACACTCCGAGCAAAAGAATAACAACGAGTAATCTTTGAATGATCAATGCGTTATTCGCATCGAGGAAAACGTACCATTAGTATTCAATCACATAATATATATATAAATATATATAGACATTGAACAAGGGTCTTCATAAATGAATATAATATATAGATCTTATACACGTTATATTGTCTATTTAAGAAGCACCTGAATTTTTTTGTTTTTTTTGGTATGTAATTCTTTGTGAAACATTAAATATGTGATAGTGAAGGACAGACAGAGAGTTATATGATTTTGTTGTTATTTTTAATAATGTACAATCAAAATATAAAAATAACTTTTAACGTTTTATCATCATCATCAACGCCATCCACCACTTTTACTATCGATCGATTCAGGTCGATCTTATTTATTCAGTATAATTCAGTGCATTTATTATTGTTAATTTAATTTATTCATGATGAATGTCCTCTATGTCTGTTGTGTTTACCCAAAAATATGTGGTAATGAGTTTATAAATAATTAGCACATCTTAAGGTTAAGGCTAGTGTTATAAATGTTGTCGGCTATAAATGTGCGTTGAATAGATTGTATGCGTGGACTTGCAAAAATAATTAATTCATCCTCTTCTGACTGCCAGGATATAGGGAAGACTGAAGAGGATCATCGATAGACCTACAGGATTAGAGTCCTTCGTCGGACTTGTCAGATAACATCTACCAAGAAAAGATATAACTAAAAAGAGTCGAGCTAAATGTATTCTCTGAATTTTTAACTGGTAAAGCTTCAATTTCCGCATAGAGCATTTTAAACTGAAGGAATATCTCTTGTCAAGTTGCCAATTCTATTCCCAAAATTGTAGGTTGCCTTTGCTGTCCTGTCAACTTTATCATAGGTGGATATAGGGAAGACTGAAGAGGAATGAAGCTGCAGTAGGCAAGTAACGATCATCGATAGCCCTACAGGATTAGAGTTCTTCTGGGATTTGTGAGATCACATTTACCAAGAAGAGATATAGCTAAAAAGAGTCGAGCTTAAGGTATTTTCTGAATTTTTAACTGGTAAAGGTTCAACATCCTCACAGAGCATTTTTAACTGAAGGAACGTTTTTTGCCAAGTGGCTAATTCTACTTCAAAAATTGCAAGTTGCCTTTGCTGTCATGTCAACTTTATCATAGGTAACTATAGACAAACTAGTATAAAAACAGAGTTAAGAACAGCTGTAAAGTTCCAAATCAGGGGACGCCTGCGTCAAGCTCATCTTGATTTATGAGATTATGAACGCATGTGACATGCCAAGCTGTCCGTAGCCATTGATATACTCAAACTGATTTTCCTAAAAGTACACAGAAGGGAATTTCTTAAACCAAGTAAATATGTTTTCGTCAAAATATTTACTCTAGAGAAAGAAATCCTTGTTTTCATTCAAGAATTTATTTACTTGAAGATACTTAAATTACTGATGTCAAGATACTTATTTACTTCTATTAGTGATATGCTGTTTATGACTTAGCTATTTTAACTTAGCTATTTTGTGCTTAAACTTTTCTCATATCTTGTAACGTTTTTTAAGACGGTTACGTGGGTTTGAAAATTATCAAAAAATCGGTTTTCTTATTAAATAGTACAACATATTGTCTAAAAGTATTCTTCCAAAGTTTTAAGTCAATTAGAGTAAAACTCTAGGAGATAGAGGACCCTTTGGAAGTATATTGAGGCAGCTGCTTGGCTATTGTTTGGCTGTCTTTAATAGCGTTTTTCTCAAAACTCTATTATTGAATAATTTGATTTTTCAAAAAATAATGAATCGATCTTGTTCAAATTTTGTACACTTCTGCAAGATAACATTGACTAGTGCTTTTTTTTCCTTCGTCCAAGCACGAACTATATATATATATACTAACAGAAATAATTTGGTCTTCTAGAGTTTTTCTGACTACACCAAGCGAACTTTATTTTGAGGGGTCACAGGAAATAAAATCCCAATGGCCGAATTTTCAAAATTTTGAAATGAAAATTTCACAAAATATTGCATTTATTATATTAGAAAAAAATTAGAGAAAATATGCGTTTTTAGCCTTCGAAACCCCGTGTAATCCCTTAAAGGTAGAAAAACTCTCCCGCCATTATTGAGAGTGTGCATGGACGGATTTCACGAACTAGATCTTACTTTTTAGCTCTTAAACTTCAATTAATATATATATACATATATATATATATATATATATATATACATATATATATATATATATATATATATACATGCTATGATACAAAACTTTACGAAACCACACATATTTTACTAATGAATTCTATTTACACGCTTGACAAGTTTTTGTGTTTTTTTTCTACTATAGTAGTACTAAAAACGTAAACTGGTTGCAAAAAATAAAAAAAAACGACAATATTTTTTTGTCTCGTATATTATATTCTGCAAATATATATATATATATATATATATATATATATATACACACTTAGGTATTTGACCTTGCTCGAAGAATCAAAAAATTTTATTTAGAAAATTTTTGCAATACCTGTATTATATTTTATAAAAATTTTAATTTATTGAATATAATTTACATGCAAAATATTCTTTTAACCTTTTTATGTGAGTGTTGGCTTGTTGGCTAAAAGATTGTTTCAAGAGTTATTTGCCGACCGCGCATACAAAATGCCATGATATCGATCCACCATTTATAAAATTTTGTGGAAAAGAACTATTAAAAATAATTTTTGAGCTCCACATTCCACAAAAAAACTTGTCATTTTAATGGGGATCTAGAATCAATTTTTATGGTTGTTGTTGATTGCATTTTAAATTATATTACATAGGAATGGCTATATATATATATATATATGTACACTTACATTCAATATATTTGAAACAGTCAATCAGATTCTAAGCGTACTGAATATATGTATAATATTACATACAGTAATACTTAGAATGTTTTAACTGGTTCAATTTTCTTGAACAGGAGTGTATATTAGCATATATCATTAAAAGTCTATACGATTTTAACTGACAACAGTCAGTTCTGTTAGCTAAAATCGTTATATTTTTTTAACATTATAATTTTAAATTCATCAAACATGTAACTATTTTAAACATGAAAAAAAAATTCGTTACGCAGGAGCTGCGCTAAGTTGAAGCAGCTCCTGCTTAATTTCCTTAGAATACATAAATTACTCTCTAGTTTGTAATTTTTGTTTGAAAACAGTTTGATTTGCTAACGTTAAGATCTGAAAGTTCTGGAACTCACTTTGAACTGTTTCGTATCGATATAAAAGCTTACAAATTCATGTGATTCAGATGACAATATAGTAATACACTTTACAAAATGGTGGAAATAAAAATATGCGTCATTAAATCAATACTTTTAGTACCATTTTGATAGAAGCGTTAGTAAAATATAAGAAAATTAAGTTCATCTTAAAAACTCAACAATACAACAATAGTGTATATCTTAGGCGTGTTAGGATTTTTTTTTCGTATCTTAGGATTTTTGTTGTGTTGAAAGCCATAGCTTTTTGCTTTTTAGCGCCTTACCTACTATTAAAAGGGCCCATTTTAGTTTTTTTGAAAATACTTTTATTTTAAACAAAAAACACATAATTTACCACCGATTCCATCAAAACTAGAGTTTCTATTTTGTAGCATATGTTCGAATTCGGTCATTAGTTCCTTCGCATGATATTGCCCTCAGAATATCATACTTTATTTATATTTATATTTATATTTATTTTATTTTTTTGTAAACTTGCGTATAAATATCCCCATTGTTAGTATGGTTGTCTTTCGGTTATACTATACCAACGAAAGTGACTAGCGATTACTTAGTTTGATATTTAAGCAATATATTTGATCATTTATAACATTTTTTGACATATCAAATGTTTGATATGAAAAACCATACACATCTACGATGGGAATCGGATCGACGGATGGTCTCTGGCATTCTAGACCAGGGATGTTGCGGATTCGAAATTTTTTATATCCGCGAATACGAATGCGGATTTATATGTCAAGTTTTTTGTAAAGAGATAGTTAATTTAGATACATGAATAAAGGAAAAAGATGGTAATAATTTTTTATAATCTTTATATTATAATCAAAATTTAAGTATGAACATTTTAAATTTGGTGCATTATCCAACTAATATTATAAAGAGGAAAGATTTGATTGTTTGTTTGCATTAAATACGCTCCGAAACTTCTGGACCGATTAAAAAAATTCTTTCACCGTTGGGAAGCTAAGGTGGAGGTTCTGGGAAGCTAAAGAACACTTGAATACTGAGAGCGGAAGCGCCGATAAAAATTAATAAAGTTGGATAATTCAGTAGTACGCTATCGACACCAAAAGTGCCGGAACAAATCTTGGAGTTCCACTGGCAACGCCGGGGAATTCAGCTAGTATTTAATAAAGAGCAAACAAAAATGCTAAGAAAAAACAAGCAACAACCGCATCCGCGCAACGGGCATTGATTATGCGGATGCCGTTCTAAAGTTAATGCGGAAGGTCCGCGATTGCAGATGCGAATGCGAATATCCGCAACATCTGTATTCTAGACTTACAACGCTCTTATCATTTCTATTAACACTTGAAAAATTACCATATCGACATGACAATTAGAAATGACGGAAAACCAAATTGAAAAATTTTCACTTACATGCATAAAAGTGTGTTAAAAATTGTTGTCACAGAAATTGCATAACCATAAAGGAAATTTTTGTCAATAAATCTCTTCGGTTTTATACAATATTTCGTGCATACAAATTTTATTTAATCATTTTTTTTGGCAGCATAAATATTTGCTACCAAAATTGTGAGAAATTGAATCAAAATTTGGTTCGTAAAATACTCGACTTGTGGTTGAGATTAGTCAACAAAATGTATGTTAGGTATGCAGCGCGATATATCTTGTAAATATTGCAGAAAATATATGATTATGCTTTTAAAAGCATGCGCATAACTTATTATACTAAATACTCTAGAAGTTGGTAACAAATTAATATACATATATACATATATATATATATATATATATATATATATATATATATATATATATATATATATATATATATATATATATATATATATATATATATATATGTTGTGTAAATGTTTCAAAGAATATAAAATTTATATGTAGTTTAATTTATCGAATTTTCTAAGTTTTCTAAGTTTGTAATATATTCTATAAACTATTTTGTATAGTTTACAAAAAAAACAAGAGAAACAAAGTTTTGGAGATAAATTTGTCAGAATATAATATATTTAAAAAGAATTTAAAGAAATATAATATATATATATATATATATATATTGCATTATTTTTAAACATAGTTAAATAATTTATCAGGGTTGTCTGTCTACTAAAATTTCGCTAATTTCAGAAAGTCGCGGACATTGATCATGTTATTTGTTTGTCTACAATAGGGAATATGCATGAAAATTTTTTTTCACTTGGATTGAAGCATGTTTACTTGAAAAATATCAAGGTAAAATTACTTTTTAAATAATTTTAAAAATAAGCGAGATATGAATGATTGAAATTCCCGATTAGACAAAGAGGGTGATTGCCCTCTTGATATGTTATGTGACGTCATATTACACTTTCACCATTTAAAATACGCGTAAAACTCCGTTTTTAGTATTTTTGCAAGAAAGAGACTGATAATAATCTTTAAAAGCTTATAGCTTCCTTGATATTTGTCGGAATTTAATTTCGTTTTTAAGTATGGTTACAGTATTAACAGTATTTTCATATTCTGAAAATAAATGTGAAAACAAATTTTCATGCATATTCCCTATTGTTATGGTCAAATTTACAGATAATTCATTGTAACTACAAGCTATCGCCAACGTGGGGCCGTACGGTCAAAGGGGCTTTGCTTGGAACTGGGAGGTTCAATTCAGCTTGTTAATTAAATATAAAAATAATTAAAGGGGCGGTTAATTGACTAAGCTGTCGGCGTATGGACAAGAACGAAAGTAACCGGCTATGCTTGTGAAGGTTTTCTGCAGTTTCCTTTCACAAACTCCAGATGAATATCGACATAGTGCCTATCAAAGTCGAATGCAGTTGCACAACCTACCAATGCCTAGCCTACATACAAATTCCTTGTCCTTCGCCCAACGACTTAATGTATAGGTATCACAATGGATCCTATGGTCTAAGTGTTTCCCGCCTGAGTCAGCCACTACACAACCTTCCTTAACCTAACTACAAGCTATTATTTAAATATGAATTTCCATAAAAAAAACGGTAGAAATATTCTCAAAACCTGTTTGAAATCAGGTTCACAAAAATATGCTTAAGTAAGATCGGAACATTCTCAGGCCAATCAAAAATTTCCGTCGCTTCTTAATGATGGGATGGGCCCTCCTGAATGTTCATATATTCGGGATGAGATGAACCGAATATCTTGTATTTGCTGTAATCGAGAGATTCGCGGTAAAAGATGATGTGATTGGATGTTTCCTCCTCCTCGAACAATCGGCACATAATGGATCCGTTATGGAGTCCCATTGTATGCACATTCTTCCACAGGGGAAAATGCCCGGTGATGAATCCGGCAACCTTCCGGATTAACCTTCAGTTGTATCCTGTTCAGGTTCAGTGCATCGAGGGATTAATTTTTGTGCCTCTTAAATAATGTGTTCTTCATAAATTTCATTTAAATTTGATCTGATTTGCTGTGGTATAGATTATCAAAAGTTTCAATAGCCCCAAACAGGACAGGCACTGCATAATCCTAGTACCAAGTTCTTTTTTAAAATCAAACAACCAATGGCCTTATCTTATTGTTTATATAAATTATTCTTTTAAAACATAAGTTACTCAAAATGTGAAATAAATTCTCCGGGCGGTGTTCGAACACCCAAAAAAACCACTTTGCGAACATCCTTATCCAAGATTAACGGCTTTGAGTTAAAAACCATGAAAACCAGAAAAAAATGTTTAGAGATTAATGGTATATCTAACAATTTAGCTTAAATTTTGTCACATGCAAATTTAATGCTCTTAAATAAAGGAAATCTAAAATTTTTTATTTCGTCTGCAAATTAAAAATTATAATAAGTTAATAAATTTACGTTATAAAATTTGAATTTAAATGTTATAAAAACTATTAAAATATATTTATTAAATATATTTAAATAATAATTGATATTTAATTCGTAAACAAGTGAAATAAATGTAGGATCGACGGGACATTAATTTTGATATAAATAGTAGATATGAAGTTTCTTGTCTGCAGAAGTAATATATATATATAGTTTATAAAGGCTCATTCTAAATATAATCTGATAAAATATTTTATAAAATGGCTAATATGAAAAGTCATCATTTTTAATATAAAATTTCCACATAAATAACAAAATACATAATAAACTACTTAGTCGGACATTTTTAGATTTTCGTATGAAAATATAGGAGAGGTTGAGAAAAACTGTGTAAAATGTAGAAAAGCTACGGGTTTCAAGTACCTAATTCAATAAAATTAAAAAAAAATGACTATTGCAAAAATCGTTCCATTTTTCATAAATTTGGCCTTTTTTATCAAATTTGTCGATAAAAATAGACTGAAATTTCATTTGGAACTCTACGAAAAAATATTTAAATTAACAAAAAAAAAATACTTGTATGCAAAATTAACGAGAATTTTTTAAAATCAATATAATATGAAAATTAATTTCCATGCCAAATTAATTTCATAAAATAATTCATATCTACATAATAAATATTTTGTTGTTTGGAAATTTATACCTATTTAAGGTTGTTGGGGGTAATTATAGCATTGTAAATATTTAATTAATAATATTATTGGATATATATTATTCTTTAATATTTAATACACAAAATATCCAAAATTTAAATTATTCGTGATGTATAACGATTAAAACGAATAAAAAACTTATTTCAAGATAAATTTACTATGGTAGATGATTTAAGAATTATAATATAAATAATCTGACGTCCCATAACGTTTTAATCCAGAATCGTCTTAGTTAAATTATGATTTCTTATTGTTAAATTATTTATTAATTATCAAACGAGTTTTTTTTTTTAAAATAATTATATCGAAAATAATCAAATAATATTTTATGACAAAAAATGGCTATTTGGAATTATCGTGTATGTAGGTAGAACTTCATTACACGACCTAATCTTAAATACTTTGTATTCAGACGGCGTGAATTTACAAAACTAAACCAATATATAATTTACGATAACTATTTAATATTTTCACCAAAAGTAGTAGAACTGTAAATTAATGAATTAAAACGACCAAAATATTAAAAAAAAAAAAAATTAAATTAAGGTTGATCGGCCTATACGGCAATGTATAGATTAAAATCTGAAATGTAAGAATTTGAAGATAAAAATTTGAATAACTCTATTCAAGTATGGCGGACGAAAATTTTCGTCAGACTATTAATATTTTATTTTAACGTAATGTACGAGATTTAATTGCTAAAAGTAGAAGTTTTTTACTTTTTAATCTATAGGAGGTGGAGCAACATTATCGAAAATGTATGCGTTCATTCAACATTTGCTAATAACAAAAGATGACTATTTATTATTTTTAGTAATTAAATAATTACATAAATCCGATTACTAGTGATGTTAGGATGCTATCTACATTGAAATAAATAATTTACAGATTAAAATTTGTAATTTCTGTTAAAAATAGTGTTTCTGTTTATAATGACTTGCGGGGTACTGTCCTTAAAAATATATATATTTAATGAGTAAGTATTTATAAACATATAAAATTTGTTGATCTAAACAATCCGGGTTCTTTCCTTATTAAATTGTCTATATAGTAAGCATTGTTTCAAAATTTATATCCGAAACATTTTAGTTGTTTCTAAATTTATATACAGTTAAATCGAAATCTTTCAAAAAAAAATATATTCAGACGCCTGAATTTATTTTAATAAATAAAACTACATAAATATTTAAAAAAATTAACTAAAAATCGGTATAATCATGACTTATATTTATTAAATAAAACAAATATTTGAAATTTTCGTAAAATTACTTTATTTGACTAGTTTCGAAACACAGAAAATAAAAACGAAACTATCAAATAAAGTAATTTTACGAAAATTTCAAATATTTGTTTTATTTAATAATTATAATGGATTTTCGTCAAGTAACGGGGCCGGCCCATTCAATACAAAATTAGAAATATTTATAAATAGGTAATAATTTATTTATCTATTAATAATTATCGGGATTATTCTACCGACTAAATTTGTCTATATAGTAAACATTTTAGTTGTTTCCGAATATGTATCTATTTATAAATTTAATTAAAAAATTAAAAAACATTACTTTGCAAAGTTCCACCTAATCTTTATTTATGTTTCGGCCTATATGGTCATTGTTCAAACACTGTATCTATTCAATTCGAACGATTTCATGTGTATTTAGACTCGTGAGTTTATTAGAATAAATTGAATAAAAAGTTATTAAAATTAAGTAATTAATAAATAGATAATGATTTCTTTATCCGTTAAAAGAAATGCTGGGATCTTTACATACAATATTAATCCAAAAATAATTTATGTATACCATTGTCTATATAGTTAACATTTATAGCTGTTTCGGAATTTATGTCTACTTAAATCGAACGATTTAATGCAATAATACGCGTGAGAAAAACGATAAAAATTAATTAAAAATAGGTAATTAATAAGAAATATTTATAAATAGAGATAATAAATTTGTTTATCTATTTTTTTTTTAAAATGCGTAAAATATAAATAAATTTTTTTACAAATTATAGTTATTATAAAACATTTTATTTAATTCGAGATAAAATTTCTGTAAAGTTTATCAGTAAAGTTCAAGAGCACACCCGCAAATACTGAAAGTGTTTCATTTATATAATTTTCTATATCTAGTATATAGAAGAGTTTCAACTTTGTAATACAAAACTAGAACATATATAGTAGTGATGTTTATACATAAATATAGTAAAACTATATCAAAAACTTTACTATCAAATTATCATAAATTCCATTAAATAGTTTTATAAATTTTATTAAAAACTCTTTGCTCATACAATATTATAATATATCAAACACAATCCATTCCATAAGAGTTGTCTACACCGAACGAACATGGTGTTTACTTTCACATGTAAACAATGTATGTAAATACTTTGTAAAGTTGTGCTCTTTTTGTTTGTAGTAGTGTGCACCCATAGAATGAACTGTGGATTGATTTTGATGAATTTTGTTAAACACTGAATAAAATGATATATTACCATAACATGTGAGAGAACTTGTACGTGCGTGAAAACTGTGAAAACTTTTTTTGTACCAGAACAATATTTTTGATTAAATTTTTTTTTCACTCAACAATTTTCCAGAAAAATTACAAAAAAAAAAAACATAAATAAATTCACTTATTTATCAAAATAAATTTTGTCACAATTTATATTACATGAAAATTAAATTCAAAAAGAAAACTCAAAATAAATTGTTTTAAATAAAATTAAAAAAAAAAAAAGCACACAAATTTTTTTTTACGACGGGGATTGGTTGGTTTTTTTTTGTTTTGTTTTACGGATTATCCAAAAATGTTCCTTTTTTTGCGCTCAATCAGTTGTTACTTGGCTTGTTGGGTTGTGTAATAATAATAATTTTTGATGATAGTGGCGCGCAACAATAATAATAATAATTTTTGTTGAAATTTGATTGTTGTCTGCGTTACACATTTGTTTACAAAACTGATTTATTGTAATAAATGGAAGTTGCAGCTGAGACGGCGGCAATGTATAGTTAGAAGCATGGCATATTGTGGTAGGGTGAGATACCAAGTACTGAAGTTTGAGTGTGGACCGCGTCGCGAAGATGGTGCAACAAGGATAACGAATCGCAAGTGAGAGAATGCGATTTGTGCATCCCGCTTGTGTTGTTGTCGTCGTCGTCGACAACACTGTTGCCACTTTGTGCAATAAGCATGTCTAGTAGTGCAGTTGAGCACCACACTAGTATATAGTATATATTTACATCCAAGTCGGTCCGTCTACTCTACTCGGTCCTGCTGCTCTGTGTGTGTATGTGTTTAAAAATACCGTCTATCATCCCCGCGCATACTGTGTGCGATCTATTCTACCGCCAACACACAATGATTTGTACTATTCCTCGCTAGTCGCTGCTGTGTGCATGCACATAGTTATATTCAATGTATTAACACACACACATTGAGAGCGCCGTTCACTTATATTTACCACTATAATGCTCTCTTGCTACCAATGCGCGCACGTGCATCACTGCATGTTGGAGGCGGCATGCACGACTATGATGCATGGGGGTGGCTGCTCTATGTATGTATGTATGTATGTATGTCTATATAGATATATTAATACAATGTTAAAAAACTCTTCGTTACCACCGCACTATTTCTACTATACACTGCTATATTTTCGAATCAATATCATCATCATATTCTACGTAGTATAGGAAAAAGTGCACGTCGTTCGACCTGCTTGCTTGCCGTGTGCTCTTGTTTGCCGCTCATTGCTGCTGCTGCTACTACCAGTGTCTGATGTTGATGATGATGATGATCTTCGTCTATTTTTCTTTGTCGTCCGTTTTTTTTCATCATTTCAATTTTTCCAGAGTGTGTTGTTTATAAAAAATATAATATTCCACCAAAATGGAAATTTATGGGTTTTTCTATGCTGTATTCCATTGCAATATGTTTTCTTCATCATTTCACCACTTTGCCTGGAAATAAGCAAACATATTTTCGTTAGAAATTACTGAAGTAGAAAATATACATTTGTACATTTATTTTATTAAAAACAAATTTTGAAAACTTTTCCTCTCAAAATTTGAGGTTTCGCGTCAGACAGAATCCTTATAAAATTGCATATAAAAAATATTTCCTCCACACAGGCCGTCGGTTGTTTTACTCGGTAATTATTCGGTCGATTCTAATATAGCTAGAATGTGGCTTATAAGTTCAATAGTCCAGAGTTAAATATTGTTGGACAAGCCATGAAAATTAACAAATACTGGAGTTAAGTGACTTTGGTCGTATTATGTGTGTTGAAACAAATACGATCTGCACAAATTGGCCCTGGATGTGTAAGATACCAGAAAATACAGCAGTTGAAAGAAGGAAAACTGATTGGATGCATAACTTGGCATGTGCTTAAGGCATGGACTGGAATGGCAATAGAACAGATGACCAGAGCCTTGGACAGCGGAAAAAGGTGGTGTAGAAGGGTTAACATACCATAAGGGGGAATTGTAATTTGGTTTTACTTTCCAAATTTCTTGGCTTTTGGGCCCTCATTTTCCACCACTTAAAAATATTTCCATCAGGACGCTAAGAAATTTCGATAAACCAAACTTAAGCTTTCAATAATCTGCTATTTTTCATACAAATCTCTCACTAAGGTGGTAGCTAAAAGAACTTTACCCGCATCCCAAGATACATCAAAATCCCTCATCAAAAATCAAAATTTAGGCCTCCAAATGACAAATTGTATAAGCCACAAAATTCTAGTAATCATTTTCAGAAAGACAAATTTCCTTTATTGGAAGTAAATTAAACATCCACATAAACATCACTATCAATGGCCAAAAATGGCATCCGGACACCTCAAATCTTAACGTTCGAGTGAAAACTCAATTTTATGTTACGGCATCGAAAACAATACTTTTAGTTATAATCTGTATATGTGGAGTTAAAAAAGGATTTCCATTTTATCACTAGGTAGGGTAGATAGGTTGCTATAGGATACAGCCGTTGGTGATTGATTCAATGCTATCAATTGGATGCTTCGATAAAAAAAAATTAAAACCAATATTATCATTTTCATTCATATTTAGATGGTTTATAACAAAGTTTCGATAGACGTTAGTTAAAATTTTAAAAGCTTTTATGTGTAATATATTTTATTTGTTACAATTATTACTTTAATACCACTTTCCAAATATTCTTTTAATTATTTCCATTATTCTGATCATCTTTGTTGATATTCCGTATCAGAATCAGTTACCATGGTCCAAGAACCAGTGGCAGAATATAATGTGAAATCATTTTCTAACAATCTGGCATAAGTATTTCCATCTAGAGCATTTGCACTACGACTCAAAGGTTATAGCGTTAGCACTTGCAAATTTCTGGCGATTGTTAGCATAGCATGTCTGGCGAATATTAAGGAAGTGCCGGAAATTTTTGCACTCAATAAACCGCTACTTGGGTGATCAAAAATATAATTTTTCTTATCTTATTGATCTTACCTTCTCTTTAATCTTATATACCCCTAATAAGGGCACAGAGGACCCGTTGGTCTGGGTGCTAGGGACCCGTTTGCTTTACCCCTCTTTCTAATTATTACCTCTAATAATAATACGTTCAAAAAAAGCAAGAGGCAAGTTGTAATTTCAGGAGAGAGTTTTCGAGGTCATAGAACTAATTTGACAGTGAATTTATACCGTTTTTCTAAATTAATTCGTATAACCAGCATGTGCTCGAGTTGCAGTTTCTACGCCGATGATAAAATAGGAAGAACATTGTGAATTCATAGTAAATCAGTTCTAATTAATAACGCTTGGTCTCAAGCAAAGAAGATGATGTCATCCCCACTTCTAGCGCTTTCAATAATAACGTCAAAACTTACGTTGCTCAATTTGACGTCCGATGCCATCTTTGAGCGTTATAAAAATGCACCTTAAAGGGAGAGCCAATTTGCAACTGCCTAGGGCGGCTTAATTCCTTAATTTGCCCTTTAAGGCAATTATTAGGGCTAATCGAGAAAAAGATTGTTTATTAATATAAGCAATGACAGTATTTCAAATCTTCTGTTTCCTCTTTCGATTCTAAACTTGAATTGTGATATTCTCTGTCAAAGTTTGTCGGTGAGCTTACAAATCTCTCTGTAAATAGAGCACATAGCTTGATAGTCCAAAGCTAAATTAAATTATCCATCAAAGTCTTCCAAGTAGTTCAATGATTCAATAATATTTCAATTTACTTGATTATTTACATTTATCTAAAATTAGTTTCAGTATCCATTCAGGAAAACATGTATGTTTTCTTATAGGAAAATTTTCACTATACATTTCCCAGAATAATATCTAATCATTCTTAACAGTATATATGGGCAAAAAGAAAACATATGTGTTTGATCGTATAAGTCTATATTTTCTTTCAATTATTTTTTCCCTAACATTTGTTTATTTCGAACATTCTATATAAACGAATGTATATGATTCGTTGGCCTAGCCCATTTCATATAACGGTGGTGAAATAGTCTAAAGAAATAAGGATAACAAAACATGTAAATTTGTTTTTTGGAAAATTTGACTATATTTTGTTATATTTATATTCAAATTATAGCTCTAAATGAATATTTCCTGTGAGGCTGCCTGTTTAAACTTTCACGTTTATGGAAAAAATTAGGTAAGCTTGAACTTACAGCTTCTTAATCAGTAGATAATAATATGCATATATATATATATATATATATGAGAGATATCAGTAATCGAAACTCTACATGAAGCTGTTGGAAACCAGGCGGAATAGTCATTGAAAATCATTTTTAAAATCTTATCGGTTTTATGGTTTCGAACTGCTCTATGGCGACCGGCATTTTGAAGATCTCTGACCAACGCTTCATGGTTACTTTATACCAATTTAATAAAATCATGAGATTGGCATAAATGATAATTTTTGTTTCTACGCATGCTGGACTCCATTAATAAGTGTTCGTATTACCTTATAACTTTGCAGGCTGCATTCTAATATCTGTTGTGAACTATTAAATTTTCTACATGGCGCAGAAAGAATTTTCGATGTTTTGACACATTAAGGGATGGGTCTTCGAAACAGCTCAATTTAAAAGTTTAGCTTAACGAAAGCAAACCAAACTAATAAAAATAAATGCAAAGTTATAGCAAGCTGAAGGGACGCTAAACAAAATGATAGTCAAATTCCGACTTTGCACATTCAACCCTACACTGGGTGGATATCCCAACTATAAACTGTACGTTTAGGTGACTTATATTTACTTCGTTCAGCAGATTCAGAGAAAAGATTGAAGTGCAATATGGGCAGAATCACCACAGTGCAGATCCACCACAGTGTGAATATTGAATTTACTACTGTTTACGAAAAATATCAGTGGAAGCACCACTTTTAGGCACTACCGAAACTAGATAACAGATCTTTAAACAGGTAAAACGGGAAGTGAACATTCTACATAGCATAAAGATTGTATGAGCGTTAGAGATATTTACTTGTCTGAGTGCTGAAATGCAACTAGAAGTAAAAGTAAGAGTAGAAGTAAGATGATTCCAAATACCTAGAACCTATTTCTACTGAATGATTTAATAGACACAATTTGGAATTCAAACCAAACTTTATTTTTCTTAATAAATATTGTCAAATACAGTTTGTGAATAGTTACTGAGGTAACAACATGTAGCTACCTACATAACAAGGGGCATACGTAGTGATTCCGGAATTTTTGTGTATAGACTAGTAATTGATAGGATATGCGGCTGCAGCCAACTATGATAGGAACCTTGCCGTTATTCATCCGGAGTTCGTGAAGGAAACTACAGAAAACCTTCTCAAGCATAGCCGCTTACTTCGTCTTTTCCATACGCCACCAGTTTAGTCAAGTAACCGCCCCATTTTTTTTTCTTAATAATTGACAAACTGTCGATGTCGGGATTCGAACCCATAACCTCCCAGTTACCAAGTAGGCATACGGCGCAGACATAACGCCTTAGACAGCTCGGCCACTTGGACTGGTAATAGTGTTTATACTTATACCTAAATTTTCTCAGAAAAATGTCTCACTTCTGTGTACTATATATAGAGCTGATACCCTAAAATAATACCTCCGTCGCATCGTTTGTTCAAGTGCCATTCTTATATGTGAGTCTCATGTGTACATAACACAATTTCTATATAAAACACTATTGGTAGTAGTATGATGCATTGACGAGTTTCTATCTATCAAAACAGAAAGCTTTTTGTATAACTGATGAGGGTTTTGTTATTATTATGATTATTATTATTACTATAATACTCTTCTGGCAAAGTAAGCAAACAGACAGACAGCCAGCCAGGCAGTAAGGGCTATTGACCTAATAAACAAAGAGTGTAATTGTAAGTAAATGTAACACTATTTATTTTGTGCGAAAAAATAACAATTAATGAAATCAATCAAGATAATTACTTAATTTATTTATGTTGGTTTGTATTCATTCGAAGAAGAAAACAGTGACGTATTGGCGGGTTGAGTTAGCAAGGCCCGGACTAATGGTTGCAAAACTGAGAAAAGTTATTAAAAATAAAATTGCGTTCCCGGTAATTATATGCACAAATTTTCTTTTAAATGGAAAGTTCAATATCAGAAGTATTCCTTTCTCTACTTTATTTTTATTATCTCCTAAACCTGAGATGGATTTTTCGATAGAATAATTAACTAATCTTAAGTCTCAAATGTTAATATCATAAAATGAAATTACTCAATGATGTTAGTTTACCAAATGATAAAGCTGGCTAAAATTTAAGTCGTTGTGATTATTAATTGTTTATTTGTAAACTAGCGTTTATTTATATCCAGTGTGGTTATATTATACCAACGGAAGTGACTATCGTTTACTGAATTTGACATTTAAGTAATATGTCTGAACATTAATAAAATTCTTTGACATCAAAATGTTTGATATGAAAAATCATACACTAGGTTGTGAATAGATGCATTTTAGATAATAGAAAGATAACTTGATTGTGTTTTGAGTGATCTTCTATGTTGCTGAATGGAATTAATGTAAATCTTGAGCCTTTAGAACCGGGCGCTTTAGAAACGGACTGGCATGGAAAATTACACATTTTAAAGTGATTTCTTTAA
Source organism: Nineta flava (assembly GCA_963920215.1). NCBI lineage: Eukaryota > Metazoa > Arthropoda > Insecta > Neuroptera > Chrysopidae > Nineta > Nineta flava. The sequence goes on from OY986042.1 coordinate 6,215,619, forward strand.
ATAAAAAAATTTTAACGTTAAGTCAAACATCTTTTATTTCACTATAGAACAGTTTTTCGCAATATATTTGGCACAATTTGAGATTAAACATCCATGCTGTGGTTTGGATGTATGAGGGTGTTAGTGGGTGTGTAATACGTTAATATATGAAAGTTTGTTAGGATTATTCAAAAATTGGTAAAATTTCGATAACAGTATTTAACTTCAACTATATAAAAGCGTAAACGTGAAACACAATCGGATTTAAATAATTTTAAAAATAAATATTTTTTGTTATTGTTAGTAAATTTTGTTAGAACGTTTGTCCATTCAAAATGAAAACTTTTAATTTCTTTAATAAAAAGTTTTTATGAATGTTTTGATATCAAATTGTTTAATAAAAGATATTATGGAAATATCTTCTGAATGATTGTTAATAGTATAATACAACTTTTATAAAGTAATTATACATGCAAACATGTGCATTTGGTGAGTATAAATAATAATGTTTTCACTGAGAGATATTGTGTATCACACATGGTGTGTACCAAATAATGATACATCTTTCATTAAACGAAAATTAATAAATTAAAAGAAAATAATCAGCTTTAACTTTTGTAATCTAAAATAAAAACTTTTATTATAAGGAAAAGCATAAAGAAATAAATAAATCATAATTAAATAATTCAACACAATATGTCCAATGCTTTTAAAATAATTTTTTTATTTTTAAGTACGTTATTTTAATTTTATTGATAATATAAATTTTTCAAAAAAAAAAATAAAAATTCCATTATATTTGCACTAAAGGCATTACCTTAATTTCACATATTTTACCTTCGCTTCCACCATATTTGTACGTCGTATTTTTGTGGTATATTTTTGAATTCTATCTATCGAATTTCATCTACATGCCAATATTAAAATGAAACTAATACCAGATCCTTGCATTGTTATACGTCTGTATGGAGCTAGGAGAAATTATTTTATACTTTTTAGTTCGTTTTAAAAACAAACTAAGATAAAAACGAAATAAGATTAAAAAGTTACTTTTTATTGTAATTTCTCATCGCTTCCACTGTTCTAAATATTCTCCTCGGAGAATAATTACAGGTCTAAATTAGCATGAGCTCTAATAGTTGGCAAAATATTATTTCGTAACAAACTCAAATATTTTTGGGAATCTAAAGATGGTCCTATAATATGACCACTCAATATTCTAGTCCAGACATTCAGTTTCAGTATGTATGTGTATGTATGGTTTTATAGTAAATATTTCATTTATTTATTTAACATTGATTCTGTATTAGAAATGCTTTTGAAAACGGTCTGTATATTAATATGATGGTATTGTATTTGTATGTTAAATCAATGATAGAACTGCACAGAGAACACATATTATATTCACCATAATAAAGTTACAGAACAGCAGTACAGACTTACTTTAACTTTATAATAACAAGATAGTTTGTTTGTTGTGTGACCTTCATCATATTTAAAATTGTTTCATTTCAATTCAATTCTATAGAATACTAAAATTATGAATACAGAATATATTTAATCATAATTTAAGTAGTATAAATATATTAAATTATGTTGAATTAAAAGTCATATATTAATAATCATTCTTTTTTTTTTGTATATTATAGTCTAGGAGGAATCGGCGAGTAAGTAAAAAAAAAAACATAATGTACTATAAGAATGTACGTTGCTACAAGTGGAAACTGTGTACCATATTTTTTAATATTCGTATTTTTTTATGCGGGGGTAAATGTTCGAACCAGTCCCTGTAGTCCAGTTGTTCATTGGAGCTCTACTCGGAACTTAGTTTGCTGGTTCGATTCCCAACATCCGTAGTTTGACAATTAAATTAATTAAAAAATTTTTTTATTAATGGTGCGGTTCCTACATACAATTTTCACGCCCTTTAGGGGTCGTAACAAAAGGCTTAGAAAGGTTTACTTGCCAGGCTTTGATCTCCCCTCCGCTACTACTATTGCTACTAAATGTTCAACGAGGTTTCCCCAGTTCCAAGGAGAAAAATGCCCGGCGCTGTGTACCCCCATGAAATTCGATATTTAAAACGATTTTTATTACAAAATTAAACAAAATAAATTAAAATATAATAAATTTTATTGAAATTACTCTTGTTAACATCACTCTTATTAAAATTACTCTTATATTGTCTCAGGATATGTTATTCATTGTTAATTTGGTGACAGTTTCTGTGAAAATAATTTTATTATATTTTACTAAATTTATTATATTTTAATTTATTTTGTTTAATTTTTTATTTTAATTTTATTTTTGTGTATTGATCTCTATTTTCTATCTATTTCTTATTATCAAAGAGTAAAGTACGACTACCTAATTTATACTATAATTATTTATATATGATGACTACTTTGTAGTCGAAATACGTATTTTTAATATAAAAACTGATCTAGGTATTGGGAAAAAATTGGAAATTTTAGAACTACATATCTTAATTGATATTCCAACGTGACACGCCATCTCATACCGTTACTTTTATATAAAAATAATCGTATATAATTGTTTGTATATTTTAGTAAGTTGTGTAGTACGTGTTTAATTAAATATCAGTTTTTATATTTTTTTGTAAGATAATTTTTGCCCGTGAAATTTTTGTAATGTTATTATTACTTTAATATTTAAAAAAAAAATGTATATATATATATATATATATATATATATATATGAAGGTTAATTGTGTTATTAAATATGTAAATAATATTTTTTTATATATATATATTCATTCATTTTTATTAAATAATATATTTTTTTAAATCTATTTTTAATGTTATTTATATTACTTAATGTGTTAAATAAAAAATAAATGACTTTATATTCTCTTCCTTAAACGTGATAACTTTTTATTTTTGCATAGTTTTATTTATTAATTAAATTTTTCAACTCCATTGGTTTTTTTTTTTGAAGTTGACAATATGAAAAATTATGTGAATGTTTTTCTTTGTTTAGTAATGGATTTCGTGTGATGTATTGTAGGAAGGCATCACGCTGGAACCGATGACCCCTAAATGCGAGGCTCACCAGCGCATGATACATTAAAATTCGTTTTTGCCATCGTTAAGCAACCGTGAACGGTTTGTTGTATACTTACTTTAAAAATCTTAAATTTAGACGTGTTTTTTTTTGCAAAACTGTCGAATAAATTTAGAAATATTTTATGTGAATTATAAAATTGCATACAACGTGAAAGAAAATGCGTCGATATATTTCGTGCATGGATTATCAAACTTAGCTGCTATGGCTTTGAATTATTCAAATATACTTAACGATAAATCTAATAGTTAAAAACAGCGTAATTATTGATATTGAGAGTCGTCAGTTTAATTGATTTCTGTATAGAAATACTTTTGTAATACATACATATAGGTTATTGGTGCATAAGAACATATAGCTCATAATATGTCAAAACTACCACAAGGTTAGAGTTCAGTTTTTAGGATGTTTCTGCAGTTAATACACACTTTTTGGGGAATCTATACCATGTTCTATCACTTGATAGCGGAATATTCACGTGAAATGGGATTATAATATATTATTCGGGTCGAAAACAAAATGGGATCTAAATCCTTTTGTATAAAAAAAAGGTAAATAATACTGTTGTCCGGTCATTTGGTAGTTTTATCTGGATACTTTATAGATTCGACGTGCTCTTTTCGAATTTTTTACTTTACCACGTCGTATCTTCACCGCTCGCACCACCATATTGGAAAAAATGGCGCCCAAAAACAGTTTTTTGATAATATTTCTTTTGCAGAGTTTTCACTATGCGTTGAAGAACGGGCCAACAAGGGCATATACGGTCCGTCGCAAGTATAAAGGGACTTGGAGCCCTTTGGTTTTGGATCCCTTTCTAAGGAACATCTGCCAACAGAACTCAAAAATAACGAACATGTAGTATCTTCTAATATACACTCCCGTTCATACAAATTGAACCACCAGTTAGTCACATTCTAAGCGTATACATTACTGAATATATGTATATTACATACAATAGAATGTTTCAACTGGTTCAATTTTTATGAACGGGAGTGTACATAAAAATTATTTTTATTAATCAGACTTATTTATCTTGAGATCTAGTACATTTTGAGATCTAGTGAGAGTGAAGAAAATGTGTTGGCCCAAAGAATTCATCGGACGGTCGCAGTCGACTGAGCCGTAGTAATCCTTCCCGGCACAATGACTCAGACGCACAGTATATTTTAACGATTCATTTTTAAAATCGATTTATCTTAGTCGGGTTGTAACAAACCCAATCTTCCGCTCGTCGAGTTAACATTTATTTGGTATGTAATGTGTCAGTTGTTCCGAATCAATTTATATTCAAATTTTAATTTACTTCCTATTGCAAGTTTTACAAATGTATAATACAATTCTTCTGATAACAATAAAAGAATATTGTACTATCTACAGTTGAACTCTACAGTTAAAAAAAAATGGAATTGGAAACTATTCCCCGAATAGCAATAGCAATGTGGTGGAAGCGGTGACAAAGATGGTAAATTATATTGATTTTTTATTCATACAAAAAATGTATGTTTTTAAAATATTTAGAATACAAACTCCAGATGAATATCAGCATAGTTCCTATCATAGTCGGCTGCAGCCGCATATTTTACCAATTCCTAGTCTATACACAAAAATTCTTTCCACTCCACTCACACCCTCACATCCTAAGGCATCACAATGGACCTATGCATTTACATTAAATTACTCAATAGGGAATATGCATGAAAATTTTCAAATTAATAATAAATTAATAAATTAAATTAATAAATTAAATAATTAAATTAATAAATTTAAAATACTGTAATAATATTTAAAAACGAAATTAAAATGCGACAAATATCAAGGAAGCTATAAGCTTTTAAAGATTATTATCTGTCTCTTTCTTGCAAAAATACTAAAAACGGAGTTTTACGTGTATTTTAAATGGTGAAAGTGTAATATGACGTCACATAACATATCAAGAGGGCTGTCACCCTCTTTGTCTAATCGGTAATTTCAATTATTCATATCTCGCTTATTTTTAAAGTTATTTAAAAGGTAATTTTATCTTGATATTTGTCAAGTAAACATGCTTCAATTCAAGTGAAAAAAAATTTTCATGCATATTCCCTATTTCCAAATATTATTCAATTACAACTATAAGTAGTGTAGTAAGTAATATAATTTTGTTTAAACAAGTTTAAACAATAATTTATATATTATAGTTGTATACAAAATATTCTTTTGTTAATTTCTGTGATAGTCAATGCAACTATAAAATTGCAGAGAGAAGCATTTAATCATTTTGGGGAAAATGGATATATTGTTGATTGGGACAGATTGCACTTATATACGGTCGTAAATGAAAAGAAAATAAACATACATACATATTCATATTATATATATAGTGTTCCAAAATTAAATCTGTACATGTATACAAGTCAGCGTTGTTTTTAGTGTTCCTCTTGGCGCCTTAACAAAATCGTAAAAAGTAGAGAAAAATTTTTGTCTCCGATTTTGATAAAAACTTCGTTTTAAGCAAACTTGAACCTAGCGAAAACGATGGTGTTGATTAAAATACGATACGATTAACGGTTGTCAAGATATCATACCCAAAGTGCTAAAATTGAAAACTGTATGATTCGAAAAGCGAAAATTTTGAAATGTGTTGGTCGTACATTAATATGAATCTGATTTTCGTGCTGTTTTAGTCAAAATTACCCTAGAAAGTGATAATTTCTAAAATCGAGTACAAAAATTTTTTTCACTTATTTTGCATTTTTTCCAAGGGCCCTTAACAAAATCGTAAAAATTAGAGACAAATTTTTTGTCTCCGATTTTGATAAAAACATCGTTTTAAGCAAACTTGAACCTAGCAAAAACGATGGTGTTGATTAAAATACGATACGATTAACGGTTGTCAAGATATCATACCCAAAGTGTTAAAATTCAAAATTGTATTATTTGAAAAGCGAAAATTTTAAAATTTGTTGGTCGTACATTAAAATGAACCTGATTTTCGTGTTTTTTGGGTCAAAATTACCCTAGAAAATGATTATTACTAAAATCGAGTACACAATTTTTTTTCACTTATTTCGCATTTTTTCCAAGGGGTACCCCTTAACAAAATCATAAAAATTAGAGACAAATTTTTTGTCTCCGATTTTGATAAAAACATCGTTTTAAGCAAACTTGAACCTAGCAAAAACGATGGTGTTGATTAAAATACGATACGATTAACGGTTTTCAAGATATCATACCCAAAGTGCTAAAATTTAAAACTGTATGAATTGAAAAGCGAAAATTTTGAAATGTGTTGATCGTACGTTAAAATGAACCTGATTTTCGTGCTGTTTGGGTCAAAATTACCCTAGAAAATGATAATTACTAAAATCGAGTACACAAATTTTTTTCACTTATTTTGCATTTTTTCCAAGGGGTACCCCTTAACAAAATCGTAAAAAGTAGAGAAACATTTTTTGTCTCCGATTTTGATAAAAACTTCGTTTCAAGCAAACTTGAACCTAGCGAAAACGATGGTGTTGATTAAAATACGATACAATTAACGGTTGTCAAGATATCATACGCAAAGTGCTAAAATTCAAAACTGTATGATTTGAAAAGCGAAAATTTTGAAATGTGTTGGTCGGACGTTAAAATGAACCTGATTTTCAGGCTGTGTGTGTCAAATTTATGCTAGAAAATAATTTTGTATTAAAATCGATAGCAAAATTTTTTTTTTGCATTTTTTCTAAGGAATCTCAAAAGTTCGAGAAAAATTTTTTTGTATTTGATTTTGTATTTTTTTAAAGTATAATATACTCTTTGCTAATTAATGAAATTTCTGGACACTCACTACATCGTATGAACGTGCACATGTAATATGGTTGTAAGAGTATTTACTTGTGGTTTTCATTTATTGTATATGAAAAAGTAGGAGTACTTCTATATTATATAAATGTATATGTATGTATGTACAGAGCTTATAGTAGCTGCTACTATTTGGTTAGTTAAGGAACAAAGAAAGACGTCGTCGGGTCAGAAATAAGACGCCTGCATCACCACTTGGCGCCATTATTACTCATACTATGTAACGGCGCCATTATATGCACCTTCCATTAAATGCGAATGCCATTTAAAAACATACGAAACAAAATATAATATTTACACATTCAAAAAATACGGTGCTCTTATTTAACATTTCAGATAATATGTATTACGGTTAGTGGCCATGTCCATTCCATTTTTTTTAAATTATATATTTAAAAAATTTAAATTTTGGCATCCCAAATTAAATTAAAAAGTTCACTTTTCTCACGATTGAAGTGGTTTCTGTGAAACCACTTCTCTAAGGCTGGTTCTGCAATCGGTCGCTTGGTGGTGTCAGATGTCGCGCGCATGCGCTTCTACATGATTGGTTGTCGTAACGGACAACCAACCTATTTTGGTTATGTTAACTGTCAAACATGGATGTGACCGAATTAATTATTACTTTGGTTCGGAAATATTCGAAAACTTTTCGATACGCACCGAAATTTTCGCGAACACCACAAGTTATATGCGGTTTTACCCACCACCGTCTTGATTTAATTTTTTTTTTGACAGCAATCGTATTTTTATTATTTGGAACAAAGCTAATAGTACATTGCTGTAGATGCGAAATTGTTCATTATCTGTTTTTATAAAAAATCCGAAATTCTAAATTCTTCTCCGGACCCCTTTTCACATTTAGGTTATGGCATACGTAAGTCGCTACGTAATTGAACCACAAACCTTTTAAGAATATACAGTTCTCGAATATATAAAAAGGAACAGTCAATATTTTCAACCATTATAAAAACGGAACTAAACTTAATATACCCTGATATATATCATATACCGGGTATAAAAATATTAAAGAAATATCATGGGCTAATAAAAACTAATAGTTGGCCATTCTTCTTCTTCTTATTTTGTGCAATTTGGTATTCATTAATCTGTAAAAGTCCTTGATAGAAGTACAAAATTCGCCAATTAACTATTAGCAGATCATATAAAATCTGTCAAATCTTCGCTGGTAATTCTGATTTATTAAGTATGAAAGTTGTAAATAAGCTATTCATATAAATTAAATATTAAAAAAAAATGTTTCTCAATATTTTTTATTGTATGGCTTCATACCTTTGACTCATTTTTATTTTTTTTAAGCAGGTACTAATTAATTTAAAAAAAAAAAACAAACACTTTGTTTGATTGCAAAACTTTCCAAATAATAAATTATTGTTTATTATAAGTAGTACTTACAGATTATTTTTGGAAAATTTTATCATAAAAAAAAACGTATATAAGTAAATATACGAGTTTGTAGGGGAAAGGATCGTAAAAATTTATTAAAAAAATCTGTGATACAATTTCAATCGTTTTTATTAAATCGCTTTCTTTTCTGTTTGTTTGTCTATTCGAATTGTCTACAAATTCGAAAACTGTTTACACATTTTGCAATCGATTTTAAACTGTCGCGGTATCTTGGTTCTCTTTAGCCTTCAAAGCAGCGCTGTAGAACCTACAACAGCTTCCGATACTCGACACACACAAAAAAAAAAAACCAAATATTTGTAAAAGTTTACTAAATTTATATCAATTGGACAACACGCACTTTGAGAAAAAAAAAATT